>OY720682.1:69049123-69649123 GCA_963170755.1 Amphimallon solstitiale | reverse complement strand
GCTAGTGGTACTCAAATTTAAATTTAAATGTAAAAGTAAAAATAAAAATCCAAATAAATAATTAATAGTAGTTAAGTTTACCGCAATGTTTTTTTGCGAATTATGAAACTTTTAGCTGCTCCATTAACGTCCATGTTGCCAAAAGTGGCAGTTTACTGATGAATGCAAATTATTTGACGTTTAAAAACCCTTGACAGTGCATTTGATTAACATATTGTAATGTTATTTACGATTTAAATAAAAATGATTTGGAATTATGATATAAGGATAATTTTACAACGATTAATTACAAATATCTAAAATGTCGGAATTTTAAATAATCTTTAAATTAAATGCAGTTTGGATGTTGTGTTTGTGTTTACTTAGGTGCCTTCTTGGTCAAATTTATTTCTTCTGCTTTTTCTTCTTCTTCTTCCTCATTCTTTAAGCTTCGAAACATTTGCAATATAAATACTTTCAAATTATATGTGTTTATTTTTATTATCCACATCATTGACTTATAAGGATATTTTCATATTATGACAACTCAAATCAAACAGCTTCTATGGTTACGATTCAAGTTTTAACCCATTACTTGCCAAAGGTGCGTAAACGCAACCTTTTAAAAACATTTTTTTTTGGCATCAAAAATATTTTTTTTTATACATTATGTCGCAAGGGTTGCTTTTTTAACAGGCTAAATCTTATGTTAAATTATGATCCAATAAAAAGTTAAATTTTTTAATTTTTTTTTTAATTAAAAAAAATCTGTATTTTTGGTTTTTGTGCACACCTTCAAATAATTATTTTTCTTGGGTACTAATTATTTTTTTGTTATATATTTCTTCTCGCAGTGTATATTTAAAATATGTCTTCTTTGATATATACACATCTTTATATCTATAGTTTGAAAACGACAGCTAGAATGACAGGATGCCTATAGGCACATTTGGCTAATGCATAGGTAAAAGCGCGCGCCCGGTGCCAAACTGCTCGACCGCACTGGTTACTGCAGCATGGCATTTTTGAAGCACGTGAGCGGTTTCACGCAGGTCGAGACACAATTCGCATGTTGACGGAAAATTATTTGACTCGCTGATACATCTCTCAGTTGGTTACAACCGCAAAGAGCGCAAAGAAATGCTTATCAATCAACCAAAAGTGATTCATGAGTACAACCGACACATGGGTGGGGTAGACTTTCACGACAATGGTATTGCCAATTATCGCATTGGTATTAGAGGTAAAAAATGAGGTGTGGCCACCACACGACTTTCTTATACGTATAAGCGTTTCAAATTATAGAATTTTAAGAATTTTTCTTTACAAAAATTATTCAAAATCCTATTCTAAGTACTTCTATTCTCTTAATAAATCTCTATAGAATGCATACTTTGCAAGATATTATCAAAAAAGTGCTCCTCGCTAAGAGTAAAAGTGCTACTTCCGGTCCGAATTTTAAAATTTCATATATACAAAAAATATTGCAAATCCAGTTTTAAATACTTTTGTACTCTTGATAAATATATATAGAATGCATAACTTACGACATATTTGCAAAAAATCGCTATTCGATAAGAGTAAAAGTGCCACTTCCGGTCTGAATTTTGAAATTTTTTTTATACAAAAGATATTGAAAATTATGTTCTAAATACTTTTATACCCGTAACGTACTTGTCTAAAAAGCATGATTTGCGAAATATTCGCAAAAAACTGATTTTCGATAAGAGTAAAAGACCGACTTCCGGTAGGAATTTCGAAAAACTTTTTAAATAAAATTATTCTCAATTTTAATTTTAAGTATATATGAATTCTTTATAAATTTGTTTAAATTTAGTAGTTGACGAAATATTGGCAAAATTCGATTTTTTCGCTGAAGTAAACTGCTACTTCCGGTCTACCGATTTTACTGAAAAACTAATCAGATCTCAAGAGGGAGATTACACACGTAAATACAAAATTTCAAATTGATACCTACAGCGGTTTGACCGCTATCGTGGTCACACACACACACACAGACACACACACACACACACACACACACACACACACACACACACACAGAGACACAGACACACAGACATTTTTTAAAAACCACTTTTTCGGTATCAGGGGACTTCAAAACGTGGACATCTGCAAAAATCTCGAGGTCGAAAATTTTCATCATCACAATACTTCCTTATACTACGTATAAGAAAGTAAAAGTGGTAGTGGCCATTATTGACCAATGTTGTTGATACTATGGTTGTAAACAGTTCGAAAATATTCAATATCGCAAATGAAACCAAAATTTCCCAACTGGAATTTCGTTCAAGTTTAGCGCTGTCTCTGCTGAAATACGAAGAACAAAAAGAAGACACACAATGAGGCTTCCACTTCAGCAAAATCCAACTCGTCTTATGAAAGACCTTCTAAATCAGCTTTACCAGGTGACATAAGATTTGACAATATCGCGCACATTATAATTCGAAATGCTGAGTGCAAGAAAAAAGTGTCGACTTTGCAAAAGTAATACAATTTACTTGTGTAAGATATGTAATGTGCATTTGCATCCTGATTGCTTTGATATTTTTCATACAAGAGACTAGTATTTTATTTTATAATTCATCCCATATTTTTTTTTGTTAAAAATAATACCTAATTTTCTTGTACCAAAAATGTATCTTAATTACTGTGTTCTGAGTTTACTTTAATAAAAAAAAATGTTTCAAATGTTTTTTTCTTGTCTTGGCCAGTGATGGGTTAATGGTACCACTTAAAATTTTTATGTATTATATTTTCTTAAATCTCCGTCTCTGCATGGTTTTCTTTTAAATTAGGTAGGTTTTATATATTTGTTAAAATTTTTAATTAATATATGTTTAATTCGAAGTAGCGATTTCAATTACTAAATACTTATAAACCACCTAAAGAATTTAGTTTCTTTATACATATTGATATATCAAGATGAAAAAAAAAACACTAACATGAAACAAACTGATATTAATCAAATAGAGAATACACCAGATAAAATAACAAATAACACCGCATTTACTACAGTAAACGCCAAATAATATGGCGGAATTATTGGAGAGTTTTCAGTAAGTGGGCGTACACTTTTTTTTAAAAACGACTACAACGCATTCCCACCGCTCGCCATCTTCTTTGGCGTTAAATGATATTACATTCGTACATGTAAAACTTTTCAATAGCTGTCCATAGTTGTATGTATAGCATTCGGCATTTTCTGATACCTAAATATGTAGACCCATCTCTCTGCTACATCATCGGTCCTAATTTTCTAAGAATAATTCAAGTATAATCTTCGAACTTTAGAGTATCTGCACTGCATTTTACTTACTTTGAAATTTTTGAAATTTAGACAGTCAACGCTAAGAGCGAAATATAATAACCCCTTGCTTAAGTTATTGACGTTAAGTGTATGCATATTTCTTCAACAGCAGTGCTTTTATTGCAGGCATTTGAATATTTCGTGAATGGTACTTGTATATATTCTTTTCTTGATATACTTTGTTTCAGATAAATTTTCTTTTAAGAGTACGTTTAAATTTCTTATTGGTTGATGACCATAGTCCATAGGTGTGATGTTTATTAAGAAGATTTCGTGTGTCACCCTTTTAATTTAAGGAAAAGTGGTTTTCGAAATATTGACTGGAATCATTTAAGAAAACATGAGTAATTGAATAAATGGAAGAAATAATATACAATTTTAAGAAATAAATTACGTAAGCCAATTTATTATATGATTAGAGTCTTAAACATTAAGTTCAGTAGGGGTTTCAACAGTTCCACAGCTATTCGTTATCACATGTAAGCACGCACGCACAAGTAGGGAAAAAAAGGGAGAAAGATACCGCGGATATCTGCAAAATTGTCAAGAAAGTAATAATAAATAATCATAGTAGCATTTCAAAATAACATTGCATATACTTAAACCTCTTATAAAGTACTTATTAAATAATACATATATTTGAAGTAACACCTGATTAACCAAATTGATATTTGAAAATTCATGTCGCTATCGTGTTAGTATGTTAGTAAAACTGTGTAATTTTAAATAGGACGTACTCAAATATGTCATTTATATTTGTTTCCTTTTCAAATTATATTATGGCACAGCTATTAAATACGCATAACTACGTTATACTGAAAGTCGAAACTAAACAGAATTTAAACATCGCTTCGACAGAATTGTAAACTTTTCTATTAAGCGATAAAATTCAATCGATATCGTATCGTATAATGTAATGCTTTGACAGTATTAGAACGTCGTTTACCGGTAGATATGGAAGAGTGTAAATTTCATAGTAGCTCTTACTTCTGAAAAGGGTACTGACATTTAACGCTTTCTACCTATCGATACCGTAATTAGGTTACGAGTCCTCAGTTTGCATTTGCTTTTATATCGAACCTTTCCACATTTGTTTGATGATAAACAAATAATTAATGCGCTTCCGTTGGGGTGTTTAAATACTTGCTCTTTTACTCTGCTAATGCCATGTTGTTAGATTAAAAGATTTATTCATTCTTTGTATTCTTCATGAGAAAAAATATATTTAGCTTTTAGTATTTATAGAAAATTTGTTACCAGTAATGATAATAATAATTATTATTATTAGTTCAAAATCCTATTATAGTACAATATAGAATAAAACTATATTTAATGTTTAAAGATATAACTTAAATATAAACGCCCATACACGTAGAATTAAAGAAAAGTATTTAATTTAATTTCAACTACAATGATAGACATGACAAAAATGGTATGTGCATTGACTCAATATTGAACGAAATGGAGCGATTTTGATGTCAATAACTGACTTTATAATGTTAAAATAATTACATATCCTACAGATAAGTGAGTTAGACATTACATTTGTCGTTAGAGGTACTAAATAAAGTGTACTAATTGAACTAGAAGCATGCTTGAATACCAAGAATAACAAACATATTATATCTGTCATATAGCATTAAAAGCCTCAGATTTTATTATCAGGACTATAACAACTTCTTTGACAATTGATAGTAAACTGTCACTATACTTTTCTACTTTTCAATCAATCTAGTCAATGTAATCAATGAACCATAATATTGTTAAAGACTAAGCGTCTTTAATAATATTCTGGTTCATTGATTTTTCCAGTTTTAATACAATGTGTCAGACTTGATTTTCTTTATCATGAGGTCTTTGCGGTTTTGATTGCCGACTTTCTGATTGTTAATAATCAATCTTCTATTTATTTAATACGAGTTATATCCTTCTTCCCTTACTAGAATTTTTGTGAATTATTTTTTAATAACTACCTATCTTTTTAGCGATAAGTGTGGTTTTAAACATTTAAATAATTTTTTTTCGATTCATGCGTTTGGCGACATCTGTTACTTACTATAAAGATTATTCTTAGTTACTTAAAAAAAGAACTGCTTCTTTAGACTTTGTTAAATTCAATTTTTCCGCCTAATGTAGTTTTCGCTTCCATCTTGGTTTGGCAACGGTGAATTCATTGCGATTATACCTATCTCAATACTTATCTCAACCTTTTTGAGGTGTGAAGTCGATTATTAATTCGAGTTAGTTCAAGTCTTTTAGCTCTGGCTTAATTTCGTAGAGAAGGGTGTTGGTGTAATGAATTAGCGTGTTTTACACTAACCGGTTGAGTCAAATATCATTAGCCATAGGGAATCTCATGCATACTTATGTACGATGTATACGTATGTGCATGTATGCCAACCCGGTACCTACTGTCCGCCATAATGCCGGCGACGCATACATCGTATATACTTATACATTGATTTCCTATGGCTAATGATATTTGATACAACCGGTATACGTCTATTTTAAACGGATTTATCTTTATCATGGAATTTTAATTAAAAACTCTACTGGCGTTGAAGTGTTGTTGACTAGTTTTGCCGCTAAGAATTATATTGCGTGTACGAATATTTATGATGTAATGGCTAATTAAGAAAGCTATAACTTTTAGGAAACTAGCACATGTGTAGCGACTACTTTGTCTCACCATAGTTAATTCAGGTATTTTTCTTTATTGCAATTCTAATTCATCTTTAATATGGCGTCATCACGTGATTTTCTTATGTATTTATGAAGTTACGTCAATAGTATAACTGCTGTTCTATATCAAAAAGTTTATCTTTTTACTGTTAATTAAACAGTTTTGCGTTTTCATTTTATATTGCGTATTTTGAGCCTTGGCCGCGTCTGTCATCTGTTAACTGCTATGCTTAGTTAAGTCACAGGGCTGAGAGGAAGACCAGTCTTCGACTGATTCTTAGTCCTTTTACCTTCAATTTAAATTTGCTGCAATACTGGTTACATGTATATTAATAAATCTTTATTATGTATATAACACAAACCTTGAAATGAGTTTTTCAATGTTTGTTGTTCTCTTTTTGCTCTTATTCAGTATTTCTTATGTGTTACTATATTTTGTAATTCAGTTCTTTACAATGTACTTATTTTTTTTTTTCTTTGTTGTTGTTAGTAATAAACTATTATTATTATTATTATTATTATATGTTTTGACACTCGTTTGACATTAAATATATAAGTCGGCATTGTCTGGTGTTGGCATTTATACACATTATTTGCCATATATTTAACTAATTAAACAATTTCCTCTAGATATTTTCTTGTTATGGTTTGAACAGTAACCGGTCTGGGGGTGTTATTCCTACGTCTATGTTAAATCTTAAGATCGAATTCCAATACGACGGTAGCAGTACTGCTCGAGCAGTGCGACACTTCATATGCACTGCTTTCTATTAAATTATATGAAACGGATTCCGATGCACGGTTGCTGCAATACAATTGAACTGTATTAAAGCGGCTCTTGCCGTACGAAATGACTGCTTTCGGGAGTCGTCTAAATCCTAAAGCTGCCGCCACAGTTTCTATGAATTGGAATGGATTATTCCAGATAACTTGCATTTTTGCCGCAGGATTCCTGTTTGTGCGATGAAAGAAATAGGAATTACTTCGTTGTGACAGACGTATGGCTAGAAATTTTGGACACAATAAACAAATCAAATAACTAAATTATTTATTGGTTGTTAAAATTATTTTGTATATTATATGTTACATTTTATTTATTCTCTTTACGGTTAATGAGAGTCGTAACGTGTTCAGTTACTTATTATTAGTATAAATATGAAGTTTTAACACAATCGTGCCACTTGCATTTAAACTATTATCGACCCAGCAACATAATCTGGGGCAATATGTGAAATTTTTTGAAAATCGAATATCGCTGCCTTATCGAGATGCTCACAAAACAAATACAGTCTGTTCATTAAATACGTTACTGTAGGCAAAGTAAGAATCACTTATAGACGTCCACTACAAAAGCTATCTATCGAAGTGATCATTTCAGAACGTGTTAAAGAAGTAGAAAAATCAATAATGGAAGATACACGATGCTGCAAAAGTAACAGCGCTTGGAATGGTCCCGTGCGTTTCGACCTCTGTAATGCAGGGCTGTTGTATTGTAATGCGAATTGTTACTGAAGATGAAACTTATCTTCATCATTATGTCCAATCATCTGGAAGAACGGTAGATTTCCATTTTCTAAGAAAAAGGAATAAGCGAAATTTCTCAGAAACAAGTCAGAATGCAAAGTTTTTCCACAGCTGCTACTACCTGAATAATTTTATAAACAATTTATCATTGACAAAGAAAAATAATTCAATAAGCGTTTTATACTGCAATCAAAAAATAAAAACAAAACAGTTTGGGCGCTGATAAAAACTAAATGCCCAACACGTCAACATAAAACAGTTCTTCGGGATTATAGTATGTATCGGGAAAATACTTCAACATATTTCAACAATTATTTTGCAACATTGGCTTCCTATCTAATTAATACAAATTTTAATCAAACTAATATTAATTTTCGTACAATTAACACACATTTTGATTAAGTAAATAACTCGTTTTTCATGCCGAATATAGATAAAAATGATATTGAAATTGCAGTTGGTAAATTAAATGCTGATTCCTCAGCGGGATATGATCATATTTCACCCCGTATAATTAAATTTTGGTGCTCACGTTTAACTGGTGTAAACACGTGCTTTTTGAGCTCCGTAGTAAAATTTATAAATTGAACTACTACGAGCACTAAACAAATACGAAATAGTGAACATAGAGAAAAGAAAGCAGTGTAAGTTGACTGTAATTACTAACCAGCAAAAGAGGTAAATATCTTAAATAATACATACATAATCACACTATGGAAGAGATAAGGTTAACTAGCCTCCGACGGGAAGACCGGGGCCAGTAATCTTTCGGAACGCGATAGTGAATAGGCAACCAGTTTAACACAAAAACTGTGCGATAAAAGTTGCATATATAGAAGACTATATACAAGATAAATTAATACCACAAACTCATGACTGGAAGAGAGCCGAAACGGAAAATACTGGATACAAGTTTAGAAAACCAAGAGGAGGAAGCAAATAAAATTTTTAAGAAAAGTGTAATTATTGGCAGATCGCCCCCGAACGTAGACAAGACGAATAACGAAATGGAGGAAGTGCTGAGGGCAATTCAAGAGTTGAGAAGCGATATGAATATGGCGTTTGAAAAAAGTAACAATCAGAATGAGGCATTGAAAAAAGAGCTAGAGGAAACAAATAAAGAACTGAGACAAATTAAAAACGAAATGAAAAATAAAGAGGAGGAATGGTACAAAGAAAAGCAAGAATTGATTGTCAAAGTACAGGTCTTAGAGGAAAGAATGGAAAAACAAGAAAAGAAAAAGAAAAGAAATAACATAATAATAAGGAATGCCGATGTAACTGGGAAGAACATGGTTAAGGAATTGGAAAGCTTCTTAAGAGATGAACTTAATACAGAAACCACAATTTTAGAAGCGTATGAAATAAACAAAGGAATTATATTAGCTAAGATTAAAAACTGGGAGCAAAAGAGAATGATAATGAAGAGTAAGCAGAAACTGCGAGGAACAAACATATACATAGAAAACGATATGACAACACATGAAAGGGAAATACAGAGAAAGTTAAGACAAATAGCGAAGGAACAAAGGGATAAAGGAAAGGAAGCAAAAGTAAGCTACCAAAAAATCACAATTAATAACGAAACTTACGGCTGGGATGAATTGAAGAAAGATAGCACATACAACGAAGGAAACAGCGACAAATACAAAGGGAGTAAAGATAAGGAAAGAAAGAAAGTGGTATCTACATCAAAAAACTAAGGCGCGTCAAGGCAACGAACAAAAAGAGGATGATAAGGGCAGTGGACAAGGACTGGAATGCGGAAAAAATAAGCGAAGTCACAATTAATGAAAGGAATAAACATACTAGGCATAGGAATATGACGGAGAAAATAATGAAGATAGGTACCTGGAATATAAGAAGTATAAATGGTAAGGAAGTTGAACTCATTCAGGAATTTGAAAAAGCGAACCTAGATATACTAGCAATATGCGAAACAAAGAAAAAAGGGCAAGGCATTACAGAAATGGAGGGTGGACATATACTGCTGTACAGCGGAGTCAGACCGGAAGAAAGAGCTAGGGAAGGTGTAGGCTGCATAATAAATAAACAACATGTAAACCAACTCGGGAAATGGGAATATGTATCAGAGAAAATTTTGAAATTTGAAATGAAGTGGAAGAACCAGGAAATAATAACAATAGTAATAGTGTATGGACCAGGGGAAGACGAAAAGACATGCATAAAGGATGAATTCTGGGAAAACTTAACAGATACTATAGAAAACACAGAAGAAAGATTAATAGTGATGGGCGACCTCATACACATGTACACGAGAGAGGTCAAAAGCAGAAATGAAAGGTCAGTAATAGATTATATACTAACAAACAAAGCAACAAGGAAAGAAATAATGGATGTGAGAGTTAAGAGAGGACCGGAAATTTATAGTGATCACTTCCTATTAGAAGCTAGAATAAAAATAGTTACAGACCCTACACAAAACAGGGAAATTCAGACCGAAAAAGTAAAAATAAACCAAGTAATTAAATCGTACAAGCTATCCGAACAAGCGGTAGCTGAAAAATATACACAAATAGTAGAAACAGAGGCCATGCAAGTGATGGCAAATTGGGGAAACGACGATATAGAGCAGTTGTGGCAAAAAATCAAAAGCAGCCTTCTCACGGCAGCAACAGAAACCTGTGGAACAATAGCAATAATAAAAAATAAAAAACAGACGAGATGGTGGACACAAGAGATTAAAGACCAAGTAAAGCACAAGAAGTCAATGTGGAAGGAATACCTACACGAGAAAACAGACGAAAGTTACTGTTTATATAAAAAACAGAGACTGATAGTGAAGCAACTGGTAAAGCAATCTAAACATAAAACGTGGGAAGAATTCGGGAAAAAACTGGATAAAGACAGTAAAGGAAATCAAAAATTGTTCTACAAAGTAATGAAGAATGCCCGAAAAGAAAAGAAATATAATTTAAACCATGTAAAAAAGAAAAACGGTGAAGTAGTAACCGACGGAAAAGAAATAATGAAAAGATGGAAGGAATACTTCGACGAACTATTAAATACGGGAAATGGACAAGAAAACAAAGGGAAGGAAGGAGAAGCAAAAGAAAGGAGAGAAACAGGAGATGGAGAACTAATAAATGTAGACGACATACAGGAAATAATTAGTAATATCAAAAGAGGAAAGTCAGCTGGGCATGATAAGATAACCCCGGAAATGTTAAAACACCTGGGCCTACAAGGCAAAGAAATGCTAGTTAAATTTCTTAATCAAGTATGGAAAACAACACAAGTACCACAGGACTGGAAAACTGGTGCACTCGTCCCTATACATAAGAAAGGAGATACGAAAGTCTGCGCGAACTACCGGGGAATAACCTTGCTAAGTGTAGTATCTAAAATATACGAAAGTGCCCTGGAGAAAAAACTAAGACCAGAAATAGAAAGGCAGTTGGAAGAAGCCCAGAGTGGGTTCAGGAAGGGCAGAAGTGTACAAGATCACATCTTCACAATTAAACAATTAATAGAGAAAGCTAGGGAAAAAAACGAACCAATATACATGGCATTCATAGATATTGAGAAGGCCTTCGACCGAATACCGAAAAGCATAGTCTGGAACAGTTTAAAAGAAAGAGGCATCCAGGGGCATTTAAGAACAGCAATAAAAAGCCTGTATGATAAAAACACCAGCTACGTCAGGAAGAACAACATGGAGTCCGAGGAGTTCGAGATCCAAGCTGGCTTAAGACAGGGTGGTGTCCTTAGCCCTCTGCTATTCATAACAGTGATGGACGACGTAATTAAAGCCACAAATGACAAAACTAAGAAAGTAACCGTAGGATACAAACGACTGAGTCCAGTTACAATTTCGAAGTGCGCTTTTGCCGACGATATAACGCTATGTGCACCAAGCGGAAAAGACCTCAAGAAGAACATCACAGTATGGTATGAGGAGTTATCCAAAAGGAACATGAAAATAAACACAAATAAAACAAAAATACTAGTCATCGGCAAGGATAACGAAGAAATTAATATACAAATTCAAGAACAAAAAATAGAACAAGTGAATAGATTCAAATACTTGGGAGTCCAAATAGAAAGGCATGGTAACATGGAACAGAGCAGTGTTCAGACCAGTATTAACATACGGCAGCGAGAGCTGGGTGACGACAGTCAGAATGAAGAGCAGAATACAGGCAATCGACATAAAATACCTAAGGAAAGTAAAAGGGGTCACACGCAAAGATCGGATAAGAAATGAAATTATAAGAGAAGAACTGGAAGTAGAACCAATATTGGGCAATATTGAAAACCAGCAACTAAGATGGTTTGGACATCTAAACAGGATGAGCAACAGCAGACAAGCGAAAAATGTATGGGATGCGAGGATAACCGGCAGGAGGAGCAGGGGCAGACCTAAGAAAACGTGGAACGGGGAGGTAGCAGCAATACTAGAGAAAAGGGGCAAAACGTGGAAAGAAGCGCTGAAGTTGACAAGTGATAAAAAACAGTGGGCAAAGTTTATATATGAAAATAGTAAATAGACAAAGTAATAACCTACACCTTCGGGTAATTTGGTTTATCGATTATATATATATATATATATATATAATTAAATACTGCTATTGGCTAATTATTGAGCCTCTCATATACTCATTTAATTTGTCGATTAATCATGAGATCTTTCCATCACCTCTAAAAGTAGCACTGATAAAACTACTTTATAAGAAGGGAGAATGCAATGATTTTGCAAATTATAGATCAATAACCAATAAGTATTGCGTCAATATTTTCAAAAATTTTTAAATAATTGTTACTACTAAATTAACAGATTACTTTAAATATTTTGATTTATTTTCGATGATCAGCATGGATTTTGTCCTAATTATTCTACAAATACTGCCTTGTTTCAATGCCTTACGAAAGCCATTACTAATGTAGACTCTAATTTGCCATGTATAACAATGTGCATTGACTTGTCAAATATAAATCGTACAATTCTCTTTTATAAACTGCATAGGTATGGTATTCGTGGTATGGTGAACAAATGGTTTGAGTCTTGTCTCCGGGACAGAAGGCAACGGGTTACATGTTATGGAGAAATATCAATTGAGAGAGAGGTAACAGTAGTGGTCCCACAAGGCTCAGTAATGGGTCCCATTTTATTCTTAATATACATTAATGATCTGCCAAAACTTATAAAACCATTGGCCGCAGTCTCTCTCTATGCGGACGATATTAATATAATCATTGATGCTAATGACTTATCAGGTCTAAAATCTAAAGCAGGCAGGATCTGCACAGAGATAAAAGATTGGATGTCAATCAATAAGCTATTAGTTAATGACACCAGAACAAAATGTATTTTATTTAAAAATCAATTAAAATTTAGGGAAACAAAAGATAACTTACATGAAACTTCTGTGGACTTGGTTAGTTCGTGCAGGGTATTGGGGGTTATATTGGATGCGTCTTTGACTTGGTCCACCCATATTGATGTTTTGTGCAGTGAAATGAGTAGGACTTGCTATGCAATATATAATCTGCGGAAATCTTGCAGTTTGGAAGTCTTGAAAACATACTAGTACTCGAATATATTTTCCAAAATTCGATATGGTATAATTCATTGGGGTCATTCCAGAGATGCCCAAAAGGTATTCTTGTTGCAAAAAAAAAGCTGTAAGGTACATAAATAACCTGAGATTGCAAGACTCCTGTGGACTGGCCTTTAAAAACGAAAGAATTCTAATCTTCTTTGACTATACATACTGGAAGTAGTGTCATTTAACCATGAAAACAGGTCATCTTTCACCTCCAGTATATATCAGAAATACAGTACACGGAAAAATAATTACATGCTGTCATTTCAGCATAGAACAATATTTTTTCAAAGAAATCTTCTTTATAGTAGTTGTAAATTATACAATAAACTTCCATCCAAGATGAAACAGGAAGGTTTAAAAAATGTAAACTGAAAGTTAAGGAATTACTATTAACATTGAATTGTTACACTGAGAAAAATAAATGTTCAGTCAACCAATTTCTAGTTGACTCAACACGAAAACTATTGAGTCAACTAGAAATTGGTTGACTGAACATTTTATTTCTCTCAGTGTACTCCTGTGAGGACTTCTTGAATTAATTGTTTGTCACCTATATTTTGTAGTTTTCATTTTGACGTTTGCACACATGTATGTTTTCTTTGTATGTACACATGTCACTGAAATAAATTATATCAATATTTTTATTATATTACAAACCGTACTGCTGCAGTCTTTTCTGTCATCTCGTTTGAAGGTCACTTTTAATTTGCAAGGAAACTAGCTATTAGGGATCGTCATGTGATAAGCGAAGGCGGTAGCGCTATTTATTGCTATTATATCCAAATAAAAAGGAAAACAGCAACTGATAAACATAGAGTATTTATTATTATGTATATGATAACATGGGCGTACATTATTTTGTACTTCTTCTTGTGTTTTGGAAAGGATGACGCATAATTAGACTTACGTATATGGTTTAATTAGACTTACGTATATGGTTTAATTAGTGAATATCTTTTTTTAAATGTTATTCCACTTTTGCATTTAGCAACATTTAGTTTATAGTTTGGAAATACCTTTACATTTTGTTTTGAATGAAGAAATCAAATTTCGATATCTCGTCAAGCAATAAATTTAAAAAACTTCTGTAAATACAAATATAAGAGCGCTATGAAGTGAATTTATGAGAAGCTTTATAAAAGCAATCTTTTTTCAAAATTTTTACCAAAAGCTGTTCTTTTATTCTTAACGAAAAACAGTCTGATACATCATTTTTTCTTAAAATTCTTATTTAACCGATTAGTTTAAATAAAAATTCTTATTTAATATTTTTTATGTCAGTACCTATAATAGTATGTTTATTACGTGTTCTGCGCTACAAAGTAACTCTGAAAGAAATTAGAGGAAAATTAAATATTAAAATTTTATTAAATTGGCAAAATTACTTATATTTAATTTATATGATTTAACTAATATATTTCAGAATTTGATGCATACACAATATTGACATATTTGCAAAGTTTAATATCAAATTGCTCTTACTTTAAGTATAAATTGAAAGCTCAACTCATTTTTTTTTTAAATTTGCTTATCCTTTTCATCTTTACCTTTGCTGCTTCACGATCACTAAGCTTAATTCCCTATCTGAATTAAAGCTCCGCTTTTTACTCTATCTTACAATTACTTCTTGAACCAGTTCTAATTGTCTTATATCTTATTATATTCCACAATGCAAGACTGCAAAATATTAATAAGGAGCAAATAATAACTTATGTCTTCCGTAAATTTATTCTTGAGTGTCAGTTTGATCCTTTGAAATATACGAACCATTCTGGAGACAATAGAATTTCATCTCTTTTGGGAGAATTCAAATTTCACGACTGCACTAAATTAAATACCTTATATCGAGCTGAGAACCTTAGAAATTCAAGCACAGACTACTATTGCGATGGAATGCCTGAGACGAAATTAAAATAATAGATAATAAGTTTGTCCAGTTCGCTGCACCAACTTCTGAATTAATTGAATACTTTGTGTACTACGAGACGGACGACTAAAGGATAAGACCAACGGCGGCAAGAATTAATTAAATTTGTGAACAAATAATTAAGAACGTGTAGTGAATTTATCATTCTTTTGAAGAAAGTCTCATCTAATATAAGCAGTTTTACATAAAATGTTTTATCATAAATAAAGGAATGTTGAATTTAATCTATGACATACACTAGCGCTAGAAAGTTTCTCGTTGCTATATTTTAGGCGTATATATCAGACAATAGTGAACGTAAAAACTTTAGACGTTTTAAAAAGTATATTCAATAAGAAACAATTGCCTATCATGAAATGGAAATTTAGAATGGATCCTGTGACTGTATTCTAATAAGCAAATATGGCAAAAATTCTATACAGTGAAGAGTACTGATTCTGCTTTTGTTATCCTACGTTCGCAAGCCAACCAAAAATCCTCTATACAGGAAAATAAGTAGTGAAATTAGCGGAAGTAGGTATGATATACATATATGTGAATAGTACAGTAATGTCATGCTAGTTCCTGAACCGTTACAAAATCTACTAGAGGAGGTTAATAAATAAAACAGTTATAAATCGTAACATTAATAATTAGATAAGTTAAAAATAGAATTAATAGCAATAAGGAAAGTATTGAACAAAAATATACACAATCAAAATATAATTAACCCATACAACCCGGAATTTTTGTTTTGTTTTAAGTTTTATTTCATTATCTCCATGCTATTCGTAATATCGTATTCGAGCAGGGAGAAATCTAAAAAAAAAATGAGGTGTGGCCACCACACGACTTTCTTATACGTATGAGCATTTCAAATTATAGGATTTTAAGAATTTTTTTATACAAAATTATTCACAATCCTATTCCAAGTACTTCTATTCTCTTAATAAATCTCTATAGAATGCATACTTTGCAAGATATTATCAAAAAAGTGCTCCTCTCTAAGAGTAAAAGTGCTACTTCCGGTACGAATTTTGAAATTTCATATATACAAAAAATATTGCAAATCCAATTATAAATACTTTTGTACTCTTGATAAATACTAAATACATATAGAATGCATAACTTGCGATATATTTGCAAAAAATCGCTATTCGATAAGAGTACAAATGGTACTTCCGGTCCGAATTTCGAAATTTTTTTTATACAAAAGATATTGAAAATTATGTTTTAAATACTTTTATACTCGTCACGTACTTGTCTAAAAAGCATGACTTGAGAATATTCGCAAAAAACTGATTTTCGATAAGAGTAAAAGACCTACTTCCGGCAGGAATTTCGAAAAACTTTTTAAATAAAATTATTCTCAATTTTAATTTTAAGTACATATGAATTCTTTATAAATTTGTTTAAACTTAGTAGTTAACGAAATATTGGCAAAACTCGATTTTTTCACTGAAGTAAACTACTACTTCCGGTCTGCCAATTTTGCTGAAAATCTAATCGGTTCTCAAGAGGGGGATTATACTACTAAATACAAAATTTGGAATAGATAGCTATAGCGGTTTGACCGCTATCGCGGTCACACACAGACGCACAGACATTTTTTAAAAACCACTTTTCTGGTATCAGGGGACTTCAAAACGTGGACATCTGCAAAAATCTCGAGGTCGAAAATTTTCATCATCACAATACTTCCTTATACTACTTATAAGAAAGTAATTACCTGCCCTCCAATTGGTCACACTGTGGTGTTCTTTTTAAATGACGATAGGATTATAAGGTACTTTGGTGATCTTACACAACGGATATTTATTTCACATGCAAAAGTCGTGAATATTTTACATTTGATGATAATTTAGAAAACAATCTTTGGGGTGAAGAGATACTCGACATTTTCTGCACTGAAAATTTGCCCTTTTGTAGCAAACTGCGCATCGGCGTTGGCTTTTCTGATACATAATTAGGTGATCCAGTCTATCATAACGTGATATTGGTGAACATTTTTGGGTAGTTTTGAAGGACCCGTTTTGGTTGTTCGCTTATATGTTTCTAATAACTCGGTTGCAATAGCTCTTCGAAACGATAGTTGATCCATTTCTACACCATTACATTTATGTAGCTGCCATGAATTATGTACCGCCATATCATTACAGTGGGACAGTAGTGGAAAATACCATTTTTTTCCACGTATTGAAATCCTGTACTGACCAATAATTTGGTCACTTCTATCTACTCCACCCATGTTCTCGTTGTATAATTTGATTAGACTTGATTGATCTACATAGACATGTTTCTTTTCGGATTGCAAAAAGCGTTGGGCTCTATTTAGCGGGAACACACAAGAAGTATTTGATGCTATGGTAACGACACTATTATCGTTGCATTTACATATGACTATTTCTTCATGTGCCAATATATATTCGAAATATCCTCGTTCTTTGTTCTTCAAATATGCTGGGTTATTCAAAGGTGATTTTGGAACTCGGTTTTCACGGATAGTTCCGTAGACACGGAAGTAAAATAATTGTCAAAATATAAATGGAATGGTTCATATGGCAATGATTGCAAAATGTCTGCAAATTGAAGAATTACAGAGGCTCCTAAACCTAAATGTTTGTCATTTTGGGGCAAAGTTGCTGAAGAGCCCTGATATGGATCAAAATAGACAACATATCCGAGTCTCCTTGCCCCGACCCAAAATTTGTACCCCCACCTTATAGGTTGGCCTCTTATAAACTGCTTGCAACCATGGCGTCCATAATATGGTACCATAGCTTCGTCTATGCTGTAGTTTTCCTCAATTGGCGCATGATCAAGAAATCTGTTGTTTAAGGAGTCAAACAAAGGCCTCATTTTAGAATACTTGTCACTAGCATCTAGACTATTGTTGTTGTTACAGTGGATAGTACTCATAATATCTTGGAAGCGATCTCTAGAAATAGCTTCACAAACAAGTTTATTGCGAGTGTCATCACAATTCTGCCAGTACATTTTTTTTCTTGAAACGAAATTATAACCACTTAGCAGCAACACTCCAATGAAACAAAACATTTCGTGGTTTGTTATGTCGGCAGTACGATTTTTTTGCTAGGCGTAGGTGTTACTGAAATCAACAATCTGACCACTGATGTTCATCATCAAAAAATTGCTTGAATATCATTGCCGGTGAGAGTTGATTTTTTACAGAATATAAATTAGTCCAGTTTGAAAATTCTGGTTGTAAATCTTCTTCAGCATATCTGAACTGTTTTACCTTCTTTGGTCTTCTTTCGACGAAAACTGATACAGGTAACTCATCTTCGTCGAAGGTAACTTGAGCCTCTGATCGAAGATGAGACCCTGGCAAATTACTTGCGACTACTTCGTCTTCTTCGCCTGAATCTTCGTCAGCATTTGAATGATTTGCATTTTCTGGAGGGAAAATGTCAAAGATAATGGCTTCTTTCAATACTTGTGAACAAATGTCACAAATTTATGACCCACCACCAATACAGCAACATCAAATTTAGCGCATGCATGCCTGAGCTAAAATGTGTCTATAATGGCTTTTGGCATTGTGAGAATATTGTTTGAAGCATTACTATACGACACATTCAATAAAAAGACCTGAACAGTAAATTAGATAAAAAAATACTTACCACGTATCAGTCATTACCGCAGTTGAAAAAAAGTTTTCCACAATTGACTTAGCCTTATAATAAGTAGAACACTGTACTAGTATTGAGTAAATAGCGACATCTGCGGCAGAATAGTAGAACTTCAAAAAAATGAAGCAGATACCTACGGGCCTTTATAAAGGATTGTAGGGTCATATGGGTAATGCAACAAAAGATCGTGTTACAAAAAGTACTTCTGATGGCTTATTAAATATAATGGCTGAAAAGTTTGGTTTAAAAACCGCTGCAGGGTTATTATTACCTGTTATAAATAAACATGAGCAAGAAACAAAACTATTAATTGATGCCACTGAGTTATAGAACTTCATGCTTTAATCAATTATGTTTTAAATACCAAATTATCTCCGGAGGCAAAAATTTGCAGACTTACAGAACTACTTTATAGCAAAAGCAATCGGTAGCAGCCTTGTCAATCCAACTTCATAGTGCGAAACAGACAGAAAAATTATTTGTTTAATTTAGTAGAAGAGTTGAAGAATTGTTCACAAATTTAACAATAGAACAAGGGGAAGGCCATAATACTCTAACATACACGATTCACACAAAAAGTCGCCATTTAGGCTTCCTGGCAGGATCGCCATGTAATAAGCAAAGTTAGTAGCTCTGATTATTGCCATTGTATCGAAATAAACTCTACTACTCAGCAGAATTTATACTTTGGCTTTATTTCATGTGTTCAGTCAATGTGTTTTCCGTACTAGTTTATACAGTTCTCCCTATATTTACCGTAAAAGTACTCTCTCGCTAGATTTTTCCTTTTCTTAACATACTTAATTTATATTTTAGTCCTACTGATTAAACATGTTAGACACTAGACGCATATTGTGAATGCATCTCTAATGCTTATTGCGAAATATTGCTCTGAATCCAATCACATTAGTATCCATCACTAATTAACATATTATAGCGATTATGTAATCGCAATAATTTCTAGTAATAACCCTACAATCTATGAAGAAGTTCTCATTTTGCGGACTTCGCGTGCGTGTATACAGTTTCTGCAATCCATATTACGGAATTCGTACAGAATTCTTAACACGAATATGCGAGTCTGAACCACTGTAAGCCATAGTATGCAAAGCTATGTACGTCTGCTTGCTGCATAGTCGATATGTACCCTTCATGTTATTTACGATCCTCTTGTATTGTATTACATAACGATTAGATCATACGTTATATCTCTAATTTTATGAGAATAACACTTTTAAAGTGCAATTTTAAATAAAGTAAAAGATGACATTAATATTTTAATTATAGCATATTTTGAACTATTATTTTGCAAAATAGAGCACTAACCTAAGACAAGGTAATTTATAAATTCTCTATTTATTAATTTTATACATTTATGTAAAAAGTAATCAGTTATCTTGGCTTACCGGCAACGTAATTCATTAGCAATTAATAACAAAATGACAATTGGACAGCTAGCTATCATCTAAAATGTTTCATGGACTAACAAAATATAATGCAAATAAGAAACGCGTAAAAGTGTAAATGAGAACAATTAAGTATAGAACAACCGCTACTATTTATACAGCTTTATTAAAAGGTCTCTTGATCTATAATATACATGGATTTAATTCCAATACACAAATAATAAAGAGCTGTCGTATACTATTCATGTGGGTTAATCAGAAAATCTAGGTTTACCTTAGACGAACAAGTAATATCATCATACAATAATCATGAAAGTGTTATATATGTGTTAGTAGCCACAGACATATATGTTTCATCTTTATGTGGTTTCTTCAATGTGACACAACTAAGAAGGTGTGTGTTAATGTAAAAGATATATGTGCAGATTAAAATAATATGTGTTTAGGCAAAAAATTTTAAATATATTTGATATGTTATATATAGGCTTGACAGTATTTGTCAAGTATTGAATGGATTTTCTTGTTTGTAGTTCTATTTTACGTTACCTGTATGTATGAACATATCTGTATGGATTATTACTTATAAGAATACCATTTTGCGAAATAGGGATATTTACTTTATACCCCAGCAATAGCACCATCGTTATAGTTTACTACTTTCATAAAAGGAGAGTAGCTTACATACTAATAAAAGTTACTATCAAATCCTGCTTTAGAAGCCGTTATTAGTGCGATATAAGAAACCAGAATTACACATTTGGTCGCGTAATTGGCAAGAATGTAATAACATTAACGTAAGCTTTGTACATTCAGAGAATTATTACGCAACGAATTATAGATTAATGTCTACATCCTACACCATACCACTAGTTAACGTAATTAAAATATAGTCGAATATTTTGTGAAATCTTTATTATTAGATTATTGTTAAAATAAAAACAACATGGAAAAAAAATATTAGTTTATTTTAATGATTCCTGTAGCATTTTATAAAAAAAAATTATAATGACTAATTTGAAGTTTTTTATTGAAACAAATGATGCAGTGTTCCGCAGGGTTCTCTTTTAGGTCCTCTGTTGTTCTCAATCTACACTTCACATTTGTTTTACCTTCATCCATTTAGCAGTGTTTTCATTTGTATGCGCTGACTTGATGGTGTCGGTGAAATATCCTCTACATCCGGAACAATGCCTCAAACTGAAAGACAATAGATGCTCCGACAGTATTATTTGGAAATTGAGATTAAATCACACAAACAGGTGTATGCATACTTCGGACATCAACACCTAGAATCCTTAGATATTTTCACCGTAGGGCTAGCGGGCTCGAGGACGTCGAGAGCTGGAGTTAATAATCATTCAACTACCACTCATTGATAAATTATTACTAACTGAGATGTAATAAATCGTACCAAATTACAGTACGGTAATAATCGTAATAATAATTAATTTTAGACGCGCTTAGCCCTTTTGAAGACTCGGAGGTGGGGAGTAAGAATATTCCGGAAAAATTAGGCGCCAACGAGACGCTGTTATTTACAATGGGTATTCCCCATGTTTATACGACGCGACTACGCAACAAAATTGTGGGAACTATTTAGATAACAAAAACTTTGAGGATAAAATGCAAATATTGCGTCTTTGAAATTTGAACAAAGAGTTGTTTATAAACTATTTTAAATCGAATATTTTAAAACGGAATATATGCGACGCAGATGTTAATGTTGAAAATTTTGAAATGTACTTTATTTAAAATTTGAAATATAATTTGAATAAATACTCATTTAAAAATATGAACCGTGTAATATAAAGGGATAAATTAATTAAATGTTGGCTGCGTCTTTTTAAACGCAACAAGATATTGTAATTGATCAATAAAATAATAATAATAAATCTGTGTGTGAAATAAATGTTAGTATCAAGAAAGATGTCAAATAGCGATTTAGATTTGAAAAAAGCAGTGAATTGTACAAAAATGAAAATACGCTTTCCTGTAATGCGTCATTGCGTGCTATAGGTTTATTACACAGCAAGGTATTTATGCTAAACTAAATGTTTACATTTGTGACAAGCACAAATTGCAAACATTTAATTAACAGAGACGGTTACTGTTTAAGTACTACTATTTCAACAAAATTCAAACAAACGGAAATAAATTGCCTTCGGTCACGCATTCACGTGCAACTCACTAAAAATTCCGCTTTGATTTTAATAAATATATTGAATGTGCCAAGTACTTTTGTTGAAATTACATGCGAAATCGCATACGGAATAAATTTTCAGCGAGATTTAATTTGATTGCATATTTCGAAATGTCAACAGACTAACGATAATTATGGCAGTTACGCAATAAAAGACGAAAATGAGAAATTACTGTGCATGACTGTTTATGTACAGGTATTTGTGCAAATTGTAATTTAGAATTAAATTAATGTTGACGGTACATAAATAAGGAAACTAATTACCTATAAGATTTAAAAATTGATTTGAATACTATCTAACAATTAGTTACATCAATATTTAATATTAATATAATTTTGTGAGTTCTGTAAACAGTATGGGCACAAATGATGATTCAAAAGACAATTATCGCGTGGATAAAAGTAATATATAAAAGAATAAACAGAATATTAATAATATTATTACACACAACAGAAATAGGTGATATAAGGAACGCCCTAGTCAAAATCTTAAACTAGGGAAACCTCGGAGTAGACCACATACAAAACTACTGGCTGAAACAGACTTCAGACTAACTCAGTTTTACACATCATCCACCAACCAACTAGGTGCACTATACGACTGAAAAACACTTAGTCACTTAAGTCATTCAAGGATTTATTGAAGAACTAAAACCAGATAAGTTCATTAACAATTAAGCTATACATAAATTTTGAAATAACTATATTTTAAAAAAAGTGTTTGATGGTGTGCAATACTCGTGGTTGGCCGAGGTTCTCCCGGATCTGACACAATAATAGATAGATAGTTAATAGATAGATAGATAGATAGATAGATAGATAGATAGATAGATAGATAGATAGATAGATAACTTTATTTATGTATAAATATATACATTATTTGTCAGTACACCTACAATAATTACAGCTTTTGCTATTCGTCTCGCTGGTGAAACATGCCATATGGTATGCTATACTATACCGGGTGTCAACGAGATCATGTATCAGCACGCCATTTATTTATTAGTTAAAGTAAAACTTTGAAATTCGGACCGTATATATGAGTGATTGGTGGGCTTCTTCAGGTATACTCAGTTTTTCTATAGCACTTCCAGTCAAACCGGAAGTGACGTTAATTTTGAATTTTTAAATACAACATTTATTATTTCTGTTCATATTCTGTTTCTTCTAAAAATTTGCCATCTAGTGCAGGTTAACTTTTGACATTTCTGTCAAAGATGGCGGTATCTGTTAAATTTATCCATTGAAGTGAAACTGATTTTGTAAATTACTGTTTTCGCTATTGTTGTGTTAGTAATAGTTTTAATGCAAACATTGAACATGTGTGTATCTTTGTTTAATATCTAGTAGTTGATTAAATTTATGGAAGTGTTTTTTTCATTTGAAATGTAATTGTTCTGTTGCTTTGGAATTAGACTACTTTTAAAACATTTTATATTTTGTACTACCTGTCTACCACCAAACCACAGCATATTTTATATCACTTGAAAGCTAAAAATTATGCCAATATGGCACTGCAATAAAAAATAGGCGTTACATACTATTTAAAAAAAACGAGTACCTGTCATTTGAAAATGAAAAAAAAAATATTTTCTTTAGTAATTTCAACGTGAAATACATGTTTCCTTCGCCAATGTGTGTAAATGTGAAAAATACGTTTCTTAATTGTTTTCAAAGCTAACTTTGATGGTTTTTGCATTTCGAGAATTGTTGTGAAGCAGTTTCACTTTTAATGGATAATTTCAACAGTTACCGCCATCTTTGACAGAAATGTCAAAAGTTAACCTGCACTAGATGGCAAATTTTCAGAAGAAACAGAATATGAACAGAAATAATAAATGTTGTATTTAAAAATTCAAAATTAACGTCACTTCCGGTTTGAAATGCTATAGAAAAACTGAGTGTACCTGAAGAAGCCCATCAATCACTCATATACACGGTCCGAATTTCAAAGTTTCATTTTAAGTAATAAATAAATGGCGGGCTGATACATGATCTCGTTGACACCCGGTATACAGTGAGGTCGCGGGGGTTGGAATAAATTCATTTAAAATTTTTGGTTTTGTTTTATGGAAAAACGCTCGGATAGCTCGGTTTTTATTTTTAGCTGCGGTTTTTTTTATGGTAAATTGATGTACAAAGGCTGGTCCAAAAATAAGTTACGACCATCAATTTCTTTTTTTAAATGGAAACATATATTTTTTATTTAATTTGTTAATTTTTTATTTAATTTGTTAATTCTGCATCGAATTCTAAGTATGTTTCATGTACCATGTCCTATACCAAAACTCAACAGTTATTGAGAAATTTACAATTGAACATATCAATAACTGCAGTTATTGATATGTTCAATTGTAAATTTCTCGATAACTGTTGAGTTTGACTATAGGACATGGTACATGAAACATACTTAGAATTCGATGCAGAATTAACAAATTAAATAAAAAACAACAAAAACAACAAAAATAAGTTACGACCATCATTTTTTTTTGAAATGGAAATTTACAATTGAACATATCAATAACTGCACTTACAAGGCGTGTTTTGTCAATTTTTTCATATTTTGATTTATTGGATTCTATAAGTTTATTTTTAATACTTTATGCAAGTTTGAACATTCCAGTTACGTTATATCATGTATTAAGTATATACGAGGTAGGCGCCATAGATTCTCGGCCTGACAGGCTTATACAGGTTCAAACGTGTTCAAACTCCGTCACGTCATGCATGCACATACGCGAGGTGTACACTATAAATATGACGGTTCGAAGCCTAGTAGTTTTTAGTAACTAGCCAATCAACGTGACTAGCGCAGGAAAATATCTGAAGTAACGAAAATTAAGTACCGCGCGGTCATTAAATTTTTAACAAAAGAAGGGCGTACACATTATCACATTAAACAACGTTTAGACGGCGTTTACGGTGATTCATATCTTTCGTATTCAACTGTGAAAAAGTGGGCAAAATGTTTCCGTTTGGGACATGTAAGATGCTGATCGGTCGGGTCGGCCAATTGAACTGATAACGCCTCAACAAATTTCAATTATTGAACATTTAGTGCTAGAAGATCGCCGTTTGAAAGTGAAGGAAACAAGTGTTCGCCGAATCCTCCATGACCATTTGGGTATGAATAACATTAGTGCTACATGGGTACCGCGACTTCTTTCTGCTCTCCAACGTGAACGTCGAGTCGAATGTGCGCAGTCGTTTTTAAACATGTGTGGCGACGACCCAAAACCGATATTGGAGTCCATTGTCACAAGGGATGAAACAATGGTTCTGTTTTATTATCATACTAAATAATTTTCTGGTTTTTCATTTCAATAAATTTGCTTTTTCTCCCATTATATGTGAATCTTAGAATTTTAGTTTATTTTGTATTTACCTTATATGAAGTATCCCATCGTATGATATAGCACACGTATCAAAAATATCAGTTGAAATAATTTGCTTTTAAAAATTCCTATATTTTATTTATTTCCATACCCCTACTACCAACATATAGCAAAACAAGAAAAAAAGCTAATAACAAAATAATTTGGGCATTAATGGGTTAAGATGATCATGAAGAATTTTAACATTGGTTGTATGAAATACCCAACCATTTTGCGACCTTCTTTCTTTCGATTAAATTGCTCTGTCGATGTTAGTTTAGACTAATGACGCGATTGTGTTAAAATGTTATATTTATACTAACAAGGAGTCATTGAACATATTACGACACGAAAGAGTTCTCCCAACCCTTCCATTCCACGAAAACGTAAAAACGCCACCAAGTATATTATGTAATTCTGAGTAATTTGTGTTGGTTCTGTATGCGCTACGGTGTTCAGACAACGCCGTTTTTATTAATTAGTGCTACTGCTGATGACAACACAGTTGTCGAAATTTGTATTCAGCTTTTTGTGTATTGTGGTAAGAGTGTGTTTGATTTAAAATAAATATTCCTGACATTTGTAGTAGAATTTTTCCAACAGAAACCCCTTCAATTAACATTTAAACTAACCCCTATCACCGAATGATACGCGCTTCATCCCGCTTAGCAATTATCATCAACATATTTAATCTCCCTGTATTGTATTAAGTTAATCATTGATATTTCTGTTCGACATGAAAATGCATTATTTTCATTGCTATTTTAAAATTATAAGTAAAATACGTCAAACTTCTCAACAATATGCAGTCGTTAGTCGAAATCTATTTTAATGATATTTTATAACAAAAACTTGAATAACTGCGTATTGTTAAATGAAAGGGTACTGCGAACTGGATAATTACTGCAGTTCTACTTTCGTTTAAGAGTTCTTTCCGGTCCCACTTGTTATTCACCTGAAGTTCATAATATTCGGGTTAAAGCTGCAAATAATAGCATGATTTTGCATTTAATATTAGCCTGCACTTGTTTTGCTGTAGTTTTACTTGTAACGTCGTTATATACATTAGATGTAAGAACAGGATATCGTTTGAAAAGAGTTGAATTTAGGATATTTAAGTAGAAATGTTCTATTAAGTATCGATTTAAAGCTCTTTATATATACAAGTGTCCCGTATCGTTATGTTCAAATTTTCGGAGTGCAAAGTAAACTTCGTTCCATGTAAAAAAAAAAAACTCAAAACTTGTTTCAAATTTACAGATCTATGAATGTGATTGTCAGATCATGAAAGAAAATGAATCCTAAAGTCAATACAAACTGATTTTATTTATAATACCATCAAACTCAAACTGAAACTCTGAGTGAAATAAAGACAAAATTGCGTTTTTCTGTAAAGACAAAATTTTATTAACTAAAAAAGTTTTTCCACTTTTGTCTTAGGTAAAAAATTAACTCACTCACCTGTAAAGACAAAAAAAAACAACATTTAAAGTCTTTATTTCAGGTCTAGATATTTCTTTTACTCTAAATTAACTCTGTACTATCTTCTAATTTTCTTAGATGATTTAACCTTATATTCATGTTCTTTTCTTCCCAGTTTTTGAAATGTTACTGTCAAACGTGACAATCATGAAGTTCTATGGATTACGAGGAAAATTCAAAACAATTAAGAAAAGCGATAACACTAGGGTAGTGATTTTTTTTACATCTTCCACCCTCGAAGAGAACAATTGCACGTAATTGCTCGATTAAGTGCTAACTGTTACTGGAGATGGGCTTCGTAATATGGTAGAGATTCGATTCTGATCTCTTGTGTCCGGTATCAACTTCATATATTGAGCTAGAAATTTTCCTTAATATTTTGTATGGTCCGATCCTCAATTCATCCATATTGTGAATTATTATTGAATTTTCAAGGGCTAGCTTTCTATCTCTTTTCAGATCTTCTTTTGTGCATCTTGATTTCAATTCAAGTGATAGAATGTCCACATTTTCGCCTTCTAAAATATATTTTGGAGTAAACTTCGTGACTGTATGTTCTGCTTCGTTATATTTTGCTACAAAATTTTGTGCAACAGTTGTTCATGCCGTTTTCTTGTTACCTCTTCTCTTATTGACTAGAGTTTGATTCAGCCTTTCATTAAGCCCGTTTGAAAATGGTGCGTCTATAGCTGTAAACACTATTGTTATGTTATTCGTTTTCAGGAAGTCTTTAAATTCCTTGGAATTTATGCCAGGATATTGGTCTTTTAATACCATATCAACATTATAGCTTAGTTTCACATTTTTAATAACTTAATAAAATCACTTGAGCTCTGATTTCTTGATGTCAAAATGCAAGCATATTTTGTAAAATGATCGACAAGGAGATGCAAGTATTTTTTTGTAGACCGTGATCCTCCGAAATCTCCAGTGGTATCAATTGATATAATTTCAAATGGCACCTAAATGTGACATCAAATCAAATTTTAGATTTCCTTCTTGGTTTCTTCTTTATACAAATGTCACATTCATCACAAATTTGCTTAATGTTTATGAAGATATTCCTTGATGTGTAGAATGATGTTATTTTATTTATCACCTGGGTTCTTCCAATCTGACAGTAAGTATCATGTATATCTTTAATTAATGTTTTGCTTAGTGCTTCTGATAGTATGATTTTATTTCTTCTTTTATTCTTTTTGTAGTACATTTTATTCTCCGGTATAAGTAAACTTGGCTTTCCTATTTTGTAAATCTAGATTTGTGTATTGGTCATTTTTTATATCTTTTAGGTTTAACTGATTCACAACTTTCAAAAAATCATCAGTATTTTCACGAGGTTCTAGGACTGGATTTCTGCTTAAGCAGTCTTCGTCTTGATTTGATCGTCCCGGGTTATATTTTATCTTAAAATTGTATTAGGATAAGTAATACGTCAAATCGCGAAGTTCCTCATCAGTTCTAGCCTTTATGTTCAGATTTTCTAATGGTTTATGATCTGAATATATCACGAATTCTTTTCCCATAAGCCAATGTTGCCAATATTTTACACCTTCTTTTTATTGCCAGACATTGTAAATATATCGCCTCATTTTTCTTTTGAGTTTCTGTCAATTTTTTACAATACAGGTTTATTAACTCCGTTTTTATCTTCCTGTTTTAACACGGCTTCCACTCCTTTAATACTAGCATCCTTGAAAATTTTTATCGGTTGTTCAGGGTCAAATATTTTTGGAATTGGTTTCGAACATAGTAATTCTTTTATTTTATCAAATGATTCCTGGCATTTTGTGGACCACATAAATTTTACATCTTTTCGTAATAAATTGTGTAACGGGTCTAAGATAATCGCGCTGTGTGGAACAAGCTTATGATGAAAATTGACTTTCCCGAGGAACTGGCGTATATTTTTTCTTGTTTCTGGAACTGGAAAGTTTTTTACAACGGTTAGATAATCTTTGAGAGGTCTAACTGAATTATTTTCTATTATGTGTCCCAAAATTTGGCGTAATATTTTGCCAAGAACATTTTGAATATTTCAGTGTAAATCCTTCTGTTAGTATTGCCTCAAGTAATGTGGTATGTATCAAGATGTCATCTATAAAATTTACTGCAAATTCTGAGAGTCTGTATTTTCTTATTATGTCACTTAATATTCTTTGAAATATTGCTGGAGCTGTCTTTAACCCGAATGGGAGACAAGTCCATTGAAAAAAAAATGCTGTTTTGTATCTATCTTGAATTTTCAATGCCGAATTTATGTCGAAAGCAAAAAAATATTTACAGTTGACAGTTTTCACCATTAAATCCTCAATTAAGGGAAATGTGATTGTGGTACGACAATTTTGTTCAATTCTCTGAAATCTATACATAGCCTTGTTTTTTTATCAACTTCCGTTTTATATGCCAGAGTAACCGGGGCAGCAAATGGACTATAGGATTCCTTGTCTGATATCTTTTATTTAATGTTTTTTTTTATCTTGTTATAGTTTGAAGTAGATGTAATTACTTGGTGTAGACTTGCAGGTTGATATTCAGCCGTTATACCAAAAATCTGTCCCTTTTGGTGTACCTATTGAGGTTATGCAAATAATGTTTGATTTTCCATCTGCCGAAGTTTTCACAGCAAAATCAAACCTCAACTTCTCCATATATCTTGATATGTTTACAGTAAGTGTTATTTTATAATACCATCAAACTCTGATGAGTGAAATAAAGACAAAATTTTATTAACTAAAAAAAGTTTTTCCACTATTGTCTTAGGTAAAAAATTAACTCACTCACCTGTAAAGACAAAAAAAACAACATTTAAAGCCTTCATTTCAGGTCTATATATTTCCTCAGCCACTTCTTCTAGAACACAGAGGCACGTTAGGTTGTAGAATCAAATACATAATTACATATTCGTAGTATATGTTTGGTATTCCGATCCGTAGACAGTGAAATGTAAAACGATAATTACAAAAGATCCCTTAAAATGAATAATTCATGTACACAAATTTTTAGCCGTGATTACAATTATTTGATTTCTTAATGTAGTCAGAAAAACACAAAACCAACCCCATTTTTCTTAGTAAGTATTTTTGATTATGTTTAAATAATATCTTTACTAAGGTCTAGAAACCACCATTATAAAATTAGGATGTTAGTTCCGGAGTTTTTGACCACACTAGTAAGAAGACTGCGATACGGGTCGTCGCCACAAAAACTTTCCAGAAAATCTAAAGTTGACTATACTAAACTTCGTACTTGCAAATGTTTTTAAACTTGGTCACTTTAATTACGTTTCACAGGATATCTGCAGTTTTTTAAATACAAAACAGTTGTAGTAATAAATTCCATCTGCTGAACAGGACTAGAACGATGTAGGTACTGTAACTTCAACTTCTGCAATAAATACTGAATTGAATAATTTAGTTCTCATATTACACAAATATTTAATAGCAATATAATTAAAATTAAAGGGGAGAATAATATTCTGATTTAGCATTAGCAGTAAGAAAATTTAGAAGGCTTATAAAATTACAAATTATGCAGCGTTCAATATCATAAAAGAAATTTATAATTGCATTTGGTTCCACAATTCTTATAGATATATGTTATAGAGCACCAGATGTCTAAAGTCGTTGTGCTTTTTAATAATTCAGGCTAAGACCTCTATAGTCTTTGATAAAACATACGTTTATTAATACTTTACAGAGAAGTTGCAATTTGATTCAATTAACTCTCGAGTTTGTTCATGGACTGCATATTGGAAATTCCTTCTTATATACGCAAGAAATTCTTCAGTAAGGTACAGACGTCGGGTGAGACGCAACTTTTAAATTGAATTATTGAAAAATTTTGTTTTCTCTCGAGAGTCGGACGATCTCGAATCAGAATTTTTTTTAATTAAAGAAGTTATTTTAATTAAGAATTGTTCAAAAGTAAATGAATTTTTCTCCACAGTGTTATTAAGAAGACGGCATTTTATAAAATGAAAATTTTGTCTTGAGAGGGGTTTGCTAAATATAAAGGTCAACTATATTAAAAAAATATTTTGGAATTTTCAATTATTTAAACTTTTATTTCAGTATATATTATGTAATAATAATAATCATTATTATTTATTCTTTCACAAAAATGCGAAAACAAAGGTAAACTATATAATATAGACCACAAAAATTACATGATGAAGAAGGAAGTCTTCACAAGGGTAATAGTTTCTTGTTAATAATAATTTCTTAAGTTTGTGTTTAATCCCTCGGTTTTTATTTCAACTGGATATTTATTTTTTGAACTGCAAACGGCACTGATATTCTGTATATTTCGAAGGCTTTATTTTATCTTGTAACTACAGGTATACTTCTGTCGCTTTTGCGATGGATTTACAGGATGAATTTCCATCAACTTTATGCCTGATAACCCAGGAAATATTATCACAACTTTTAATAATACTTTAATTAATTACTAGTAGTGATATTCTACTATAAATTATAATCTGCAATGACGCTCATCGCGAGAATTCTTTAGAAAAATATACTTCTTCATGGTTAACTTTTAAATTGTATTTGATTGCATGTAATATATTTTAAATTATGCTATCCAACCAAAAATGCATATTAGTATTCGAGGTTATATACCTGTTAATTTCAATGACATTTAATATTTGAATGAATAATAATAATTCCTTAATTGTACAATAATGTCCAACTCCAGGATATCTCCACGTGTGGCTAAGGTGATATTTATTTGAATGATCTATCTGTGACAATACCAATGTACATAAGAACTTCGAATAGTGTTATTAAGTAGGTATATAAAAATCATATTCATTTCCATTTAGTTAATCTTGGAGACATACAGGCACTCAAAACTGTAAACAAAATACAAAAATGAGGCGTTGTCACAATAAAACTCTCTTATACGTTTGAAATTCTGTATCGTCTTAATAAAATAATAGGCCTATGAGAAAATTATTAGTTACCACAGGTTCGAATTTTGAAAAATTTTTTTATACAAAAATTATCCCAAACACAGCTCTAAATCCTTTTGTGTTCGTAATAAATCTATATAGAATATAAAATTTACGAGATATTTACACACAAAAAATGCTATTTGATAAGAGTAGAAGTATTACATCCAGCCGAACTTCTTTTAGATAAAGTTGTTCCTTATCTAGCTCTAAATGCTTTTGGAGTTATAATAAATGTATGCAGAATGCATAATTTGCAAGATATTTGTAAAAGCTGTCTTTTGATAAGACAAAAAAGACTTAGGTACGGAATTTGAAAAAACTTTTTCGTTAAATCTGCCTGAAATAAACTTTTAGTATACTCTTTAATAATCCTTACACAATGCATAGTTTGAGAAATATTTTCAAAGCGGCTATTCGTTAAAAGTGTTACTTCCAGTCCGAATTTTGAATTTTCTTTTATAATAAAATATTTTATACAAATGTAGCTAAAGAATACTTTTATGTTCTTAATAAGTCTGTATAGAAAAAACTGGCATAATTTGCGTTATGTTTGTAAAAACTGCAACTCGATAAGGGTGTTACTTCCGGTTATAATTTATTTTTATATGTATATAGAGATTGTTCGAACTCCATCCCTAAATACTTGCATATCTCTAAATATATACAGGGTGTAGATAAAGTCTGGAACAAAATTAATATTTCTGTTATCTTCGGTTTGATGGAAAAACCCTGAAACAGGTCGATTTTGTTTTTATCCCGTGCACTTTATAACATCGTGAATTTAATTCTGTCGTCATCTTGTTGCGCGCGGGCGTGACGTCATTAGTTTTTTCAAATGGTAACCCGCCACATTTATTACCCCTTGTCGTTAGGTATTCCATTGTGCATGCAACGGTATAAAAAGTTTGGTACCTTACATAACAATTTTTGGGAGAAAAATGCTTTCGAATTTCAAAAAATTAAAATTTTATTTCTAATGAAAAACTAATCAAAAATTATTTTAAAAAATCAGATAAATTATAATCCGAGGTTTATCTTGGATTGTCGTCAAACAAGATACCAAAAAAATGTCAACGGAAGTGTTCAAATTGTCCGCCATTGGCCATTTGACACTGGCCGAGACGGACGTACACGCTTTCTACGACACGTCGTATTGTCTCTGCATCAATATTTCGCATTTCCTCGCGGATACGATGTTTCAGATCATCCAAGTTATTTGGCTTATTGGAGTACACCTTTGATTTCACATGACCCCATAGAAAAAAATCAAGTGGTGTGAGATCTGGCGAACGGGCAGGCCATTCAATTGTTCCCCTTCGTCCGATCCATATCCCGGGGGAAATTTCGTCGAGGTAACTCCGAACACGCCAGCCAAAATGTGGAGGTGCTCCATCTTGTTGAAACCAGATTCTGGGGTGAGGCTTGTCGGGGGTGTTTTCATCCGGAAATAATTCTACCAATGTTGGCACTAGCGTAAATCTTAGGAAATGTAAGTATGTTTCAGCGTTTAAATTTCTGTCCAGGAAGAAAGGCCCCACAATGCGATCTCCCACTATTCCCGCCCATACATTAACTTTTTGCCGGTGTTGGGTGTGCTCCTCTCGAACCCATCGAGGATTTTCGCCCGACCAGTACCTACAATTGTGGCGATTCACTTCACCGTTCAAGGTAAAAGTTGCTTCGTCACTAAAAACCACATTGTCGACAAATCCGTGATTCTCATCGCATCGTAGCATGATTTGTTCACAGAACTCGAGTCGGCGGTCGAAGTCATCTTCATTCAGTTCCTGAACCCGATTGATTTTGTACGGATGAAGTTTTTCCTTCTTCAGCAATTTGGCTACTGTGGTAAAATCGACTGCATGATCCCTGGCAATGTTCCTTGTTGAAGTGTGGGGGTTGTCCTGAAGTTCCAAGAGAAGAGTCTTTTACACTACCAGTTTCAGCAAATTTTGCGACAATTTTGCTCACCGTTGACCGCGAAATCGGTGCGCGGTTTGGATTTTCTGCATTGAAAAACTGACAGGCTTCTTCATGGCTACGTATTTTATCACCACAACCAACAATAATGAGAATTTGAATCCGCTTTTTTTCGCTCAAATTCGCCATTTTCGCAATGCACGTTCAACACTACCAATGGAGCAAGTATTGTGAATGGATAAGTTCAAACACCAAGTAATGAACTGTCAATATGACGTGTCGTAGAAAGCGTGTACGTCCGTCTGGGCCAGTGTCAAATGGCCAATGGCGGACAATTTGAACACTTCCGTTGACATTTTTTTGGTGTCTTGTTTGACGACAATCCAAGATAAACCTCGGATTATAATTTATCTGATTTTTTAAAATAATTTTTGATTAGTTTTTCATTAGAAATAAAATTTTAATTTTTTGAAATTCGAAAGCATTTTTCTCCCAAAAATTGTTATGTAAGGTACCAAACTTTTTATACCGTTGCATGCACAATGGAATACCTAACTACAAGGGGTAATAAATGTGGCGGGTTACCATTTGAAAAAACTAATGACGTCACGCCCGCGCGCAACCAGATGACAACAGAATTAAATTCACGATGTTATAAAGTGCACGGGATAAAAACAAAATCGACCTGTTTCAGGGTTTTTCCATCAAACCGAAGATAACAGAAATATTAATTTTGTTCCAGACTTTATCTACACCCTGTACAATTATAATTGTCTGTTTGCTTGTTCGAGCATCACGCAAAAATTACTAGACCGATTTTGATCAAGCTTTTTGTGTTTGAAAGCTTATAATTAGACTTAACGTCTGGTCCATATTTTATCGTAATAGCAAAATTGAGTCTTCTGCTTTGCTTTCGCAAGTTGAATTTGCAATTGACGCAATAATCTGAGTCTTTCGTTTTATCTAGATGTAGTACAAACATTCTCCTTAACCTTTGCCTTACTAAAACTGGGTCATAATTAACCCAAAATTTTGTTTTTTCGTGTAACTTTTTAAATAATTTTTTTATTTTTTTTTCCTTTCGAGAATTCTCCTAAAATTCTGTATTGAACCATAAGCAATAATAACCAAATCTAAAATTAACAAAGTTTGAGAATAATTCGCCCTTTTTTGCTCTTGGTCAGTTGAGACCCGGTTTTGGGATGTTATGTTTTAATTCGAACGAACATATTTTCATACAAGTTGACACGTGTATATTTAGCTCCTAAAAAAGGTAAAACAGGGACATGAAATTTCATTCGTAAAGAAAAAGGCTTGACAGAGAAAAGTAAGGATATCGGAACGATGTTTTTCTTTATTTATATCTGAGGAAATTTTTGAAATTATTGTGAAATTTACTAATCAAAGAGCAAAAGAAATTATAAGTAAATATAATAAGAATCATGAAGACAATTTATTCAGATCATGGAAAGAAGTTATCGAAATACGTGCTTTCTGTGCAATACTTAATTTATCAGGAAGATTTAGAGAAGCAGAAGAAAGCCGAATTAATTTGTGGTCATCAACAAGTAAATCTTTGACAAGGCCAATATATCAAGCTTGCATGGGCCGAAATAGATTTTGCGATATTTATGTTTTCTACGTTTTGACGATTTTGCACAAGGATAGAAAGAAAAATTCTTGATAAACTTACACCTATTCGCGATGTAATTGATATTTTCACAAAAGATTTGTAATAGTAATGGCCCTTAGTTGGGTGACAGATGTAATAGTACGGATTTAAAATATAATAAAAAGACTAAAATGTCCCAAGGTTGGGCACCATATGTAATAGTAACGTCTTTTTAAATTTCAATAAAAAGACTAAAATGCCCCAAGGTTGGGCACCATATGTAATAGTACGGATTTAAAATAGAATTAAAATTAATGAAACGTCCCAAGGTTGGGCACCATATGTAAGAGATAATAATACAAATTTAAATAATATAATTAAAATGACTCAAATAAATAAAATGACTTATTGAATGCTCCGCGTAATTTAGCTCAGTTAAATAGTTCGGTTTAGCATAAGACTCTTAATTTCAAGACGGTTCAGGTATTTAGACACTAAGATTATTGTCCTGCACGTACTATTACTTCTATTTTATATTCCAAATTTCTTAGAGTGAGGTAGACAAATAACACGCAAAAGGATATTTAAATATTATTAATATATTGATAAAAACACCATCAACACAGATCAAGTTACAAACAAAGGTTATAGAAACAAAATACAATTCAAAAGGTACAACACGATACAAATTACGCATTAATTACAACATGGGCACATATAATAAACGACAATGCAATGACGCTTTACCTCTACAGTATACCATGGATTTAATTAGATGCTAATTGAATTGTTTTATAAAAAATAAAAACATGCATGATATAGGCCTTTAATTCAAACAACGCTAGGTACCTTTATACGATGCGATGACCATGAACGGTGTCTTCAACGGGCGGCTTTTCGTAAGGTAGACTGAAATCGTCCTCTCCTTTGTCTGGAGATACGGCACTCACTTGACCCACTATTTGTTTTATTAAAACTTATAACAGTTTTCTCACTAGGCTTTTCTTTTACTTTTTACTAGTGCGTAGAATTACTTGTAAAGCACTGTTAGCCTGTGAGAAGCGTTCCCTTTTGTTGGGTGCGGTCTAGTGTTATTCTACTTAACACGGCCTGCGACCCTATTCATGCGTCGGCTAGGGAACGTCTTCCGTCTTTACGGGCTAAGGAACGTCTATATGCCTACTCCTTGCTTAAAATCACGCCACGCCGTATTCTTCCAGGGAATTCCCCGAGCCACCTATGTGCTTTACATTTCTTCATCACATTCAAGGTCCCACGTGTCGGTTGCACACAAACGGTTTCTTATTGATGTCGCATAACTTCCTGGCTAGCGCTGATATCATTGTCGCCACTTATGTTTTTACACCGATATACCTACGCACTATTTCTCTTTTACATATACAGAATTTATATAGGAACATTTTAAATAGGAATATAATAATTTAATACAAATAAATGAATAATACATGTTTCCCGATTTGTGTTGATTCATTATTTACCTTAATATAAATATTTTGGATGTTATATTATATTTATATTTTATTCATTATATACAGGGCCTACCGTTACAGATTGCAGAGAATCTTATTACCTATCAGCTTATGGAACAATAGACGTAGAGCTGGTATGTCTTAGAGGCCGATGTCCATTTTAGGTTTATATACCAAGCAAGTCCGGCAAATATGGGATTAAAATTTGGGCATTATGTGATGCAACACCTCTACTGCTGTAATTTTGAAGTATACCTAGGAAAAGAAAGAGAAACAGCTGAAAAAAATCAAGGTGGAAGTCGCATAGCGACTTACACTTGATGAAGTCGCTGTGCGACTAAACAACGTTCTAATGGTTTACTATAATTAAAATTTTGAAACTTTAAAAGCAGTGTTTTATTTTTATTATTATTTGTCTTCAATTAATTTTTAATATATTTATATTAAATACATTTCTAAGAAGAGCCATTATTTAGTCTGTAATTCCTAAAAATAAATTTACCTATAACTTTGATGTTTTATAACCATGAAATTAAGTCTACTTTATGCCTCCAAAGTTTTAACACTAAGATACGGGACATTTGCATAATTTACATATCTGACCTTATTAATTTTATGTCGCCCGTTATTATGCACAAACTCATTTTCTTTCAGTACAGTCATTCTAAGTAAATCGTTTCGCCGATTTAATTCGTTACATTAACTTTTAATGGAATATGAAGAAAAAAAACGGAGGCATTAAATTATACTTTAATATCACCTAAATACTATACCTATGTGTTTATTGCGATTCTTTTTCATAATCCGGAAAAAATCCCTTGTTTCAGATGGCGTGACACGAATTGCGTGTGCGGGAGTATCTAACTAAACGGACCTCGAACTGGTAAACTCCAATTTTAAGCTTAATATCGCAAAGGTCGGGACACTTTTACCCTACTAAGATTAGGCATGATTTATAAGGTGTAAACTTTATACACCGAATTAACTCTAACAATCAGAAGGCTCTCTCCGTTTTGAGACCTTCCTCAAAACTGAATCCGCCAGCGAACGATAAAGGTTTTAGCGGAGAGTGGGTCAGATAGACCGGGATACATTTTAATGATTTATGTTATTGCAGTGTATACATGCGCCAAAAAAAATACTTTGATGTCAGGAAGACTTGTGATTTTCCTTATTTCAACGCATCAGCGAAAATAGTTGGTTATAGGTCGCTGACTCTACTTTAGTTGTTAAAAGTAATATTAAGAATATTTTAAAAACTATATAGTTAGGAAGATTTTGAGGTGTGTGTGAAATTAGCCCCCCTCCCTTTTTTTTAATATCGAAAATTTGACGGTTGTTCTAAGATTGTTTGAAAGTATTTTAAAAAAAAAGTCAAAATTGCCCGAGAAAATTGAAAAAAAACGATTTTTTCACCCAACTCTTTTCGAAAATTGACATTCTGAAGATAGTTCGAGGTTGTTATAGTTGATCTAAAAATTTTTTGAAATAATCTCGAAAAATAACTCAAAATTAATCTAGATAATCGGAAATATGAAGTTTTTCCAGCCCCCATTTTCTTGAAAATCTAAATTCTGACGGTTGTTCTTGGTTTTTTCTAAATTGTTCCAAATTATTTCAAAAAATAAATTATAATCGGCCAAGAAAATGCAAAAAACAATTTTTTTCCAACGCTCCTTTTATCGAAAATTGAAATTTTGATGGTTTGTTCTAAAATGCTCTAAAGATAATAAAAACAATTTTTTCTTACAGCGGCCTTTTTGCGAAAACTGAAATTTTGGTTCTTCTTCCAGGTTGTTCTACATTTGTTCTGAACATTGTTCTAATACGTCAAAACAGTATCTCTTATATATCAAAAGATATTGCAAAGGAAACTATATCCAAGAGTGAGAGTTAGCTAGCTTTATCTAAGCAACTTGGAGCAATCGTCAGAATTTATTAACCCTACAGACGAAATAGAACTACATAAAGTTATTAGCTCGGTTTCGGTAAAGAGGTCAGCAGGTATAGATGGCGTACCATGTTTTCTATTAAAGTCGATTAGTGCTCATATAGCTCCCCCGCTAGTGTATTTGATAAATGAGGCTATTGGTTCTGGTCTTTTCCCAGAAAAATTAAAATTGGCAAAAGTAGTATCGTGCTTTAAGAAGGGGGATCGTGGAAGTTTGAATAACTATAGGCCGGTATCCTTACTACCTGACTTCAGTAAGACCTATGAGAGGGTTCTTTATGTTCGTTTAATGGATTTTATGACTAAATATAATATTTTGAATCATGTCAAATAAATCTACAAAGGGTGCTATATACAACTTGGTAAACGCGATTTACACGAATATGTAGGAAGGCCGTTGCACAACGGGTGTTTTCATTGACATAGAAAAGGCGTTTGATCTGTTGGATCACGATATTTTGTTGAGTAAGATGGAGGGTTATGTAATTAGGGGTGTGGCACTGAGGCTCTTCAGATCGTATTTAACAGACAGATATCAGATTGCTTCCGTGGTCGGTCAGGAGGGCCAGATTACCAAACAGCGTTTTTCGGTACCAAGGAGAATTGTCTCTGGGGTTCCAAAAGGGTTGATTTTGGGTCCTACCTTGTTTTTGATTTATATAAATGACCTGGGAGCAGGTATGGGGAATTGTGTCCTGTCACAATACGCGGATGACACGTCATGTGTTGTGACGTCAGATTCTGTGCCATCTACAGTTGCTGCATTGAGGGGTATTATTTCGAACATGAATAACTGGTGTCAACTGAACAAACTAATAGTTAATACACAAAAGACAATTTTTTTGCATTTCCGTAAGCAACCAAATCTAGATTCCAGTCTGTATATACCACATTATGGGTTATCTATGGTTGATACAGTCAACTAGTTTTCTAGGAGTAACATTGGACAATAGATTGTGCTGGAACGATCACTGTAAAAATTTGTGCAAATAAGTTAGCTCGTCTATATTTGGTTTAAGTGTGTTGCGGAAATGTGTAGCAATGTTTTCACTGAAATCATTTTATTATGCGAATATTGAGTCTCGTCTCAGATATGTATTATTCTTTTAGGGTGCATCGACACATCTTAGTGATGTCTTTATATTACAAAAGAGCGCTAGTTGAACAATGTGTGGGGTTCCTTACGGCACACATTGTAGACCTCTTTTTCAAGATCTCAAAATCTTAACTTTACCTTCCTTATATATATATGAACTCATTGTAGGAATATGTATTTATTGACAATGTCAATGTCTATGACTTACGACAATAAAGTATGTTATTATTATTATTATTAGATTTTCAAAAAATGTGGAACAAACTTATCACTTTCGGATATAGTTTTTTGTAATATCTTTTGCTATATAAGAGATACAGTTTTGACGAATTGGAACAATGTTTCGAACAAACCAAGAATAACCCAGAACAACCATTAAAATTTTAATTTTTGCAAAAACTGGGTACGACTTCAAACTTTTGGTGTCGTTTTGACCCATTTTCTCCTTTGGTTTTAACTTTTTTTTTGAAATACTTTGGAACCAATTATAACAAGTCTAGGGCACCCTAGAACCTCCAGAAATATAATTTCAAGAAAATAAAATGAGGTGTGGCCACCACACGACTTTCTTATACGTATGAGCGTTTCAAACTATACAATCTTAAGAATTTTTTTATACAAAACTTATTCAAAATCCTATTCTAAGTACTTTTATTCTCTCAATAAATCGCTATAGAATGCATAATTTGCAAGATATTCGAAAAAAAGTGCTACTCGGTAAGAGTAAAAGTGCTACTTCCGGTCCGAATTTTGAAATTTCATTTATACAAAAAATATTGCAAATATAACTCTAAATACTTTTGTACTCTTAATAAATATATATAGAATGCATAATTTACGACATATTTGCCAAAAATCGCTATTCGGTAAGAGTAAAAGTGTTACTTCCGATCCGAATTTTGAAATCTTTTTTATACAAAAGATATTGAAAACTATGTTTTAAATACTTTTATACACGTAACGTATCTGTCTAAAAAGCTTGACTTGCGAAATATTCGCAAGAAACCGATTTTCGATAAGAGTAAAAGACCTACTTCCGGTAGGAATTTCGAAAAACTTTTTAAATAAAATGGTTCTCAATTTTAATTTTAAGTACATATGAATTCTTTATAAATTTGTATAAACTTAGTATTTGACGAAATATTGGCAAAATTCGATTTTTTCACTGAAGTAAACTGCTACTTCCGGTCTACCGATTTTACTGAAAAACTAATCAGATCTCAAGAGGGAGATTATACACGTAAATATAAAATTTGGAATTGATATCTCCAGCGGTTTGACCGCTATCGTGGTCACAGACAGACACACAGACAGACAGACACACACACACAGACATTTTTTTAAAAACCACTTTTTTGGTATCAGGGGACCTCAAAACGTGGACATCTGCAAAAATCTCGAGGTCGAAAATTTTCATCATCACAATACTTCCTTATACTACGTATAAGAAAGTAAAAAATGAGGTGTGGCCACCACACGAATTTCTTATACGTATGAGCGTTTCGAACTATACAATCTTAAGAATTTTTTTATACAAAACTTATTCAAAATCCTATTCTAAGTACTTTTATTCTCTTAATAAATCGCTATAGAATGCATACTTTGCAAGATATTCGAAAAAAAGTGCTACGCGCTAAGAGTAAAAGTGCTACTTCCGGTCCGAATTTTGAAATTTCATGTATACAAAAAATATTGCAAATATAACTCTAAATACTTTTGTACTCTTATTAAATATATATAGAATGCATAATTTACGACATATTTGCCAAAAATCGCTATTCGGTAAGAGTAAAAGTGTTACTTCCGGTCCGAATTTTGAAATCTTTTCTATACAAAAGATATTGAAAACTATGTTTTAAATACTTTTATACACGTAACGTATCTGTCTAAAAAGCTTGACTTGCGAAATATTCGCAAAAAACCGATTCTCGATAAGAGTAAAAGACCTACTTCTGGTAGGAATTTCGAAAAACTTTTTAAATAAAATTGTTCTCAATTTTAATTTTAAGTACATATGAATTCTTCATAAATTTGTATAAACTTAGTATTTGACGAAATATTGGCAAAATTCGATTTTTTCACTGAAGTAAACTGCTACTTCCGGTTTACCGATTTTACTGAAAAACTAATCAGATCTCAAGAGGGAGATTATACACGTAAATACAAAATTTGGAATTAATATCTCCTGCGGTTTGACCGCTATCGTGGTCACAGACAGACACACAGCCAGACACACACACACACACAGAGAGACACTTTTTTAAAAACCACTTTTTTGGTATCAGGGGACCGCAAAACGTGGACATCTGCAAAAATCTCGAGCTCGAAAATTTTCATCATCACAATACTTCCTTATACTACGTATAAGAAAGTAAAAGGGCTGGTGAAAATTTGTTTTTTTCCGATTTTCTCGGTGAATTTTCAATTCTTTTTCGTGATTTTTTGCAACAATATTTAGAACAACTAGGACAACCTGGAACAATATTCAGAATTTCAATTTTAATTCTATTAGTAAATAAGTGTTTATTTAGAACCCATGATCCTAAGCTGCCTAGTTTCCATGTTACTTGACAAACAGGCTTTCTGCACAACTAGATTTTTTAAATATTCAAGTAAATAGGTTTTTTTATTGCTGTAGCACTTTTCTAAACACACTACATCAAACACCGCAGAATGCACCATTACGCTGTGTACAATGAAGTAGATAATTTTCGAATAGTGATGCTAAACCACTGAAACCTACATGCTGTAAGATAACCAACAATATTGAATAAGCAACAGTCCCAAATGCTTTGCTGTAATCAACCAAACTAAACATGTGGCAAGATTAGAAAAAACCAACGTTTAATTGACTACAATAATGTACCTAAATGTCATTTTGACACTACAATACTAGTAGCTATATGACGAATATTTTGAAAAATGAAATAAACGTTTTGTATATGATTCCATTGTAGATATAAAAAGAGCGAGTCATTTGGAATCGTTTTATTTAAAAAAATTCCCTGCCCTGGATTCCCTTCTGATACATTTACGAGAAAGTACACACTTACGCCGGGCTTTTCATTAAAATTTAGAATACAAACAGTGTTAGTTTTAATGCATTAAGAAGAACTTTCCCGTATAAGTATGCACAAACTGATCTTTTGGTGGATGTACGCTGTCATAAACATGGGACGCGTTCTCGGCTTCAAGGTGTCTATTGGGACTACTCCTTTAAGAGTTTGCAGCACTTTTCCGGAAAGACGATCCCCCGAAGATTTAACTTTTACAATAACCCTTGGTAACTACTTTGAGATATCCAAAGTTTCGGACGCCAACTATATATTTAAATCGACGCACTTTAAAACAGATTATTTATTCAGAGAAGCAAGTTTTAATCTAGATTGCCGATAAATATTATACCTACAATTTATTTTTATTAAAACCGAACTTGCTACAAAAATATGATGAATATTTTTAAATTCATAATAACATGCATAAAGAAACATCCCTTCGTAATAATTTTGAATTCAATTCGAATTTATTAAGTTTTTTAATTACTTTTCCCATCAATGAAAATGTCTCAAGTTTAGAAATGGATTTTCTAATGCAATCTGAAAACAAATTAAATGACATAATTTTTTCCAGATCTACAGTTTTGGTTTTGTGTAATTTTTGTTTCTTTCGGGGTTGTCACCTGTACATGACAAAACACAACGTACTGCAGCCTATTTACCAGTTCAGCTCTACTGCAAGATATAGATTTATATAGACCGCAAAATATTACATTTACCGTTGATTGTTTACAATCCTTAATAACAATAGCTTCATGGGTATAATTCTAATAAATTATTTACTTTAACAGGTTTATTTTGTTTTTATTGTCTTACCTTTATAAATAATAAATAATACTAATAACTCATTAATCGCATATACTCTGATATATAGACCAGCGCAAAGAAAAAACTTATTCTTCAATGCTTCGAGTTCTCTTAAAATTTCATATTTAAACTACCACGCGAATGCATTAATATTCTACATATACATATTATTATTTTTTCTTTCTTGGACAGGTACTTGGTTTTCTTTAATAAAATATAGTGCATTTTAATTTGGCGTTTCGATGTATTTAACATCTCCTTCAAAAAACATAGAATATACCCTAGTAGCCGAGTTCGTTGGCCACAAAGCGGGCCAATGTCACTCCAATATTCTAAGATCGGTAGAACATCAGTGACCCCCACCAAATGTCGTACGAATATGAAGTTCCTATATCAAGTAAATGTCAATTTATGTCGTTGGGTTGATATCAGACCAACGTTGTCTAGACTGGTAATAGGTATATTGGTTAAATATCTGATACTGATATTTTATTGACTACAAAAATCTACATACTATTAACATTAAAAGAAAATGTATACATAATATCAAGTTTACAAAGTTACTGTGATGTTGGTTGTAGGTCAATATTCGATATAAATTCAGATTAAAGGGGATGGCGTCACAATTTGTTATTCAGCGATTAAACGCCAACATCGTATTAACTTTGCAAGACAATATTGATAGAGTCTATATTAATTTATCACAGAATATATTACACACTGTACCATGAATAATTGTTGGTGTGCATTTGCAATAATGATTCTCACCAAATTAACATTAAAAGTACTACGCACACTTTTATAAATAATTTTAGAGACCGGACACGAGGGGCCCATGACTCATCGCCCACGGGTGCATTATTGAAATTTTGTATTTTTAAAGACTTTTTCTATTTTATTAACATAATTAGCTAAGTGGATTGTGATTGCTTAGGTAAAGTACCACTTTGCTTAAGTAAAACTAAAAATTATTTTGAAAAGTTTCATAGTACATTTTTTAACCACCTTTTTTTTTCAAACATTTTTATAAATTTTCAAAAAATTGGCTTTCGTTTCATGTAAATTACATAATAGTCTACACATAATCCAAAGAAAACCGACAAAAAATGTATAACAAATATTATGCCCACTTGGGGTTATTTTATTTTTTAAAGTCTGCCCCTCAAAGAGTTAACTAATCTAAGACTATCTATAAGCATACCTTGGCCTATGTCGAAAATATGTCCAGCAACACTTGATTTTCCGGTCTGCAATGTTGTATCTGAAATGTGCAATGTGTTCTTTGTAACGAGTTTAAGTTTCTAGTTTCTAGTTTCTCCAACATATTTTTGATTACAATCTGCCTCAATTTTATCTTTAGTGTTCCCTAAAGTGATTTTAATGAATTGCCAGATTTAAACGCAATTAGAAGATCGTGTTCTTTAAAAATGCTATTTAAATTGTGTGTGGTTGAATGATACTGCAAAGAAACAAACTCATTACTACGAGCCTTTTGAGGTACCAAACATGTGGTATCCTGAATTTGTTTGTTAAATTTATGCCTCCTAATAAGCTTAGTTACTATTTCTGAATTGAAACCATTGCACTTTGATATCTTTTTAATTAAACTAAGTTCTTTTTCATATCTATCTTTTGTAAGCGGAAAACTTAACAACCGATGGATATGAAAATTAAAAGGACCCACCTTTTGCTGAAAACTATGATTTGAGTCCGCTGTTATAAACTTGTTGACCTTGGTATCTTTTCGAAGGATATCTATTTCTATGTTATTATTATTCTTTATAACCAAATCATCTAAAAATGGTAATTGATCATTGTTTTTCTTTTCTATTGTGAAATCAATTGTATTGAATTTCGAGTTTAATTCAAATAAGAAAGTTACAAAGTTGTCCACATTTAATAACTTCTTCTATTAAATTCCCTTTAAATGTAAGCAACCTGTAAAGGTACAACCCCAAAGTTGGGCGACATAACGTAAAGAAACCCCCTACATCGAAATTAAGATATTTAATTTAAAGTTAAAATTTGGAAATAAAATGTGAAATTATTTGTTTTGCCAGCTAAACTCAGATTATCTCATGGCGATTCGAGTTAATAGAAATGATTAAGTAAAAAGGTTCCCGAACATTAATAAAAAAAATACCATTTAAAATTTTAATAATTCTTATATTGAAAATCAATGAATCTTGGATATATATTTCTATAAACAACAATTTTAATACATTTTTTTTTACAAATATTAAACTGACACAAATATTTATGTAGGTTCTTTGTTAAATTAAATCGTAAGCAATAAAAGCCAGAATTTATTACATACAATGTACATACTATATTATATGTGTTTATATACATATCGACACTTGTTAAACATATAAAGTTACTTTATACTTTTATTTTGTAGACGATATTTATTTAATAACTCTCTGTTTGAAATTTATTTTTACAATCTTTCATTCTTTATTATAAAAAATACATTCATCAAACAATAATCATTTAAATAATACCTTATTTTAACCCTTCTTATTCTTTTTTATACTGTTTTCAGCGGGAACTTCGAGCTGCTTATTATCAACGAATTCTTCTTTATTTCTACGCTGTCTTCAACGGAATCATCTCCTTGTTCTGCTAAGCGAAGCATAATATTTATTTTGACAATATAACACTGCACATTTTCTGCTTATGTGTAACTTTAAACACTATTTTATTATTTTTTTATAAATAACCACGATTCTTCTGACCGTGGCCGATTATCTCAGTAGTTGATTATTTATTTAAGTTATATTAACAATGACTCTTATGAGTAGCCTATTGTTGGGAGTTAGCCTTTTGTTACAACATTTAACGTATCTTGCCTTCGACTCTCTCATTCTTGAACGCGTATTTCCCTTTTATATCAGAATGTCTGAGGTCCCCGCTTTCTACAAAGTTCGGGTGTTTCCATTCAATGTACATGACTATAGGAGTGTTTATCACGTTAATATGAACTTTTGGCGTCACATTTCTTACTCATAAATACATACTAAACCGATGACTAATTCCGACTTAATAATACAATAATGCATTCATTGACTTTAAATATTTCTTTTTAAAATATTAATAAAAAAATATGCTTAATTAAATTCTTAAAAATAACAAAAATCATAAAATTAATAAAGGGAAATGGGCTATACCATTGCAAACCCATTTGTACCTAGATTATATTATTTACCTAAAATGCATAAACCAGGCAATTCGATGAGACCTTTTGTTTCAGGTATCAACTCACCGACATACCTGATTTAGAAATGGTTAATGAACGAATTTAGAAATTTATTTAGATAGTTTCTCAATTGAAAATTAATTGGAATTTGTTCAAAAAGCCAAAGATCATAACAGCGTGAAATTTCAGTTTCATTTGATGTAAGATCATTGTTTCCCACAGTACCGATTTCAGAAACATTGAAATACATATTTAGACGATTGGTTGATTAATAATAAAAATGAACGCGTAAAAATAGATGAATACTTAAAGTTATTAATTTTTTTAGTATTTCTCTAAAGCATGGATTAGGTACATTGACGATATTTTCGCGATGTTTAATACTAACTTTTTTTTTGCTTTTGATGAGATCTTATTTGAATGGAACTCGACATTCACTACAATTAATTTCACAATAGAAAAGAAAAACAATCTTTTTAATTTTTGTGGTAAGGAATTTTTCCTTTTGCATTTTGCTTCAGATTTTTATTGGAACAAAAGCATCAGTTGTATAATGTACATATTAATTCTTTAAATTGATAATGAATAAAATAGATAAACAACAATCACACAGTAAGATTATAAGACGAACTAAAAAACCAATACGTGCGAAACGTACTTAGAAACCAATGTTTATCATTTATATTAGTTTTTAATGTTTGAGAAATTGAGTTTTCTAGGTAAATTGCCTGTTGCCCTGCAATAAATATTTAAATTATATTGTTTTATTGAATAATTCTGACATTTTGTATTGTATTTTAACAGTTAAATGCGATATGTTTTTAGAAGAAGATGCTAATACATCGAAACGTCAACTTAAAATATACTATATTTAATTAAAAAGAAAAACATATATATTGTTCCAGGAAGGTTTTGATTATATCTAAATACATTTCATCAAATACAAGTCATTAGGTGACTTCTATTTTCATAACAAAAAGCAATGAAGACGGAACCAATGTAATTATCCTAATTTACAAATGATTTTAGCTTACAATAAGCAATACAGAATGGGCTACAATAATCATGTCATTAAGAAATTTGAGTTTGATAGGTGTTAGTCATGAAATCGGACGTAATTACAAAAAAATAACACGTAGAGAAGCGTACGGGTGATGATTACAAAAAAAGAAACGCATCTGTCTTCCATCTAATTCTCGTTAAATTTTCGATTATATACGGAAGAGGATAATTTTCGTATTATACGCCAGTGGCAAGCCGTATGACGCCCTCTAAAAACAACGCATTGTTTCACTTTTTTTTACCACGGCACTCGTTACGTCCACGAATAATTGGACTAGCAATTGAGAAGCTCTGCCTGTCGGAGAACATTTACACTTTACTCGAAGCGCTAAATCACCGGACGGCCTCCTTGTTTATTTAATTTTTCATTACTGACTTCTTCTAGCTACCCGAACGCTCCGTCGACCGAGACAAAAGTTAATTCTACCGCTCTCTGTGTGGGTCATTTCATCACGTCTTGTGAGTTGTTCTTGCTCTTCGACTCTTCAATCTCCGCCCGAAGGTTGATGCAATAAGAGTGATAGTCACATCAATATTCTGGTGGTTTTACAGCTCGAGTGGCCGCGAAACGGTTTCAAATAACGCTACCGTTACGTCCTATATTGCGCTACGACTGAAACACAGCGTATGTATGAAAGCGCTTTTCATAGGATGGTACGTGCACGCCAAACCCATTGGGACGGGTTGTAGATATGATGGCGTGCCTGTAATTACACAGTCCGGTTTTCGGGTTATGTGTTTCTTAGATCTATCTGCACTATATTAATTATATACGTGGGTACGAGTATTTTGAATTACTCTACTCATACTCTGCTTACTTTTTTCTTCATAGTCCTTTTTCCCGTCATAGCTGGATAACATTTTGGTGTTGATTAGCATATCTCTGATGGTCATCTAACATTCTAGTATAGTTTATGGACGAGTGATTTCGATTCCGGTGTATTGATTAAATTTACCTGCGTAATATTAAATAAAATGTTACATTTTACCTGTAATAGCATGTATTTTAGTGTGCCGCAAACGATGTTCGTGCCAAGATTGAGGCAGATATTGAATGTATGTTCTTCAAAATTATTATTTATTCGTTTCGAAACTGCGATCGAAAACTTTAATGTGCTTTTAACTAATGACCCTATTTATTTTCATCTACACATATTCATTACTAGAAATTATATTTCTTATCTTAACTTTAATAGTAACTCATCGCTTTAATCTAATGTTTAATGCGTTAGACATTCCATGTAGTATCTATACAGTGATTTCAAAAAGTTCGGAAACACCAAAATGAAACTGAAACTGATGATTTTCTGGAGTAATGCACAAATTGCTTAAATAGTATTTTTAAAAATCTTTTTGTGGATGATATCCGTTTGGTTTTTATCAAAAAATATTTTAAATAGCAATCCTGTTTTTAATAGTTTTTACTTTCTTATACGTAGTATAAGGAAGTATTGTGATGATGAAAATTTTCGACCTCGAGATTTTTGCAGATGTCCACATTTTGAAGTCCCCTGATACCAAAAAACTGGTTTTTAAAAAATGTCTGTGTATCTGTCTGTCTGTGTGTGACAGCGATAGCGATCAAACCGCTATAGCTATCTCTTCCAAATTTTGCATTTAGTAGTATAATCTCCCTCTTGAGAACTTATTAGATTTTCAGCAAAATCGGCAGACCGTTTACTTCAGTGAAGAAATCGAATTTTGCCAACATTTCGTCAACTACTAAGTTTAGACTAATTTATAAAGAATTCATATATACTTAAAATTGAAATTGTGAAGAATTTTATTAAAAAAGCTCTTCGAAATTCATACCGGAAGTAGGTCCTTTACTCTTATCGAAAATCAGTTTTTTTCAAATATTTTGCAAGTCATGCTTTTTAGACAGGTACGTTACGAGTATAAAAGTATTTAGAACTTAATTTTCAATACCTTTTGTATGACAAAAACATCAAAATTTGGACCGGAACTAACAATTTTACTCTTACCGAATAACGATTTTTTTGCAAATATGTCGTAAATTATGCATTCTGTATATATTTATGAAGAGTACATAAGTATTTAGAGTTGGACTTGGAATATTTTTTGTATAAATGAAATTTCAAAATTCGGGCCGGAAGTAACACTTTCATACGTATAAGGAAGTCGTGTAGTGGCATTTTTTGAATTCTGTAAGTGACTTAAAAAATCCATCTAACGAACAAAACTATGTAACAAAAGCCTAATTGATTCAAAAATTTGGTTTCTGATAACACCAAGGAAACGACGTCTCTCTCTCTCTATCTCTCTCTCTCTCTCTCTCTCGCTCTCATTGCTGCATTGATAAATTATTACTTGCTATTTCCATAGCCTAATTTATTATACAAAATAAACCCTTAAAGGAATTGATACATTTTCCAAAATAACTCTGAAACTTAGACCTTTAGTTATAAGGAGGTAAATACATACTGCCCTTAGTTTTGAACGTGGAATCCAATGAAACTGGAAAATTTAGGTTGTTATTTAAAAATAACAAGATATTAATATTTTCTGGATGAAATCTTTAACATTGATTCCTGATCACCTTGTATTATTTTGAAAAGTCTATAGTACCGCATTTGAATCAGTATACTTTCCAAACCAATTACCTAAAATTTTAAATCTGTGCATGCATTCAATTGTTAAAAATGTTGTTATAAGTAATAGCCTGCAGCTATCAATTTCTTTAGAATACGAAGACGTGGAAAGGGAATAACTTCAGAGGCAAAAATTATCAGTCAAACTAGCCTAAATGCAAATCTACCACAAAAATTTTGCGGTTTTCTTTAAAATAAGGAAATCTATATTCATTACCATTTCATTTGTTAAATATACAATACACAGGTGTCTGGTTCTAGAGCGTAACAGTTTTAACTTTTACCTAAACTGCGTTAATTTGGAATATAAATTTCAAATTTGTACTGTATCCCATTTCTATGACGCATTGATTATTCAAAATTTTCAATAAGAAAATTTTATCCTAAGTTTTCTGATATGGAGACTATTGACAATATTTTTTAGCTACTACTCTAACAGTCTCAATACAAAAACTATAAACAGTGTACTGTGTCTTGTAGCAGAAGTTGGTAGAATATTGTTTATTTTATTTTTGAAACTTTAGGGTAGATAAAATTAAAAAACTAAAAAACAGGACCCTACTAACAAATAGCAAAAAGAAATTAAAAACATAATAAAGAGTAATCATCTAGAAAATGAACATATAAATGCTGACATGGGCTCGTGGTGCAACTCTAATAAATTAATTTTAAATACAGCAAAAACGAAGATAGTTTATTTTTCAAAAAATTCAAAGATTGATTACAGTTTGCATGTGCGATCTGGTGGCCGTTCAGTCCCTATGAGTCCATCTTGTGGTTTTTTGGGCCTTACTTTGGATTCATCCTTGTCTTGGCGTGAGCACTGCGCTCTTCTGGCCGGCCGGGTCTCCTCCGCCATATATGCGTTGAATATATTGAAGAGATGTACCTCGACTGATGCAATCGAGAAATTTTATTATGGTAGCATAGAGTCTCGCCTGCGTTATGCAATTATTTTTTGGGGATCATCCACCAGCTTCAATACTATATTTCTATTGCAGAAGAGAGTGATTCGATCAATGTGTGGGGTGCATTTTTTGGCCCCCTGCAGGGATCTTTTCCGTAATTTGAAGATCTTAACGCTCCCTTCTTTGTATATTTATGAGCTGATTATGCTAGTGCAGAGAAATTCGTCACGGTTTGTCAGGAATAACCAGTTTATGTTACTATGACCACGCGAAACGGGTTCAATTTGTCTGTGCCATCGCATAGGTCAAGCAGCTACGAGAGAGGGCCTTATTACAAAGCTATCTCGGCTTTTAATGCACTCCCGGAGTACATAAAGATAGCTGCTGATGTGAATAGAACCGCATTCAAACGCAATTTGAAAGCATATCTTTTGGACAGGGCCTTCTATAACTTTAAAGAGTTATTAAATAATACGTTGTAAATACCGGACGTGGATACTATAAATTGTGTTAACTTTTGTATGTCTGTTCTCTTAATGTAACATACATATTGTGCTGTATATGATTCTGCTATTGCAGTGTGTTCTTTTTTTAACTTTTCCTTTGTTTGTTATTTGACACTGCCAATGTTTTTTTGTAAAAATTTACGGCAATAAATTATTATTATATTATTATTATTATTAAATATAATGAACCCAAGAATTCCACTCTTATATGGACAACCGAAATTACACAAAAACAATAACCCAGTAAGACCTGTAGTTTCATACATTAATGCACCAAACTACAAACTGTGTAAATACTTCAATAAAATACTACCAGACAAAATTAATTTTAAATCCGAAAAAAGCATAAAAAACACAATAGATTTAATAAAGCAGTTAAATACACTAAAAATACCCCCAAATGCAAAACTAATATCATTAGATGTAAAAAAAATTTATTTACTTCCATACCAATAACAGAACTTAAAACTATATTAAAAGAACACGTTAACAAATGTAACATAGAGGACAAAGAAAAACCAAAACTTTTGGAAATGATAAACACATGTATAGACCAAAACTATTTCAAATACAACAATAACATCTACAAACAAACTACCGCTTTGCCTATGGGAAATCCTCTAAGCCCCCTTTTAGCAGAAATTTATATGGCACACTTTGAAAAAGAATTATTCAAGAACGACAATAAAATCATAAAAAAGATATTACACTGGACAAGATACTTAGATGACATCTTTTGTATTTTTTTAGGAACTGAAAGACAAACAAACGAATTACTAAATTACCTTAATAGAATTAACAACAAAATACAATTCACAATATAAATGGAAAATAACAATCAACTAAACTTCCTAGATATCACAATCAAGAAAGAAAACAACAAATTAACTTATAACATATATAGAAAACCCACATACACAGACACAATAATACATAGATATTCAAAACAATCCTGGAAAATTAAAATGTCCCCGTTCCATAGCTTCATTCATAGATTAATAAACATACCATTAAATAAAACAGATTATAATAAAGAATTAAATACAATTAAAATAATAGCAATGAATAACGGATACAATCCAAAAATAATAGACGAAATAATAAAACACAAACATAGAAAAAAACCTTCAAACATATTTTTACCCCATAATAAACGAAACAAACACAAAAAAATGGCATATAATACACTACGTCCCCTCAGTAAATAAACAAATCAATAAAATACTAATTAAGAAAGGACTAAAAGTAGTCAACGTAAATAAATACAATCTAGGTACCATGTTAGGCAATAGCAAAGATAACATTACGAATTTAGAAAAATCTGGCGTATATAAAATTAATTGTAAAAAATTGTGATGCTATCTATATCGGACAAAGTGGAAGAAACATAAAAACAAGACTAAATGAACACAAAAAAGCAATAATCCAAGGAACAAAAAACACAGGGTTCGCAGAACATTGCATTGAGAAACTCCACTTTCCCGATATAGATAGTTGTAAATTACTACATAATGTTAACAAAAGCAAAAAACTTAATTATTTAGAAATACTAGAAATTAAAAAAGCTATACATAAAAAATTACACATAACCAACACACAGACAGAATACATAAACACTCCGATAATAGACACAGTAATAAAATGGTCAAAGTAGGTACAATAAACACACCCTCAGCCCTCAAGTAATATATAAGTTTACAAAATATACACACAAATTTAGTTCTTTGAGAATGGTAGAACATACCGAAACAATATTGTTAGAGATATTCTAATAAACTAAGTGAAACGAAATCAAGTGTTTTTTAATTTTATCTACCCTAAAGTATATATAAATTATGTTTCACCAAGAACCAACAGCTATATCTATAAATAGAATTATTTTTGAAATATTCTTCTCTAATTATTATATTTTTGCATTTGTTATTAAATAATAAATCAATGACATTAATCTAAAATGCAGATAACTTTAGTACAAATTAAAATAATATTATTAATTAACTTAGGTGCATTCATCACAATTCACCCTGTATATTCACAAGACGAGTTATATGTACAAAATGATTTGCGTTTTGAAATTTTTGTATATATGTACGAGAGTGGGTCAATATGTCCATAATTTTTTGAATTTCCCTCTTAACTGAAAGGGTAACACTGCTCCTGTCAACAGACATCTGTCAGTTGACTCCTGTCAAAATTCGAACAAGCTGCGTCATTTAGTTTATGTTTGACACCCATTGATAGCAGACAACCGCGTGATTTGAGGAGAAAATGGAAAAATGTGGACTTCGTGTGCTCATTAAACAAATTTTTTGCGGAAAAAACCAACACTCAAACCAAGGCTATGCTTGATAAATACTACGGGAATTCTGCACCATCATTTTCAATGGTAAAAAAGTGGTTTACTGAATTTCGTTGTGGCCGTACAAGCATGGAAGATGCCGGTCTCTACACCCGAAACAATTAAAAAAATTCACGATATGGTGTTGGCCGATCGGAGATTAAAAGTGCGAGAGATTATGGAAGCCGTAGGCATATCACATGGCTCAGTGGTTTCAATCACTTGGGTATGGGAAAGCTTTTAGCAAGATGGGTGCCACGTTTGCTCACAATCGACCACAAATGCAATCGTGTGACAACTTCGCAGGAGTGTTTGGCGTTGTTTAACCGCAATATGGACGAGTTTTTGCGCCGTTTCATAGCCGTGAACGTATCGTGGATACATCACAACACACCAGAGACAAAACAGCAGTCAAAACAGTGGGTTTCTCGGGGTGAATCGGCGCTAAAGAAGGCCAAGGTGAGTTTTTTAGCCAATAAAGCCATGGCGACCGTTTTTTGGGATGCACGCTGTATAATCCACATTGACTACCTTCAAAAGGGTAAAACAATCAATGGCGAATAGTACGCCAACTTATTGAATCGATTTGGAACAAAAACGAACGCATTTGGCCAAGAAAAAACTTCTTTTTCACCTGGACAATGCAAGGGTGCATATATGTACAGTTTCCATGGCAAAAATCCATGAATTAGGCTACCAATTGCTCCCTCATCCGCCCTATTCTCCGGATTTAGCCCCGAGTAACTATTTCTTGTTTCCAAACCTGAAAAAATGGCTCAGCGGAATGGATTTGACTCCAACGATGAAATCATCTCACAAACAAATACCTATTTTGATGACCTCGACAAATCTTAATTTTCGGAAGGGATAAAAAAATTGGAGAAACGTTGGACAAAGTGTATAGAGCTCAAAGGAGACTATGTTGAAAAATAAAATGATTTTTTATTCAAAAACCTGTGTTTCATTCAAAAAGTCACGGACATATTGACCCGCCCACGTAGTTGTCTCAAAAACTTCTTTAAGAAGACAGAAAGACATTTAAAATAAATTTATTACAAATTATCCGATTTAACCGAAATACGCGAAATAAGTTTTAACCATAAAGCTCTTTAAAATCAGGACTACATTGGAGGTACTTTAAATTGACGATGACGCAGACTACTCTTCAAAGTCGTTTCGCGACCAGGGCACGAAACTCTGTATTATTTATTAGGGCCTGCTAGCGTCTTTATCACGTACCGTACTTTCTATATCTTTGTATTTATTTCGTGTTCCGTGGACGATGTAGATAAGGCACGTCCTGCAACGACTATTTTGTTTCCGGAGCGTAACTGGCAAAATGTAAATCGTAATTTTCAGATATGGTGGATAAACATCTTTTTTATTATTTCGCGAACAGAGAAAAGGAAATTGTTCCGATATTTCCACATTCATATTAAACAAAATGCGAAAACATAACATCATAATGCCATAAATAAGTTTATTCTTTTTCTTACAAAGGCCCAAATATAATCAATATATATATTTGTCAGCCTTATCTCTACTTTTTGTCCTATATAATATTCCTTTCAATTTTTGAAAGAACTTGAAGTTCTTGTGTCTCAAATACACCTTTTCTGAAATTTTTCTTCAATAGCATTAAGGAAAAAGTAATGTCTGTGGTAATACTACGAGGGTATTTCGGAAACCACGTGGCCTAACAATCAAAACGCATTTTTTTTGACAAATACATTTTATTTTCCAATATAGTCTACTGTTCACAGAACACACTTTTTCCAACTGTCAAAAACAGACTCATTGACAGATCGCTTTGTACTGTCATATTTAAACTATTAAAGGGTGATTCTACAGAATGGTAAAGAAGATTCCTGCGAATTACCGCCATCTCTGTGTCAGACCACGTAGTTTCCAAAAGACCCTCGTATATAATTACACAAAATAATGTATATTTGATATTAAAAAAAAAAAATTGTTCCCTTCTTGTAACTATAAATTTGAATGTTCTAATTTTCACATAATATTGAATTATAGAATTTTCAGTGATTTTATTATTTTCGCTTCTTTCGTAATGGTATAAATGTTGGGGACAGACAGCCGATTCTTTGGAACATATCTAGCGCAAAAATGATGGATTCCCAAGCAATAATACAATTCAGCATCTAACTGTGCCGACTTGAACACATCTCAAGGTGTTTTTTAATTGTGATTTTACAGGGAGGGTCAATAATGACAAATATTCCTTTAGACAGCTTAATAATATTAGATAATATTATACAATGTCAATGATTACACTTCTCCCTGATCTTTTCAAGAGGAGTTTTACTGTCGCTAGCTGCTCAACCTCCTTGCCTTACTTTTCTGGTTGAGAAGGTATGTGCTGCTGGAAGGGTCACCGATTATGTAAACTAAGCAGTTAGATCATCGTATGGTATAAATATATAATAAATATATTAAAAATTATCAGTCATTTTGGCGTAGCGGCAACGTAATTCAATAGTAATTAATAAAATGACAATTGGACAGTAAGCTGTCTTCTAAAATGTTTCATTGACTAACAAGATATAATATAAATGAGAAATGTGAAGAAACTGAAGTGAAAAATGAAAAAAATTAAACAGAGAACAGCGGCTACTATCTATGCAGTTTAAATAAAAGGTCTTGATCTATCACAGACATGCATTTAATTCAACTACACAAATAATATCGACGCAAATTGTACAATTAAAAGAGTAAGTAATGTAAAAACTAGGAGTAGAGCTGTCGTATACCATTCATGTGGGTTAATTAGACGCTCTAGATTTATCTTAGATGAAATCTAACATCACGATATAAATAATATGGAGTTAGTATTTAGTTATTTCTGATGTTCTCGCATCATTTCCTAAGGTATACTGTAAATTTATATTTATTTTTTAATTTCTGTATTAATTCATGTATTGACATGATTTCAATTTCCGTCATATTTCTTATTTATTAAGTGTTTGATTTTCAGTGATATTTTTTGCGAATAATAGTTAGTAGAAATAGTGTCCAATTATTCTTGGCTACCATGTCTTTGGTGTCAAGTCTTTGTATACAATTCTTATGTCAAGAGATGCTTTGTCAGTGTTTACTGTTTTCTTCAGCCATTAAAATTCGGCAGTTTTTGTCTGTTTAAAAGAGTACATTAATCCCGTAAAACGGGTGCCAAAAGAAAAGGTTATGTTTGGAATAAACATGTCATCATTTTTGTTTTACACTCGAAAATAAAACGTGGAGCTTTCGCACGAATAATTTCAGATATAGCAGATATACATAACTTTCTCTCAAAATTACGTATTTTACGCTCTGATGTTCTAATCGTTGATTATTGATTTGTGCGCTTGTCACACTCTAACTTAATATATTCTTTCACAGCATGTTTGTCAGGCATAAACTCTTGTACGAGGTAAACAATTATAGTGTAGAATCTCTTCACTCCTTCGTCTGCGAGGTATTTGTGTCAAGTTTAAAGCCCAATTTTGTTATAACTCTACATTAGCGGGACTTTATAAAAGCAATTTTCTTTCATGCGTAGGCTGTGCGAGATATGAAAATGTACAAATATGTCGCTATATGTTGTTTAGAATGCTTTGATAATAATTATCAATTGTCGAGATATGTTATTTGCTATAAAAATGTTGACAGAGAGAGAGAGAGAGAGAGAGAGAGAGAGAGAGAGAGAGAGAGAGAGAGAGAGAGAGAGAGAGAGAGAGAGAGAGAGAGAGAGAGAGGGAGAGGGAGAGGGAGAGAGAGAGAGAGAGAGAGAGAGCAATTATCAATTACTAACAATAATATTTGTGCTATTTATTGAATTATTCTTTTAGTTCTTCTAAAAATGCTATACACATGGTTGTTTACATCTCCGCATTCGCCAGGAATAAGAATAACCACATCAAAGCCAGCAGTCGTAGATAAGGGTACCAGACTCTGAAAATATTGTGCTAAAAGATTTCTTTGGGTTTTAAATTAATATTAATCAAAATATATGTTATGACATTAATATAAGGACAAATAAATAATAATATAATAACATTCATGGTAAAATTAGCTTTTACACGGCCCCTTTCTTACTATGCTTTAGCTGACAATACAAAATATGTACTATTCTACCTGTATCTTCTATTGTTCTCTTTGATCTATAATATAGGGCGTTCTCTGTCACCGCTTCGATCAGTGGAGACGGGCATAGGTTTAACAAATCACATTAGACGATGGGCTAACTAAGGTGTCCCCTCCCCCCTTAATTAATAATACAGGTTCTTGACTTGACTACTGATCGGGAGGTTCTCAGGGAAGAATAAGCAGGAGAATTTACCAGAAAGAACAATCATACACCAGTTAATATGTTTATTTACGTTGTAAGCAAACGGGCAAATAATAACACTTATAAAAAAAGTTAAATAAGAAAACCTACGGAGGTTCGTTCATTGCTATGACTAATCAATTTAATATCATAATGCCTATTGTCACTAGACAATTAAAAGTTCAGTTAGTCAGGAAGTAATGTACAGTACGGCAAATCAAAAAAAAACTGCTTTAAGTAAACGTGTGTTTAAGTTTATTATCGTGTAATAATACAGTATAAGGTAACGACGGTTAATATTGTAAGTAGGGAAACATTGAAACATCTTCAAATAGCCCTCCTAGCTTCCCGACAAATTAAAATTATATTATAAATTATGGACAAGTTTTGCCATCTATTGGTGTAAAGCAAGAACTTTATAAGTATTTATTATAGGAATTTTTTAAACGCCAAGGTAAAACTTGCAGATTCTTTCCATTCAAAACGAGAGTTTTGAATGAAAAAAAAAGCAGCTTTTAGGGTTTATACCTAAAGTAAATTTATGATGTAACATATTACAAACATTTAAAAAAAAAATAAAAAGTCATATATAGTGAAGATTTAAACAAATTTGTTGTTTTATTTTACGTTGAGTTCAATGGATCTTCACCAAGTAAAAGCCACATCTATCCAATTAAAAAGTAATTTGAGGTTAACTTTGACATGGTATCAATGTTTCCCGCTAAAATTGAGTCAATGTTTTTTTTTAATAAATACAATAATTACACTATTTAGGACCAACTACTTTATGCTATGCTTAGAGCTAAGCAATATCCAGAATGTAGAGGCTTTAAATAATATAGGAAAAATAGCATGAAGAAGGTACTAAGTAATGTCAAAATTGCAAAAACAGCTTCAAAGGAGCTTTGGAAATATATGGCATTAATCGAACAAGCAACAACATTAACCAATCATCTAAATAAAGAAAAACAAATCTGAAAAGTTTGGGCGCCTACGATTATAACTTACGAAGAAGAAAATTTGTCAGAGAACTCTTTGATGAAATTAGCAGACTTACTTGTGTGCTGCTCTGTTATAAGAGATTACCTACCTCTCTTTATTAGCTATAAAGGACAACATCTGTATTTCAACATGTACGAGCACAAGCCTACTAATGCTGCATACAATTATACGCAGTCAGGAGACAACCCAATTTATCGATTGGTTTGAAAACGTCTTTTTACAATCGACTACTGGTTTACAAGGATTAAAATTTTTGATTTTTGCTGGACACCACTTGCTTGTAACAATAAATTTAATTGATAAGGCTATAGAAAACAATGTCGAGCTATTGTCTGCCAGCACACACATCATATGTATGTGTTACAACTATAACGATATTTATATATTAAAGTCAAGTATATAAGAATAAAAGATAGTATCAATATTTATAAATTGAATTTAGAGTAAACTCAAAACTGTGCAACTTAAGATACAAAGATTAATATAGAATAATTCAATTTTAGTAAATATATTTTAATATATAAGAAATTATAAAAGAATTCAGAAGTTAATAAATTTCCAGAATTAAGGGCAAATTGAATAATATCAACATGCAAACAATACTAGAAAAATATCTTAGTTAGTCACTCAAAAAATGGCAACTTAATATACAACTCAATTTTAAAGAAAAAATCACAATAACCATTGTTGGTGAAGTGAAAAAAACAAATGGAAAAAAAAAGGTTTTTCTCACAGAGAGAAACGTCGAAAAGGACGCTTTTACAATGTTAAGTAAAAATACATATTAATTAAGAAAATCATTAAATACCTGTGTGCTTATATAAATCTACTACGATTTTTCTAAGAGAATTATAAATAAAATAGTCCAAGAGTGTTAAAATAGAGGACTTTCATCGAATAAACTGAACTCCACTACCTGCAAGGAAACAAGAAAATTAAATATTTGAATTGAAGTATTAAAATTAATTTATTTACCTGAATAAAAAAAACTAAAACGTAGTACTCGAGGGATAAATTGTCCAAATTGGAAAATTCACACCCAGATACCAGTTCCCGGACGAAGAAGCTCACAAGAGGACAGGAATGTACCAGATACACAACTCGGAAAGAACTGGCCACTAAACAAACAAACAAAAATATAAAACTCGAGTTAAGTAATTACATATATATTAATATCGAGAATTTAAGAATCAGAATTATTAAAAACCATAATTGCAAGACGATTACTATAGTTAATTTAACGTTAAGTATGTTCATAATTGTAAGAATTATTCTATTTTAACTTTCATCAATATTTAATATAAATAGTAGTGCCATATAGGAGTTTTCACACCTAGTATTTAAAGTATTTTTTCAATTAAATTCAATTGTCTGTTCTGAGATTTATTTATTTAAGATATGTTGAGATTCACAGATATTTTAATAAAGAATCAAAGTTATTTGAATTAATTGAAATTGTGTATATATATCTTTATGATTATTTGTTCCTATTGTTTATTTGTAAACAATTCAAATTATTAACATTTTCACTAACAGTTTAGTTGTAGGATGATGATTTGATTATAACCTAATTTATGTAGGTCAGTGTACTTAATTTTCAATATATTTATTTACTATAGTTCACAGTTGTTTCTTTATACGAAGGTAATTTTCCACAAACTAAGAACCATAACACCCTGAGATGAGTTTCATAATATTCTTATAAGTAATTTTAGACTGAGCACATAATTCTTATAAGTAATTTTGCCGGTTAAAATTACATAACCCAACTTTTAAGTGTTTGCAGTTTACAAATTCCCCACTTAATTCTGTTCAAGTATGTTGAAATTAGGTAGAATCATATCTAAGATATTTTGAGATACATTGTGGTAAAATAGTTATTGAACAAACTCAGAATTAGTTTTAAAAATAAGTTTTAAACTCTTTTAAAGATTAAATCATTCGTTTAAAATAAAATAAAATAGTAATAACTAATTATATATTTCATACTACCTTAAAGAATAGTATACAACCTCTTGGCGTAGAAGTTTTCATGTTCGTGAAATCTTCTAAGAGCAATGTTTTGAAAAATTATTTTCAAGAACAAGTCTTTAAGAATGTTGAAACATAACATTTCCAGATCTGAAAAAATTCTTCGAATCTGGACGTTTTTCCAGGACCAATACTATTGGTGGGTTTGAGACATCTGGAGTTTATCATTTAATTGAAGACAAAATTTCAGACAATTGTGTAAAAACAACTTTACTTTCTCCGTCCACAAGCGATAATAATGCAGTTCAAGACACACCTACTAGTAGCATAGCCATCACGCACAAAATTTCCATACGCATCACTCCTACGCATACGACTCCAAAAGAATAACAAAATATAGTGTTATCACCAACAAAAAAAGTTGGAACTTTTTTCGATGTCAAGAAAGACTAATGAAAAGCACAAAAGAAACAGGGTGCGGCGTTAATTTGCAGAAAGTTTGATAAGTGAAGAAGTTTAGCAAAGAATGACCCTTAATCAAGCAGGACGAGATACAAAGAAAAACTTTCAGCAAGGATCTCGCAAAGAACTTCAAAAGAAGCTTCAAACAAGTTGTTTCAAATTAATTAATGATTCTGGCATTGATATGCCTGACGAGACTGACTCTAATGCCGAAAAATTCACCATGGAGACAAACAATAATGCTGTGGAAGTCGGTTCTTGCACAATTTTAAGAGTGTGTGAAGTTAGCCCCACTTTTTTCGAATATCGGAAATCTGATGGTTGTTTCGGGTTGTTCTAGGTTTGTTCAAAATTGTTCCAAAGTATTTAAAAAACAAAGTCAAAATTGGACGAGATAATTGTAAAAACGACTTTTTCACCCAGCCCCCCTTTTTTCGAAAATTGAAATTCTGAAGGTTGTTCCAGGTTGTTCTAGTAGTTCTAAACAATGTTCCAAAAAATCTCGAAAAAAAATTCAAAATTGGACGAGATACTCGGAAAAAATGAGTTTGCCAGACCCCTTTTTCTTGAAAATTGTAATTCTGACGATTATTCTAGGTTTCTCTCGGTTTCTTCAAAATTGTTCCAAAGTATTTCAAAGAAAAAATCAAAATCAGACAGGAAAATGAGAAAAAACTAAAGCCAACATCATGAAGTCAGACCCAGTTTTTGCAAAAATAAAAATTTTGACGGTTGTTCTAGCTTGTTCTAGATTTGTTCTAAACATTTTTCGAATACGTCAAAACCGTATCTCTTATATATCAAAAGATATTGCAAAAAAAAGATCCAAAAGTGTGAAGTTAGCCCCCTTTTTTCGAAAATCTAATTTCTGACCGTTGTTCTAGGTTGCTCTAAGTTTGTTCTCAATTGTTCAAAAGTATTTCAAAAAATAAATCATAATTGGCAAAAAAAATGGCAAAAAACAGTTTTTCGCCAGCGCCCCTTTTTCGAAAATCGAAATTCTGACAATTTTTCTATGTTGTTTTAGGTTTGTTTTAAATTGTTCCAATGTGTTTAAAAGAAAAAATCGAAATTGGCCGAGATAATAAGAAAAAACGATTTTACAATGGGCGGAATGCACTTTCCGAACATTACTTTGTTGAAGAAAGTTTTTGTATAATGCAGTTCTATTACCATACTTTATTGTGTTTTATAAATAAACAAATAAACATCTAATATAGCAGTAAATATATATTTTCGTAAGAAATATAATTTATTACAAAACGATATTGTGTTATTGATGAACTATTTCAAAGAAAATATCAAAACCGGCAATGAAAAAACGATATTTTTCCAGCCTCCTTTTCTTAAAAATTGAAATTCTGACAGTTCCAAAGTATTTCAATATAAAGTTATAATCGCTGGATATAGGTGCCCAACTAAAATTAAACAAAGTGACAAAGTCTGATATCAGGCTCTCTTTGTTATTTTATTTTGTCTAATAATAATAAAAATAAAACACAGATTTTAAAGTTTAAAAATTTTAATTGTAGTAAACCACTACAACGTTGTTTCGTTGCCCAGCGACTTATTTTGTCTAGCCACTTTTTTTCATGGTTTTTGTTCCGGGAATACAAACAAACACGTATGGACATTCGTATCAAGTAGGTATACTTATTTTTTGTAGCCCCGTTTGTAAACATATTGAAATATGCTGTCTATGCTGTTTTTCTCACTAAAACGATTGAAAGGCTACTATTACTTTATTAGGAAAAAATATTATATACATAATATAAGATAGATAATATAAGATAGTATATCCGTCAATGAGTAGTCGATTTGGGAGAGGCTGCTGTTTAACAATGCCAAATTGATAAAAAATATATTATTTATGTCAAAGTTATCAAAGCATACGAGAGAATGTCCACTTTTATGGAATGTAATATAAAATAATTTTAATAAATAAATTTTACAGAAAAAATATATATTTTAGATTTTAGGGATTAACTGAAACATGAATTGTAATAAACATAAACAAAGAAACATCAACCGAGCAGCTCATGAGAAAAACACTAATCTTGTTATGAGCGCGGTATAATCATTCTCAATGTTTATGAAGTAGTTTTAATCTACATTAATAATGTAACCAACGTCAGTGTTGTTATATTACTTGGGAAAATATATGTATATTTACTGCTTATATAGATGTTTATTCTAAATCACAAATGTGTATTATAATTCATTTTCTGCGAGTATAGAGCAGCACTGCATGCGGAAACCTTCAACTACACTAGTGTTCGGAAAATGCAAGTCATTCCGCCCATTGTAAAATCGTTTTTCCTATTATCTTTCGATTTTTTCTTTGAAATACTTTGGAACAATTTAGAACAAACCTAGAACAACCTGGAACAACCGTCAGAATTCCGATTTTCAAAAAAGAGGAGGGTTAACTTCTCACTTTTTGAAAAAAGTTTTTTTGCAATAGCTTTTGATATATAAGAGATGCGGTTCTGATGTGTCAGAATAATGTTTAGAACAAATTTAGAACAACCTGGAACAACCCTCAGAATTTCAATTTACTCAAAAAGGGGGACTGAGAAAAACGCTTTTTTTCTATTATCTCGGCCAATTATGATTTTTTTCTTTGAAATCCTTTGGAACAATTTAAAATAAACTTATAACAACCTAGAACAACCGACAGAATTTAGATTTTCGTAAAAAGGGGGGCTAACTTCACACTTTTGGATTTGGTTTCTTTTGACATATAAGGGATTCGGTTTTGACGTATTTGAACAATGTTTAGAACAAATCTAGAACAAGCTAGAACAACTGTCAAAATTTTAATTGTTGCAAAAACTGGATCTGACTTCATGATGCCGGCTTTCGTTTTTTCTCATTTTCTCGTCTGATTTTGATTTTTTCTTTGAAATACTTTGGAATAATTTAGAACAAACCGAGAGCAACCTAGAACAATCGTCAGAATTACAATTTTCAAGAAAAGGGGGGCTTGCAAAAACTCGTTTTTTCCGATTATCTCGGCCAATTTGGATTTTTTTTCGAGATTCTTTGGCACAATGTTTAGAACAACTAGATCAACCTGGAACAGCCTTCAGAATTTCAATTTTCGAAAAAAGGGGGGCTAGGTGAAAAATCCGTTTTTTCAATTATCTCGGCCAACTTTGACTTTTTTTTTGAAATACTTTGGAACAATTTAGAACAACCGTCAGATTTCCGATATTCGAAAAAAGGAGGGCTAACTTCACACACTCCAATTTTAATTTTAATTTCTTGTATTCTGAGACTAAATATCTCTATAATTGTTTGTTAAACATGTAAAAATTCGTTTGCAATCAGACTATTGTGATTTTTTGATATTTTTTTCAAATTTTGAATAAAATCATAAAATATTTTGAAAATCATAGTTTTTCATATTTGCCCTGAATACGTCTAAAACTGTACAAAGTTAGATGGGAGTGTCAATGTTTAACCATCGTCGGTAAACATTGACACCTTACATTGTTTGGAAAATATTTTTTTTTGGAAATCGTCAAAAAATCGGTCAAATAAATATCAGGCAAAAATCAACATTGATGTATATTGTTTATTTCGGAAATTTCGTTGTCTAGTCGTGACTTATCAGAATTTAAAAAATAAAATGTAAAAAGATGTTCACCTTACCTTAGATACGTAACTTTAGCACAGACAATATTCCTTACTTTTGTGTACTGTGTTTGTTTTGCCAGCAAATGCGGATATAACTTATTGTTAATTTTTATTTATTTGTATCTCTCCTTTTGTTAATACCTTTACGTATTTTTGTCTATTATCAGCGTGTATAATCGGATTGTGGATGCTTAAATTGACACGAAATTAAATAAAAGTATTAAGGATATATCAAGGCGAAGGTATTAACTGAATTTTTTATTATTTGGAAACGCAGGACGAATTCGAATTTCCTGTGGAAAAAAGTTACGCAGGAGTTTTGCAAAGAAATAAGCCTACAAATATATCTTCCTTCCAACCTTGACGATCGCTCCCGCGAAAACTCTTAATCCGAAGTTGTATCCCGGGTTTTTTATGTTTTCTATTTTTTCCTTGGAATTTACTAAGAGAAAATAATTTCCACTCTACTTGATTGATATACGTTGTAGGTAATCTTTCTTTTCAGGAAGCAAAACCAATTATATTATTTCCCAAATGTAATTCTCAATTTCGAGTTTAGGAACCGAGAATCTTTCGACTTCAATTTGTTCCAATTGATTGCATGGTATTCACGAGTCTTTTACAAGCATCATTCTAGACTTTTAAAACATGTTTAATTCAGGAGAGAGAAAATTGAATTTTTCACTTAATTTTTTTTCGTTCATTAAATATTGACAATTATTATTTAATAAATAGTTTATTAATATTATTATACCATGGCAAAGAACATTGAAATTGTTGAAGCAATACTTATTTTTTATTTGTTTAATTTTTGAGAATGTCAATGTACGTACTTAAAATTGCAATAGTAGTATATATAAAATATATAAATGCATGTAGCTAAATACAAGTTACAAAAACAAATTGGTATACGACAAACTAAACAGTTTACATGCAAACAACAAAATTCAAATATACCGGTGTACCTGCTGAATCTATTATTGATATACAGTGCGTTTTTTTTAACTGTTGCCATAGGAAATTGCATGGTAAACATTATACCCCCTGTTAATTTATGATGCCATGCAGATTTGGTGCTAATTTTTCTTTTAGTAATAAATCACTAATAAGACTACAGAATGTAAAGTTAATAAATAAAACAGACAGGTGTAGTTAGTTAGTAGGGCCCTTTCTTTTATTGACGGAAATTTGAACCAGCATAAATACATAGATATTCTTCAAACGGAGGTAGGCCCGCAGGTGGATGCTTTGAGATGCAAAGGAGCAATAATATTTCAACTGGATGGAGCACCAGCCCATTCTGCTAACATCGTCAGAGAGTTTTTAAGCGAAACATTTCCTGATAGTTGGATTGGCCAATATGGACCATTCTATTGGCCTGCTCGACGTTCTGACCTAACACCACTCGATTTTTTCTTATAGGGGCATTTAGGAACACAAGTTTACGACCTCATATGAGGTTAACCAGAAACTGTGAAGAACTAAGCCCAAGAATAACTGAAGCTTGTAATTCCATTACAATGCGAATTTTACAAAATACCCGAAGACATTTTCAAGATCGCTTGAGATATTGTCTAGCAGGCGAAGGAAAACACTTTGAACAAATCCTTTGATAATTATTGATAATTTTTGTTAATTTGTTGAGTTATTTGTGTTTTAATGGTTTCTACGTTTTTTTTTTTTATAAATAAATGTTTACATGTTTTGTCTTCAAAAAGCTAATTTAGTCATAGCCTCGAAAAGCTTTTGCTATTTATTTTATAAAACAAAGCCTGCTAGAAATGATGTGGCAAAAAACGCTTTCACAAAAATGTTTTTTTCAAAAATTTTTCGACAGTTTAGAATATTGAATTGTAATCCATCCGATAGTTTAAAGAATCTTCCAGCTTTGTTCCAAAAATGGTTTAAATATTTTCATCAGAACAAAAGTTAAGTTGGATTTTTACCATGCTATTCCCTATGGCAACAGTTAAAAAAACGCGATGTATAATAATGTTGCTAACGAATAATCTTTACTACAAAAAATGTAGATAATCATAAGCACTACAATCTAAAAATACTTTTGAAGTGTAAACTTCTTTGGGCGCGTTGCACTGATTGTAGGCACTGAACAAGACTGACCGTCACGCTCGAATATGTAACGCTCGTTCGGGTAATGTCGGCTCGAGTCGACTAAGGGAACAAGATAAATATATAATATAGAGGTATTTAATTTCAATTAAATTGAAATTTAAATGAATAAATAAATTCATGTCCCCGAGCAGATTCGATCCCGAGCCGCACGGTTATGACCAATGAATGACGCCGGCACGTTGCATCAGACCAAGCGCGGGACCGTAATCGAGTATTCATATCGTCTATTTATACATATACATACGTCCGAACCGACCCAACGAAACGGCCGCTCGCGTCACTACTATACTCGTTCGGCGACCGTTACATGGGAGAGCATGACGCATCAGTTGTATAATACGTTACTGAATATTATACGCGTGTGTACATGTATAAATGTAATAAATGTGCGAATATGTTTTATTTAATACGTTACTGAATATTATACGCGTGTATTTCGTATTATTGAAAATTGACGTATGAAAGTGAAATTTTAGATACTGGGGTGTCTTAGGTCGCCGATCACCAATTCATAGTCAAAATGTCAAAAAAAACGAAATGGCGGAAGAGTTTTTTAAAAATTGACGTATGGATGTGAAATTTTAGATACGGGGGTTTTGGGGTCGCCGATCACGATTCCAAAGTCAAAATGTCAAAGAAAAACAAAATGGCGGAAGATTTTTTGAAAATTGACGTATGAATGTGAAATTTTAGATACGGGGGTGTCTTAGGTCGCCGATCACGATTCTAAAGTCAGAATGTCAAAAAAAAAATGGCGGACGAGTTTTTTGAAAATTGACGTATGGATGTAAAATTTCAGATACGGGGGTTTTGGGGTCGCCTATCACGATTCCAAAGTAAGAATGTCAAAAAAAAAAAAATGGCGGAAGATTTTTTTTAAAATTGACGTATGAATGTGAAATTTTAGATACGGGGGTGTCTTAGGTCGCCGATCACGATCCCAAAGTCAAAATGTCAAAAAAAAACAAAATGGCGGACGAGTTTTTTTGAAAATTGACGTATGGATGTGAAATTTTAGATACGGGGGTTACTTCTATTTTCCTTTTACATATAGGTAATTTTAAGTGAAATTTTAAAACTTAAAAAAAAACGTAACTATTTTTTAATTTTTAATACATATATACGACCAATTTTCACAGCCATCTGAAGTTCAGATGCTACACTAATTCGAGATTCTTATGGGTTGGGAAACAACATTTTGACGGTTTTTTTCCTCACTATGTTTGAATTGTAACCCTAATGACCAGTGTTATCAAGACATTATTATTTTTGATGCCATTTACAAAGGAAGATATCATTTTGGTAGCAGTATTTTTTTTTACAATGCAGACCAATTTTTTTAGATCCAGGGGTTGCAAGAATGCTATACCTTATTTAAAAATTAGAAAGAAAAAATATTTATTTTTATCTCTAAAAGCACTATAAGCTAGTGAATGTTGCCAACATTAAAATTTAAATCACATAACCTTCAATTGACATATATTATAATAATATGGCAATGCGTGGAACAACGTAATCAATGCATATTTCAATGTCAATTGGCAGTCTTAAATCTTCTATATAAGTGTTATGAAGCTATTATACATACTTTCAAATAGTGTATTGAAACTTCAATATAAAAATGCTCATCATATATAAAATACAGATTCATTTTTGAATATTTATTTAGTACAAATACAAAATCATACTTACACATATTTTTCCAATAATGTATAGTTACGGGCATCAAAAAGATTTAAGTTACGTCCGAAAACTTGAAAGGATATAAAACAAACAGCTCTGTTTTTAGAATGGAACACAAGGACCGACGCTATGTGGAAACGAGTTAGTGGTTTACAAAGTATACTTCGTATTCGTGGCACTTGTTTACGACCAATTCTTCATATGTTGCTTCGTACATTTTTCCCGGATTTTGTAGTTCTTTGCCGGCAATAAAAATCTCGTAATGTCATCGTATTGGCAAACTACGCGTGTTTTCGACCGTTTTTATTAAACGGTAAACTTTTTAGTGATGCACGTCTTGGTAAAGATATATACCGCTGATACCAATACAAATGGGTGGTCAATTAATTAAATATTTACTGATCTTCAAATGCTTCAAATATGGATTACGTCAACTATATAATTAATTTCCTGGTATGAATGCTGTAATTCATGCCAAAAAAAAGGCGCATTTCTCAATATAAGTAGCAAATAATAATAATAAGTTTTCCCCTAATTATATACGAAGTGTGATCAATAATACCGAGAATTTTTTTGTCTCAATGAACTGTATTTATTAATCAATATTACGTTGGTCCCTTTCATAGTAACTTCATTCAGATGCATTAGCGACTCTGGAACTCACGAGAACTCACGAGAAGAACTTTCGATCAAACTTGTCTATTTTTTTTGGTATTGGTTCTACTGGCAGGTTGGTTGGGATGATTGGAGCTTGCTTTCAATGTCATACTCGTTTGAAAAATTCTGGATTTCTGTCGATTTTCTTAAACAACTGGGCTAGATCGAAATTTAGCAATTCCGAAATAAACTCTGCCAAACTTTTTATGTCCAAAACATCGAACAAAATTGCTTGGCAAGAGCTAATTGTCATATGAAGTTTTCACACACAAAACGAAAACGCAGTCAATTGTGACCCTACATAATAAAGAATTCTTTTGATTTAGTAGAACGAAAGAAAATTTATTTGTGCCAACACACGTTTGCTTAGTAACCAAAAAAAGTCGACTAAAAAATTATTCAGACCCAAGTTTAAAAAGCTTTGCAAGGTTTTAGAGAATAATAGGAGGGTTGGCATCCGAAGGTTAAATGATTTACATTTTCCGAAAGCTCTAGTTTGGAAATGTTGTCGAAGAAGAATAAACCCCGGATAAGACAAAAGTAGCAACAACAACCGCAAAAGACTACCGATTAGAAAGGTATTTTCTTTTTAAATATTGGCCTTTTATACAGGCTGTCCCAGCGGAGCGGTAAAGTTCATTATTGGTACCTAATAATGTAGATAGCGAATAATTTTTAATACAAAAATTGTAGGTAACCATCAGCTCTACAATTTAAAAATATGTTCATTTATACAGAGTGTTCAACAACGACGAACCAACACAAACATATTGCAGTGATCTTGAGTTTGGTGGTAAATTGTAAATAAGCATTATCAAGACCACTTCTAGATTTAATTAAATTAATTACTATTTTATTTATTTTATCATGATGTGTATATAGATATTCATTAAGTTAATATTTTGGCAAATTTAATTTTTATTTACGTAAAATAGTATAAGAATGTTATTATAATTTTTATAAAAATTATAATATTAGAATAAGCATAAAATATTAAGTAAATTATAACAAGAAAGTGTTTCCCGCACGAAAAATACTGTGACCGGGAGAGATCGACAGATTGGCCCGGTGAAAACGATATTCTCCGCTAGAGGAAGTTGACAAAACACGAACGTGTAAACAAATCGATGCTTAGATGTTTGTTAACGTTTTTGAAAGCTAGTAATACATCGATTGACCGATAGGTGCAGCACTATAGAAATGCAATTGAAGAGGTGGAATCGGTATCGTACCGAGGACAACCGTACGTTTTTGTGAAGAAAAATATGCATATAAGCGAAGACACAGACATTTCAAGGGAGATGCTTGGTGAAAAACGCTCTCTAAAAAGTAAAGACTTTTCAAGCAGGTGGGAACCGCTTTAACCTAAAAAAAATACCTACACGGGGTGCTTATATTTTAACTTAAAAGATTTATTCATGAATCGGAACTTATAATAATTTTTCTGAAACGGATTTACTATACTTCGAATGTTTTTAATAAAATTAGGACTTGCAATATTTTATAGATTAAACATTATTCTAAGATAGAAATTTGTTCACGTATTGGAACTTATAATATTTTCTTAATCATTTTATTGTACTTGTAAAATTTTTCAATCGAAGTGGGACTTAGAATATTTTTATGAATTAGATATCATTTTAATTCAGGAGATTCGTTTACATTGGGACTTGTAATTATTTTTCGGAAATAATTATTTGTATTTGGAACAGTTTTATTTAATTAGAACTTTGAATTTTTTTTTATTATTTTTTTTTTTTTACTAGAATGTTTTATTTTTATATGCAGGGTTATTACACCGTGTGTTATGGTAAAGCATTTTAGTGTCTGTAACGATCAGATTTACTAGCCTAATAATAATTTTTTTGAATTAAATATAAACACTCTGCGTTTTTAATAAAATTTTCTTTATTATTTATTTACAAGTTTAGAAGGGTTATAAGTGTTTAATAATTTTTTGTTTTGTGTACATGTAGGATATTTAGGCTGCGAAAAATTTATTTTGAAATGGATGAGTTTGAAATGTTATATGAAGAATTAAGGTGATTTATTAATGTTCATTATAAATGTGTATATAGTGTTGTACAAATTTCTTATGTGGTGTTTTATACTGGAACCCTAGAACGAGGTAAATTTTTTTTTGTTTTGTATATACTTTCTTTATATTGATTATACTTTATTGTGTTTGTGTATTTGATATTGACGTGTTGGGTAATAGATCAGGGATGTGTGCAATGAATTAAGTAAATGTTCAATTCATAGCATGGAGCCTTGGTGAATCCTTAAAGCACGAATTGTTCTTGGTGGTACTGTCTTGGGAGCGAGCAAAGGCGCCAGGCAGAACTAATTAGGGCTGAGTTAATTAATTGAATGCACAAAGACATTTTTGAATTAAACTCAAATATATATATATACCTTAAGAGGTGAGCACAAAGTGGTGTACGTTAAGGTTGTGTCCAACGAGTTGAAAAGCATATTCGTAGGATGGAACTTTGGGGTACCTACCAGTGTGGATTTGCTTTCTGATGCTACTGTCTTGGGAGGGAGCAAAGGCGCCAGGCAGAACAAATTAGCGCAGAGCCATTACCTTAATGTTTATATACTTGCAAACGATAAGTTACATAATTTTTTTATTTATATTCCAGTACAATTCACAACATACAATAAAATATTTTGTTTAAAATGTTGATTGTTTACATGTATCATTGATGAATAAAGAAAATCATAGAAATTTTAAAAGAAAATTTGTATTCGATATTATTCTTTGTATTAATTATGATTTGTTTATCGATTTGACTATTTAATCATGACATGCATGAATTTCTGTAATATTTAAGACATTTATTTTTGCAAATATACTTGTATAATTTTAAAATTTTCTTTAATATCCTTAATAAATTATATTATAAGGTTTATTTTGCATTTTATTTTCTTTACCTGACCTGGTAATAACTGAAGAGCATTCAATTTGATTGGAGAGTTTATTTATATTTACTGTCCCTGAGAGAAAATTTTCTTTAGTCATTTTAAACTGAGCTGTTAAATGTAAAATTACCTAACCTACTATTTTGCAGAAAACTTATTGAATCTTAGTCTAGCATAAGGTCTAGCACTAAGATGTATCCTTGATTCTTACTTACTTACTGATTGAACGGTTTAAATTATTTTTATAGATACCTCAATTTGCAAGAGTCACAGCAATATGTTTTTTTAAATGGAATGCTATGTATTTTTTTTACATTTTATGATAGCCCTCGAAGTGCTGATTAAACGACATCAACTTGTAGTTGTCGATTTTCAACTGTTTCTGAGATATGCCAATTTTTCGTTAAAAATTGTACAACATTTGAAAAGTTGCTATGAAATAACGATTGATGATGAAATATCTATTATGGGCTCAATTAGTATCTTTTCAGTACGTGAAATTGATGTTTATTTCGACATATCTACGCATGTTCTTTAGAAATACATACCATTCGCTAAAGTTAAAAATTCCAAAAAAAAAAATAAATAGAACACCCTGTATTTATTTCTCATTGAAAAGTACTTAAAATTTACTAAATAAAAATATCTGCTACCTTCAACCTGTGGGCAATATTGCAAAAGTTATAGGATATTAAATTGAATAAACCCGATTACCACTTAAAAATATGAGTTGCTACGACTATAACTAAAATTAATCGAAAAGAGTTACTTCTATTTTTTTTTTACAAAGAGTAATCTTTATTATAATTTTAAAATTCATGAAAAGTTTGGAAGTTCATGAATTAGCAATAATATAAAAAATATCGCAAACGCTGTGTGTCGACAATTGTTTAAACGTTAAACTTAGATTTATAGCTGCAGTTTAAAGGGATGTAAGTACATGAATTTACGTTAAGTGCAAAATGAAATATTTAAAATTGGAATTAATAAATATGGTCTATGTTTTGGGGGAAAGTTATTGCTTGCTGGTACAACCAAAAATATCCAAATATGCCATCGATTACTGCTTTCCAAAGAATTGTTAACGATTTGAAGAAACTGGCAGTATTCCGTATGAAAAAGCAGCCGTGTTACTACTGACGATGCACAAAACGTTCTTTTGTTATGCGTTCAAGAAAATCCTCATACAAGCGTGCGTAAACTTTCTAGAGTGCTTGATGTCAGCAAAAACTTTATTAAGAGAACCTTAAAGAAGTTTTTTTAATTTGTTATATGACTTATAATTACTGTGATGCTTGAAAATTGTAACTTATATGTTCTTCAAGATATTGCGAAAGTTATAGAAGTTTTCAATAAGGTACATTTAAATAATTGCATGGACGGTTTGCACTTCAAGTGAAATTATAAGTCTAAGTATGACTCCTTTAATTTTAAAGCAATTTAAAATTCAGTCTAACCATGACTATAAGCAATTTTATGGCACAAAGCGACTGCGATATTTTAACTATTGTTAATTCATGAACTTCCAAACTTTTCATTTTATGAGCTTTAAAATTTTAATAAAAATGGGTTATTGTAAAAAGAAAATATTAGAAGTAACTCTTAATTTTAGTTATGCTATGTGTAATTAAGTCAAGGCAACTCATATTTCTAATTAGTAAATTTTAAGTACTTTTCAATAACTCTGTTCCATTTAATTTTTTTTTTAAATTTTTAACTTTAGCTAATGGTATGAAATTCTAAAGAACATGAGTAGATATGCCGACATAAACATCAATTTCACGTACTGACAATATGTCTCTACTAATTGAGCCCATAATATGTATTTCGTCATCAATCGTTATTTCATAGCAACTTTTCAAATGTTGTACAATTTTTAACGAAAAATCGCCATATCTCAGAAATAGTTGAAAATCTACAGATATAAGTTGATGTCAGTTTAAGCAGATCTTCAAGAGCTATCATAAAATGTAAAAAAATACATAGCATTCTATTTAAAAAAAACATAATAATATGCTTGTGTTAGTTCGTCGTTGTTGAACAGTCTACATAAATGAAAATATTTTTAGATTTTAGAGCTTATGGTTGTCTACAATTTTCACCCGGTATTATGCAAGAAATAATAACAATAAATTTGAATTTCTAGTATATCAGCTTTTCAATAGAAACGATCAAATAAAAATTAGAAGATTCATAAAATTTTAATTATAGTTGTTTTTTTAATCAAACAACAAGACTTTTTTAACTTATAATACAATACAAAATCAGTGTCAATTAACAAATGATAATATTTTAAATTTTAAAATATGTAATTATAGAATTTAGATTACAAAAAAGTGTATCCATATTATTGCAAATTTAGAAATAAAATATGTTTATCTACTAATGTCAAATAATACATGAAAAAATTATACCGATATTAGACCTCATTATTAAACACTGTTTGTAAAGTGCTTTTAATTGGATAAGAAACTGGTGAATAATATTATTCAACATTTCCAGGGACCAATGAAAAAAGAGGCGGGCAAATGTGACCAACTACATTCAAATAAACGCTGGAAAGAAAAAAGCGATTTCATCTTAGTTGCGTAGACACTGAACGACATCGAACGTCAAACGTTAAATGTCAAGTAGCTTGCTTATTCTAATCAAATAATATTAACACGTTTACAGCTTTTTCTGTCTGCTTGAAAATGTATAATATTTCTTGTACTCCGGCAGAATTAATCAATGCTGCTAAGAAAGCAACCGAAGAACTGCTACCCAAAAAATCGAAGGATAAACACGAATTAACTTACCAAAATTTTTTAAATTGGAAGAGGAAAATTAATGCCATATTATTTTCCAAAAATGTACTACTTTTCTATTTCACAAACTTGGCTGAAAGATATAAGGCATCATCATTATGGTCGTTTCACTCAATGTTAAAAGCAATATGGAAATTAAAAGAGAATATTGACCTCGACAAATATTCAAAACTTCATATGTTTTTAAAACGTCAAAATGAAGATTATATACCTACGAAAGCATCTACATTTACTTCTAAGCAATTGGAAAAATGTATATCGGATACATCAGAAAAGGAATATTTATTGTCAAAATTAAGAAATTTTTTACTGAGAATTTTTAAAATTTGTTTGATATTTTAGGTTATTTTAATTATGTGTGGGTTGTCAACGGTGTAATGAACTAAATTCTCTACAAATAACGTGGAAGATTTAGGTGGGTCTATGAGGGTTACTATTTCAAAAAAAGAAAGCTACAAAAAGTAACAGGCCACAAGCTTTCATTGTAACAGGAGCGAATTTTTTTCAACATTTGTAAAAAATATATTAATTTGCGCCCTCCACAAGTAACCACTTCACAGTTTTTCTTGCAATACATGAATGGAAAGTGTGTTACTCAAAATGTTGATATTAATGAGATTGCAAAAACAGGAAAAAATATCGCAAAATTTTTGCAACTACCAAACTGAAACAACTTCACTGACTATTGCTGCGAAAGTCGTCAGCTAGTATTGGAATTTAATAATGCCAATTGATGAGACTTGGTGAATTTTAAACCAAATAAATAAAAATACAACTCTTAACCCAGATATGCCTACTGTCCTTTTAAAAGGACGGTTTGTCAGTTCCTGTTTTATCTACCCAAACCGTCATTTTAAGTACTAAAACATAGAGGTCAGCACAGGTTTATGTCACAGAAACGTAAAAGTTTCGTTTGGCGGCAATAGTGGTAGTGTTTATCCACAATTAACAGTTTGGAAGCCCTTAAAAAAGTGTGATTGTGGAGACAATGGCGCATCCTATTGATTTGAGGCTTACTGGGTAAGTAATATAAGGAATTTGTCATGAATTTTCCTTGAAATCGCTTCAAATAAGATTCAGTAATACGACTATATCTTTACAATAAAAATGAATTGCCTGTTGTTAGCACAAAAACTTGTTAAACCTTGGTGTCCTTTTAAAAGGACAGTAGGCATATCTACAACTTTTTTTCATTTTTCTAGTGGGTTGACGTTAAATGAACTTCTTCATTATTTGGAAGATGACGATAATGTTTTTAATCATGTCAGCGTGGATGGTGAAATCAATATAGCATTAATGGCTCCGACTAATGCAACTGGTGACCTAACGGATGAGGATTCGGGAGATGAAGACTCTATGACTGTAAACAATTTGCCCGCTTCGCAACTCACGGCAGAAGTTGAAATTTTTAATCCAACTGATAATTTTCAAGAGGATTTAGATTATTCTAATAATAATGTGAATGACAATCCGGACGAAAACAATGAGAACGGCCACGTTGTTGCAAGTGAGTGGGATACAGAAGACGATATTCCTCTTCATTATTATCAGGCATCCAAAAAAACTTTTAACTGGAAAAACAAAGATCTCGATGTAGAAAATATAGACTGGCCTTTGAAGTATGGTTGCAAACCCTTACTAACACCAAAGCAGATTTTTTATTTATTTTTTGACGCCGAGATCATCCAAATATTTGTATGTTTTAGTAACGAATATGCCCAGAAAAAAAATTATTGGGGAAATATCACCACAGATGAAATGTATTCATTTTTTGGAATTTTGCTTTTAAGTGGCTATGTATCCATGCCTCGTCGCCGAATGTACTGAGAACAACGAAAAGACAGCCACAACGATCTAGTAGCAGGGGCATTATCTAGAGATAGATTTGAATATATAATGCAAAACTTGCACTGTGTAGACAATGATGAATTAGCTAATAATGACCGATTTGCCAAAGTACGGCCACTTTTTTCTAAACTTAACAAAAAATTTCAAATGTACGCTCCACACTTTGAGACACACAGTGTTGACGAATCAATGATTCCATATTTTGGTCGACACGGTCTGAAGCAATTCATAAAAGGTAAGCCTATTCGCTACGGTTTTAAAATCTGGATGGGAGCGACAAGTCAAGGATACTGTATGTGCATGGAGCCTTATCAAGGAAAGAAATCAGTTATTGAACCTAAGTATAAGTTGTTTGGTTTAGGTCCTTCTGTTATCTTACAATATTGCGACATTTTACAAAGTATTGGAGATATTCCCTGTCAAGTCTTTTTCGATAATTTTTTCACTACGGTACCTCTGCTGCACGAGTTAAAAAGGAGAGGAATAAAAGCAACTGGCACTATCCGGGAAAACCGAATGTCCAAATGCCCACTTATTTCTAAGTCAGACGCTAAGAAGAAGCAAAGAGGATTCATGGACTATCGAACAACTGATGAGACGTCCGTAGTAATTGTAAAGTGGAATGACAATAGTTGTGTCAATGTTGCTTCCAATTGCCACTCGGTTGAACCTGTACATCAAGTCGCCAGGTATTCTCAAAAAGAAAAAAAACGAGTTCAAGTGGAACAACCAAATGTCATTTCTAAATACAACTTGTACATGGGAGGGGTAGATCGTTGCGATCAGAATGTTAGTTTGTATCGAACTGGTATCCGTGGCAAGAAATGGTATTTTCCGATTGTCGCATATTGCCTTGACGTTGCAGAACAGAATGCTTGGCAATTATATCGTTATTTGGGAGGGAAATTAGACCACCTAGCCTTTAGAAGATGTGTAGCAGAAGGAATGTTAGAAAGCCACCAAGGTAGCTCTAGAAAAAGAGGAAGACCCAACAGTATGGAACATCAAGAATCCAAAATAGACAATAAGGATCACTACATAGTATCCCAGGAGAAGCAGACAAGATGCCGAATTTGCCACAAAAAAGTGCAGAAAAAATGTGCCAAATGTCAAGTGGCTTTACATGTTGAATGCTTTCCAAGTTATCATGGAAAATATGACTAATATTTTTTTCTCATTAAAAAAATTAGGTGTAATTTCGTTTAAGTGTAAAATGTGTTGCTACTTTACATATTATAGTTCATGTTATTAAATTTTTTTTTTATAAAACGGTCTTATAAATTTATTTACCTATGGCTACTTTAATGCCTACTGTCCTTTTAAAAGGACATACGTTTACAGCAAAGCTCTTTAACTATTTTTTTTTTTCAATTTTTCTCATGTTTATTGTTGTATAATGAATCTAATCTCTTAATTTCATTGACAAAATCTAAAAAGCATAAATTCAGGCATATCTGGGTTAATAATAATGATTATAATAATCCATCAACTAGTTCTAATACGAATATTTCTGCTGTTACACATTCACATAAAAATATAAACTTTGATATAGCAGCTGGACCTGCAACACTTAATTTTATATTAATAACTGCAGCATCACTGTCAATTTTAATACAAAGTAATATAATTCGCTAATATTTAATTGTATTTATATAGTATATTAATTAATTATAACACTGCCTTCTTTAGTAATGTTATTATTGGCAATATTGGTGTAGACGAAATATTTTCTGCACTCAAGAAGAGCAAGGACAGCTTGCTCAGTAGTGTAGACGTAGTCCCAAACTTCTTAATCCGTGACTGTGCTGGGGCACTCGCTGATCCGCTGCACTACATTTTCAACTTAATAATCAAAGACGCAAAGTTCCCCGAGGTTTGGAAGGTGTCCTGCATCTGCCCGATACTTAAAACTGGTGATCCCTCTGATATTAAAAACTATAGGCCCATCTCAATTTTGTGTAATTTTTCTAAGATTTTTGAGAGCATTCTTTATATAAGTATTTATAGCTCTGTTAAATCGGTGATATCAACCCAGCAGCATGGTTTTGTGGATAGGCGTTCTGTCATCTCTAATTTGTGCTGCTTCACCCAATACGCGTCTGAAGTTCTGGATGACCGGGATCAGGTGGATGTTATATACACGGGCTTCCAAAAGGCATTCGATAAGATCGATCACTATGCTCTTCTGAATAAATTGTTAAGAGTGGGATTTTCCCCATCTCTTATAATGCTTTTTCAGTCCTATCTGACGGAAAGAAAACAGTTTGTAGAATACCGAGGTACTGGGTCAACGGTATTTACCCCTTCATCTGGAGTCCCCCAGGGATCTAACCTAGGTCCACTCTTGTTCTTAATTTTTATTAACGACATTGTAGATTCCCTGGATTGTAATGATTGATTGCTGATGATTTGAAAATATTTTGTAGTGTAGAGTCAATAAATGATTGCCACATACTGCAGCATGATCTAGACAGCATAGATGCTTGGTGCCAAAGTAATTTTTTAAAGCTTAATATCAATAAGTGTATAAAAGTCGTGACTTTTACTAGGAAACACATTGCTGTTAGATATGATTATTCAATAAACAATATTACCCTGGAACGCTGCAATAGTATAAAGGATTTGGGCATATATTTCGATACGGGGCTTTCTTTTGTATGTCATATTAATGAAATGATCGGCAGCGCATATAGATTGTATGGTTTTATATATAGAAATTAGAGAAGCTTCACTAACACTAACTGCCTAATTTTATTATATAACTCACATGTGAGATATAAACTTGAGTACGAATCACTAGTCTGGTGCCCCGTCTATATACGCTGCACATTCTAATATTATTGAGAGCGTCCAGCGTAGATTTCTGAAATAGTTAGTGTTCATGTCGGATGGTGTTTATCCTCCTAGAGGATATGATCATCTTGCACTGCTCAGTAGATTTAGCATCGTCTCACTTGCCACTAGGCGTAACATAGCAAGTGTAAGATTTTTATATGGCTTAATTCATAACAATATTGACTGCCCGTGGCTTCTGGGTAAATTGGGTTTTCTTGTACCACGCTTGTATTCGCGGAGTCATTTTACTTTCTACATTCCTACTCCGAGAACTAACATGCTGTGTAAATCGCCTATATCAATTATGTGTAGCAATTTTAATGTTGTGAGCCATTTGTGTGATGTATTGTCTGATCCAATTCATGTAATTAACGATATTGTTAGAACATTCTGTGCAAGTATCTAGCTTGTGAGTGTATGCGTGCATATATATTGGTGTGCGTATCATGCACACTTGGGCATAGATTTAGATATGTACCTTAGGTTAACTTCATTTGTGTTCAAGTATTCTACCATTTCTTGTACTTTCCCTATGCTTGGGTGTATCCTGTTGGGAAATAAATTATATATTATTATTATTATTATCATATTATTAATTGTAATTTATTGAATAAGTATTGTTGATTACAACCCAATGTGTTATTTGGATATTAGTACATAGATAAAGTATTATATTCAACTCATTCCGTGGATATTTTATTACACTTGGGCGATTACAATTTTATTACATCCTCGTGTAATAAAATTGTCCACGCAAACTCGTTGAATAATATACTAATACGTTATTGAAATTAAGTCAGCTACGTTTATTACGTACTTGCTAGTATTATTAAAAATTCTCTTTTGAATAGTTTCTTTCCGATTTCTTTGTTTTATCGACGCACAAATTAGTGTTTGTGAATAAAGTAAGTTTTATATTAAATATTTTGCAGACTCTGTTAAAACATAATAAATTTCATTGCCGGATATGAATGAAAATGTCCTTTATAATAATTCTTGGAAGTCTCAGTGTCGAAAGATTAAACTTATATTACTTTTGTGAACATATCTCGGAACTCCTATATCCGGATCCCTTTTGCCTCTAACGTCTCTGATAAATATTGAAAGGAACTTCAATAAAAGAATTATTTTTATAGGCAGTATTTTTGATGGGATATATACTTCTGAAATGACCCAATATCCCATTGTTTTTTATTGTCGTTTTGACGAGCACAATTTATACATTTCTTTGTTTGTTTCTTCACCGTCCTGTTTTCTGTTATTTTTTGTTTGTTTTATCAGATGTGACTTCGTAAATCTATAAGATAAAATTGAGGTTGAAAGCGGGGAGATATTACGACGAGTGAAAAAAAAACATTTATGAGAATTCTAAAATAATTGATAAAGGAACGCTAACACGCAAGGTATAAGAAAGTAAAAATTGGAGCGTTAAATTTAAGGACCTTCGATCAAATTGATTTTAAATTCCATTCCAATATATCATAGTTGACAAGCATCGCGTACATTTTATGTAGGAAATTATTTTTCTTTAACGTTGCATTTTATGACAGGCGATCGATAATAGAATTTGGACCAAGTTAACTGGAAGGCTCGCGTATAAAATTTAGCACATGCTATTTACGAGAGTGGATGTCTCAAAGAGTCCTATCAATAAATGAGCTGTAAATTTTACTTTTAGAAATCATACCTTAAATATCCGTAGATCTTAATTATGTTACACTTAAAATAACTATTACCAACCTATACTTCATGCAAAACATTTTTGCTACGTTAAAACTTAAGAGAAGTCATTTAAAACCAGAAATTCGGGACAAAAAAGGTCAGGCGGTAAAAATATTTTTTTCTAAACAAAATTTTGTACAAATCGCAAATAAATATGATATTCAGGTTATACACATTACTTCTAAAAGAAATTTTGTAATAAAGATATGGTGGCTTTCGTATGAGGATAATTGCATGATATATGATATATATATTGAAATGGGGAACAAATATTAGTGACTGGCATTGTATATTATTGACAAAATTTGAAGGATTATTTTATTTTACTATTTTATTTATTGACGGTTAAAATAAAAATATCTAAACTAAAAAGAACAGTTGTGTATACTTATAATAGTTGTTCATTATTGTAAAGTTGAGTACATTCATATGGTAGACAATTCTTGAAGGAATAGTAGTGGATCAAGTTCTTTGTTGCCTCAATTTTCTTTAAATTCTGAAAATGGAGATTTAAAATTTATTATTTTTGTTAAAATGTGGTTTATAACTTTGTAAAACTTGTCTAATTTAAAATATTGCAAAGCAAAGTAAATTAATGCTGAATATTAAAATATGAAGGATATAAATTGGTATATAATTACGCGGGCAAAGTTTGAATAAGCGGATCTGTCAAAATTGACATTTACATATAATTTTATTAGTAAAGCATTTTGAAGTGCTAAGTATTAATAATTCATTATTATAAAATAATAGAGATTTAATACAGAAGGTTTACTGAAAGTTGGAAGCTCTGAAACTAATCATTTAAATGTTTAAAAAACTATTTTGAACAAGAAGTATTAGAAAAGGAATTTTATTGGAGGTAATTATAAAAATGAAAAGGTTGTCTGGGAGATATAACAAAAACGAAAAAATTGAAAAATAATTTTTCAAAAGTGGTGCGTGTAATTTTCGGAAAATTAAAGTTTTATTCCGAAAATTGTACATTAGAATCACGAAAACCGCGAAAGTTGGTGCGAAAAGTGTTTATTTCAGCTTTGGAAATAATAATTTGACGTTTGAAGAAAAATATTTGTAGAGAAGCATAAAATAATAAATCAATTTAAATTTTAGAAGAAAAGGAAATAGCAAAATAAAATAAAAACTTACCAATCAAGTATAAAGTCCTAGCGGAGTATTTATCTTATCAGTTGTACGAGAGGTCTAAGCGGATTTCCAGTTCTCAAAAGGTCCAAAGTATTTTATAAAAACGAGGGATTCCTACCAGATAGAATCACACGTGCAGTATAAAGTTCCAATTCCAGAAGATATCCTGTATTTACGAGGTCACCACAAGATACATCCAGTTTGTCGAACCCGTAGAAAAGGTCCATATTATTTTATAATCACGAGGGATTTCTACCAGACAGAATCACACGTGCAGTACAAAGTTCCAGTTCCTGAAGATATCCTGTATGTACAAGGTCACCACAAGATACATCCTGTTTTTGTCGAACACGTAGAGTAGAGAACCAGAGGATCATCCCAGGTATATAACGAGTCCAGGAAGGCTGTTCATCTGTACGAAGAAGATACACAAAATTTCCAACATCATATAACCAGAACCTGCAAGGAAAGTGGATTGTATTATTTGAAAAACACCAAGAAAAAATAGCAATATTATTGGGAGGTTGTATATTTTCTTTATTTTAAAGAAACAGTTTAAATTTATATGATTGTCTTCGAGAAAAATACATTAAAGTGATCAAGATATACTGAATACTATAAAGAGGATTGTATAAAGATTCTATGTAAAGGTTTTAAATCTCTTTTTAAATCATAAATATCAGTATGTGTACATTTAGTAAATTTTCGTAATTTTAGAACTAAAATATACCTACTTAAGTATTTGAATATTTGATCGTAAAGATATTTTCTATAAATTATTGAATTTGTGTATGCATATGAATGCTAAAGTGAAAGATTTATATTAAATTAATTCTCATACATACCTTATCGAGTAGATAAGCTTTTAATAATCCTTCATGTTGTCAATAGTCGCACAGGTTATATTAGACAGGTTTAATTGGTTTTGTTAATGTTTTGGAAATGTGTTGAATAATTATTTGAATCATATTTTACACAGTTTTTGCCATTAAACGATTATTATAGTGATATTCTTCTTTCATTTGGTAAAATAGAACTATGGTACAAGACACTTTCATATTATAAATAGAGATTTGTTGTGTCGATAACCTAAAAGAGAAACAAAGCAATATAACATTTATAAGTTTAATTTTGATGGGAAAAGTGAACATACCTTACAATCGTATCCAAGTAAAGGAATAATACTTTAGAAAAACTCATCACGTATTCACAAGGAATATTTTTAACAGTTTCATTTGATGAGATTAAGAGGTTATTGTTACGATCAGTTCATAGCGGCAAATGCCATGCTTACATCGTTATAAAAATTAATGTACTGCAAGTACTGTGTAGTCAAAATCAATACTGGTTTCATTTGACGAAATTTTATTTACAGTAAAGAAGTGCATAATAAGTAATTATTTGAATTTGTTGGAGATAAATTATCATATCTAAAATATATTAAGAAGGAAAGAATTATAGTAAATTAATTGGATAAATAGAAAACTGAGAGAGTGTTTGGGCATATTAAAATAAAATACTGAGCTTTGAAAAATTGAAATCTCATATAATAGTGTATAAATATAGTAAATTCTATATACTGAGTGTTACATAAATATTGGCATATAATTAACAGTGGTTATATTTAGTAAACTTGAATGACTAGGTGAGAGAGGAGATATTATAAAAAATAATATAACAAGATTTGAATTATTTTGGCTTATATTCGATTATAAGTATTTACAATTATAATATCTACCCTCCCTAGTACATTTTATGGCGTGCCCAACGTGGAGCGATTAAAATAAGACTCGCAACAACATATTTCAAATATTTTATTAATTATAGTAATAGCAGTAACATTAGTATACATTTTACAAAGGTAATAAAATCAGTTTAAAGTATATTAAGGTATAAGGAATTGTGTATTATAAGTATTCAAAATGAATACCAGATCTAAGAGTAATTTTGGATTAAATAGATCTGAATCGTCTAGCGATAGTGAAGAGGAGGTAGGTCAGGATGTGAATGTACCAGAGGGAGAAGAATTTGTATTACAAATTCAGGAAGGTATTGAACAGACAGGGGAAACACAGGATAGAGGTGATAAGGTGGAAATTCAAGGAGAGACTTCGAAAATAGAAATGTCGATCCCAGTAGTAGATTTTGGATCAATGTTACAAATGTTAAAACAGATGTATGAAGATAATAAAAAGGTTAACGAAGAAAACAAGAAAAATAGAGAGGAAGATATTAAGAGAAGCGAGAAAAATAGGGATGAGGATAAAAAAGAATTAAGAGAAAAATTGGAGAAGTTGGAAAAGGCGAGCATTGATACTAGAGAAGAAAATAGAAGAAATCTGGAAGAATTAAAGGAAACTTTACTGAGAGATACAGAAGAAAAGGTTAAAGAAATTACTATTGAAATGGATAGCAGGGAAGTGAAAATGCGGAAAGAAGTAGACGAAAAATTACAAATTAAGGATACGGAAGTTAAATCTATTATTAGAAATAAAGTACAAGAGGTTGAAGGGAAAGTAAAGGTAATACAAGAGAATGTTAAACAAATAGAAAAGAATAGTAGTGAAAAACATAAGGAATTAGCCAAACGCATAAGGGAGGAAGTTGATCAGGTAAATAAAGAAGTTTCTGAAAAAACAGAAAAATTAGAAGAGAATTTTTGTAAGAGGATAGAAAATACAGAAGACAGATGCCTGAAAGAAATTAAATTATCAACTGATACTACGATTGCACAAAAATTAAGTATGGAAGATATCCTAAAAGAATGTGAAGAACAGAAGACGAAAATACAAGACCTTTTATTGAAGACTCAGAATATTAAAAGTTCTACTGTAACATGTCCTCCGGCATATAATATTTTAAATACTGGTATTAGAATTGAGAATATCACACATTTTAGTGGGGATAAAATGTCCACTCATCCAATGGCCTATTTGACCAATATATTGAGATATATAGAGGATATACCAGATTTTAAGGGTCAGATGAATATAATTAGAGCAACATTGAACAATGGAGCTGCAGATTGGTTGCAAAGAGTCGAGAATGATTGTCAGGATTTAACTCAATTTGTAAATATGTTTAGAAGCAATTTTTGGAGTGAGACGCAACAAAGTAGAGCACATCAAAGGTTATTAACTGGACGATATCAACCGGGTAAATCATCAAGGGAGGCATACGCTCAAAGGATGTTTAACTATTGCAGATATATTTCTCATTTAGATGAACGTACGATTTCGCAACATCTTTTACAGCATTTTATTCCTGTAGATACTCATGCCATTATCTGTCAAAATGTAACGGATATGAATGGGTTGATCAATATTCTTAGACGTTTAGATGACTATTCAGACGGTGTGAAATATAGGGAATATCGCCAATTTAATGGAAGAAACGAATCTCAGAATAATCAGCAACGCTTGTTAAATGTCAATGGTGCGAAGAATCAGTATACTCATAACAATACCTCTTTCCAACAAAATGCATATCCGAGGAATAATCAACCTGGTAACAGTCAAAATAACAATTTTGGGGCAAGACAACCGTACCAGTTTAATAATCAACAGAACAATAATTATAATAGGAATTATAATACGCAAGGGAATGGCAATAACAATTGGAATAATAATCGTGGTATCATAAATGGAGGAAATGGAAGACCAAACGCAAATAGGAATAATCCATTTATAAATCAATCTACAAGACAAGTACCTCAACAGAATAATTACCAAGATCAGAATAATAGGTAAGACACAGTATTAGGAAGACTGTACTGTGAAAGTGATTAACGCCACTTCCTAAATCTGAGTTATATTAAATCTTCCGACTATAGGTAAGACACAGTATTAGGAAGACTGTACTGTGAAAGTGATTAACGCCACTTCCTAAATCTGAGTTATATTAAATCTTCCGACTATAGGTAAGACACAGTATTAGGAAGACTGTACTGTGAAAGTGATTAACGCCACTTCCTAAATCTGAGTTATATTAAATCTTCCGACTATAGGTAAGACACAATATGTATTGTGTAAGTGAGTAACGACACTTCCTAATTCTGAGTTACGACAAATCATCCACAACGATAAAATACGACAAATCATCCACAACGATAAAATACGACAAATCATCCACAATGATTTATTACGACAAATCATCCACAATGATTTAATACGACAAATCATCCACAATGATAAAACATGACAAATAATTCACCTTACTTTCCAAAGTAAGAAAAATATTAGGAGATTAAACTGTAAAAGGAGAAATGACATTATTTCTCTGAATCATACTAATTCATACCTAGGAAGTTTTAGTCAGGACAGAAGATAAGAAAGGAGATCGTCTTCTGAAGGTACTTACGATACCTGCTTATCCAAGTAACATGTAGATCTCAAAATTTTAAAAGTTATTGACAAATAGAGACCTGTTGTTTATTAGAAAATAAATAATCATATCGTACTGAAGTGTTAGGAGGACATAAATACCTTATAATAAGACAGGGGCATGACCAGATACGGTTAATAAAGTGATAAGAAAGGGGCATATTAAATTTCTCTTTTTATTAGTGAATAAAAGAGATAATGATGAAATAAATATACATGGATACAGACAAGTTCTTGTTTTTCGAAAAAAGAATATGAATTTAGAGAGAGATTACCAGTTAGGGAATTTAGATATGGAACTACGGATTTATATTAGTTTAATTTAGTTATAGAACTGTTATAAGTATTAGTTAGTATTAATTTAAAAAGAAAAAGTTGAATATAAGTTATTTTCTCATTCCCATATTGTAAATAAATTTGTAAAAAAAAAAAAAACCATAAGAGAAGGTAATATAAGTATGTACACCAGTAAATAGAATTGTCAAGTATAAATATGAAAAGAAATGAATAATGGGATAGTATAGAAAAAAAATTAAACATGAGCCATATTTGAAAACAAAAAGAATGTTTCAGAATAATTAAAGCACTTAATAAAGTTATAAAATAATTATCAAGATTTAACAAACAATTTAGGTGATAAAGGAAGAAGTAAGGAAGAGCCTTTTTAATGTATTATGTCAGATGAAAGTAAATGCTTACTATAAATAGAAAATATTAAGAGTACCATGAGAATATGGGATTATTATATAGAGTATGTGTTAAAGGGTGAATAATACCCAAAATGATATAAAATATAGGACCAAAAGTGTCTTAAAAAGAATTATATAGGTAACGTAAGCCTTTAAAAACGATAAGTTAAAATAAAAATATGGACTTTCCATAAATGAAAGTATAGGGGATGACGAAAATGTCAATTATAGGTATTGAGGGAATGTGTTCGTATGAGAACAATATATAAAGAAAATAATATATAATATGTAAGCATGGTTGAATTATAATATAAAAAGGCTAGGAATTAAATAGAGTATAAACAGAAAAAAATGGTATGTTAATCACCTATTAGTGTGAAAGTTAGTTACAGAGTGCAATGTTAAAAAAATGTTTATGAAGCTGAAAAGATAAACATAAAATTCAAGGAATATTAAATTTTTTTTTTATGGCAAATAGAAGATAGTTTTTTTATTAGGTATTAGAACATCAGTAGGAAAATCTTATGAAATATGAGAAATATTAGGAAGGAAAATATTTATACAAAGCTTAGACATCCATTTAAATAAATAAGGTCTCATTTTTTTATTAAAAAAAGAACTAGAAATACTTATATTACTATTGACTTAAAAAGAAGTTAGATGTATAAATATGAGTGTCAATAATAGTTATAATTGAAAACTTTGTAATGTACAGATAGTTATAAATAAAAGTTTAAATAATATTACCAAATAACAGAAGATTCATTTTTGGGTAGTTATAGGATGTAGATTGATTAAAATATTGTTTTGAACACATTGTTATACAGGTAATTTATCAGTAATTGTTTAATAAATATAAATTTTGATTCGAGTTTAAATTTACATTTATTAAAAGGGGCATATGAAATGGGGAACAAATATTAGTGACTGGCATTGTATATTATTGACAAAATTTGAAGGATTATTTTATTTTACTATTTTATTTATTGACGGTTAAAATAAAAATATCTAAACTAAAAAGAACAGTTGTGTATACTTATAATAGTTGTTCATTATTGTAAAGTTGAGTACATTCATATGGTAGACAATTCTTGAAGGAATAGTAGTGGATCAAGTTCTTTGTTGCCTCAATTTTCTTTAAATTCTGAAAATGGAGATTTAAAATTTATTATTTTTGTTAAAATGTGGTTTATAACTTTGTAAAACTTGTCTAATTTAAAATATTGCAAAGCAAAGTAAATTAATGCTGAATATTAAAATATGAAGGATATAAATTGGTATATAATTACGCGGGCAAAGTTTGAATAAGCGGATCTGTCAAAATTGACATTTACATATAATTTTATTAGTAAAGCATTTTGAAGTGCTAAGTATTAATAATTCATTATTATAAAATAATAGAGATTTAATACAGAAGGTTTACTGAAAGTTGGAAGCTCTGAAACTAATCATTTAAATGTTTAAAAAACTATTTTGAACAAGAAGTATTAGAAAAGGAATTTTATTGGAGGTAATTATAAAAATGAAAAGGTTGTCTGGGAGATATAACAAAAACGAAAAAATTGAAAAATAATTTTTCAAAAGTGGTGCGTGTAATTTTCGGAAAATTAAAGTTTTATTCCGAAAATTGTACATTAGAATCACGAAAACCGCGAAAGTTGGTGCGAAAAGTGTTTATTTCAGCTTTGGAAATAATAATTTGACGTTTGAAGAAAAATATTTGTAGAGAAGCATAAAATAATAAATCAATTTAAATTTTAGAAGAAAAGGAAATAGCAAAATAAAATAAAAACTTACCAATCAAGTATAAAGTCCTAGCGGAGTATTTATCTTATCAGTTGTACGAGAGGTCTAAGCGGATTTCCAGTTCTCAAAAGGTCCAAAGTATTTTATAAAAACGAGGGATTCCTACCAGATAGAATCACACGTGCAGTATAAAGTTCCAATTCCAGAAGATATCCTGTATTTACGAGGTCACCACAAGATACATCCAGTTTGTCGAACCCGTAGAAAAGGTCCATATTATTTTATAATCACGAGGGATTTCTACCAGACAGAATCACACGTGCAGTACAAAGTTCCAGTTCCTGAAGATATCCTGTATGTACAAGGTCACCACAAGATACATCCTGTTTTTGTCGAACACGTAGAGTAGAGAACCAGAGGATCATCCCAGGTATATAACGAGTCCAGGAAGGCTGTTCATCTGTACGAAGAAGATACACAAAATTTCCAACATCATATAACCAGAACCTGCAAGGAAAGTGGATTGTATTATTTGAAAAACACCAAGAAAAAATAGCAATATTATTGGGAGGTTGTATATTTTCTTTATTTTAAAGAAACAGTTTAAATTTATATGATTGTCTTCGAGAAAAATACATTAAAGTGATCAAGATATACTGAATACTATAAAGAGGATTGTATAAAGATTCTATGTAAAGGTTTTAAATCTCTTTTTAAATCATAAATATCAGTATGTGTACATTTAGTAAATTTTCGTAATTTTAGAACTAAAATATACCTACTTAAGTATTTGAATATTTGATCGTAAAGATATTTTCTATAAATTATTGAATTTGTGTATGCATATGAATGCTAAAGTGAAAGATTTATATTAAATTAATTCTCATACATACCTTATCGAGTAGATAAGCTTTTAATAATCCTTCATGTTGTCAATAGTCGCACAGGTTATATTAGACAGGTTTAATTGGTTTTGTTAATGTTTTGGAAATGTGTTGAATAATTATTTGAATCATATTTTACACAGTTTTTGCCATTAAACGATTATTATAGTGATATTCTTCTTTCATTTGGTAAAATAGAACTATGGTACAAGACACTTTCATATTATAAATAGAGATTTGTTGTGTCGATAACCTAAAAGAGAAACAAAACAATATAACATTTATAAGTTTAATTTTGATGGGAAAAGTGAACATACCTTACAATCGTATCCAAGTAAAGGAATAATACTTTAGAAAAACTCATCACGTATTCACAAGGAATATTTTTAACAGTTTCATTTGATGAGATTAAGAGGTTATTGTTACGATCAGTTCATAGCGGCAAATGCCATGCTTACATCGTTATAAAAATTAATGTACTGCAAGTACTGTGTAGTCAAAATCAATACTGGTTTCATTTGACGAAATTTTATTTACAGTAAAGAAGTGCATAATAAGTAATTATTTGAATTTGTTGGAGATAAATTATCATATCTAAAATATATTAAGAAGGAAAGAATTATAGTAAATTAATTGGATAAATAGAAAACTGAGAGAGTGTTTGGGCATATTAAAATAAAATACTGAGCTTTGAAAAATTGAAATCTCATATAATAGTGTATAAATATAGTAAATTCTATATACTGAGTGTTACATAAATATTGGCATATAATTAACAGTGGTTATATTTAGTAAACTTGAATGACTAGGTGAGAGAGGAGATATTATAAAAAATAATATAACAAGATTTGAATTATTTTGGCTTATATTCGATTATAAGTATTTACAATTATAATATCTACCCTCCCTAGTACAATATATATTGAAGTGGTCTTGAGCATCCTCAATACCATTCAATGTATGTACATATAAATACTTACGTATGCAATGCTTGCAATATAAGATGCAACCAGTCGTACATTGGTCATGTTTAACAAACAACTCTCGTATAGCGAAGGATTATAAAAATTCCCCAAATTATAACACAAAACTTCTGAAAATTGTTCAATTAATACATAAGAAAATGTAACTACAGATAGGGATCAATATACCCCTTTGAATACAGAGATTTACCCTTCTATTGAACATATAAGGAACTCTAATTTTGTAAACTATCGAAATTCTCTGCATAAAAACTAGTAGCTTCCAACCATATTCCCCATCTACTTATTACTGGCGAGGAAGGCAGTGACAAAGATGGAAAATTTTCCCTGTAAAGAGCTACTCTCGATGTTGCTTTTCTGAAAACTTTTTTAAAAGCGGATACAAGTCTACCGGATACCTGTCTCTAATATATTCACAGATTCTGTGGAGAGCATGTGCTACACAAGTAATATGCAGCATATAAGGATATGTTTCCCTTAATAGTCTGCCTGGTTTTAACATATATGAGGCAATGTCACTAACAAATAAAAGTATTTTTTCCCTGTACCTGTCATCCGAATGAAGCATTTTGTGCAAATTCTCGTCAATGGTTTTAGCAACTGTTTCCGCATCAACTGTATTTATAACCTTAGATGCTATTACATATAGAATAGTTGGATGTAGTACACCAGCTACAACATTTACCACACAGAGTCCTAATATAACGGCAGTTTCGTCGGCACCTATCCATAGGGACTGATTTGGTGCCTTCTAATACTGTTTTCGTGAAGCACTTAGAAACATAATATTTGTGTAAGGTGAAATCATCAGGAACATTTTGACCAGTATATTTTTGGAGAAATGTTTTGAAAGTGGGATTGTCAAGATTATTTAATGGGATATTTTCTGCCATTACAGCTTCACAGAGCTCTTCGTTAAAATTGTCAGCTTCCAACGGGTCCAATTTCTGTGTATGTTTTAGCGATGCTAAGTGACGTTGTACGTGCGATTTTTGGGCACTCTGCAACGATATTTTACAAACTTTGCAATAAATTTCTGAATTACTTACAATGGACATACAATCAGTATGACCCTTAATCCAACTCGCCATTGTTTCACGTCATTCTCGACGTTCTTCCGTATCATAGTAACATAAACAATGTTCTAGATCTAAATAAATAATAACTAAAAATGTATGTGCATGTTATTGAAACGAAATCCAGTGCACACTTATGTCAAGGTAATTGGGAGAAGTAGATTCAATGAAACGGGATTAACCCATTACTTGCCAAAGGTGCGTAAACGCAACCTTTAAAAAACATTTTTTTTGCATCAAAAATATTTTTTGTTTATACATTATGTCGCAAGGGTTGCTTTTTTAACAGGCTAAAATCTTATGTTAAATGATGATCCAATAAAAAGTTAAATTTTTTTAATTAAAAAAATCTGTGTTTTTGGTTTTTGTGCACACCTTCAAATAATAATTTTTTTTGGGTACTAATTATTTTTTTGTTATATATTTCTTCTCGCAGTGTATATTTAAAATATGTCTTCTTTGATATATACGCATCTTTATATCTATAGTTTGAAAACGACAGCTAGAATGACAGGTATTTTGTAACGGATGCGTATACGCACCTTTGGCTAATACATAGGTAAAAGCGCGCGCCCGGTGCCAAGCTGCTCGACCGCACTGGTTACTGCAGCATGGCATTTTTGAAGGACGTGATCGGTTTCATGCAGGTTGAGACACGATTCGCATATTGACGGAAAATTATTTGACTCGTTGATACATCTCTCAGTTGGTTACAACCGCAAAGAGCGTAAAGAAATGCTTTTCAATCAACCAAAAGTGATTCATGAGTACAACCAACACATGGGTGGGTTAGACCTTCACGACAATGGTATTGCCAATTATCGCATTGGTATTAGAGGTAAAAAGTGGTGGTGGCCATTATTCACCAATGTTGTTGATACTATGTTTGTAAACAGTTGGAAAATATTCAATATCGCAAATGAAACCGAAATTTCCCAACTGGAATTTCGTTCAAGTTTAGCGCTATCTCTGCTGAAATACGAAGGACAAAAACAAGACACCCACAATGAGGCTTCCACTTCAGCAAAATCCAACTTGTCTTATGGAAGACCTTCTAAATCAGCTTTACCAGGTGACATAAGATTTGACAATATCGGGCACATTATAATTCGAAATGCTAAGAGTGCAAGAAAAAAGTGTCGACTTTGCAGAAGTAATACAATTTATTTGTGTAGGAAATGTAATGTGCATTTGCATCCTGATTGCTTTGATATGTTTCATACAAGAGACTAGTATTTTATTTTATAATAGCCTGCTTTTCGCCAAAGATGCGTACATGCACCCATATATTTCACTTTCTTATACGCAGTATAAGGAAGTATTGTGATGATGAGAATTTTCGACCTCGAGATTTTTGCAGATCTCCACGTTTTGAAGTCTCCTGATACCGAAAAAGTGGTTTTTAAAAAATGTATGTGTGTCTGTCTGCCTGTGTGTCTCTCTCTCTCTGTGTGTGACCACGATAGCGGTCAAACCGCTGTAGATATCAATTCCAAATTTTGTATTTACGTGTATAATCTCCCTCTTGAGATCTGATTAGTTTTTCAGTAAAATCGGTAGACCGGAAGTAGCAGTTTACTTCAGCGAAACAATCGAATTTTGCCAATATTTCGTCAACTACTAAGTTTAAACAAATTTATAAAGAATTCATATATACTTAAAATTAAAATTGAGAATAATTTTATTTAAAAAGTTTTCCGAAATTCCTACCAGAAGTAGGTCTTTTACTCTTATCGAAAATCAGTTTTTCGCGAATATTTCGCAAGTCATGATTTTTAGACAAGTACGTTACGTGTATAAAAGTATTTAAAACATAATTTTCAATATCTTTTGTATAAAAAAAATTTCAAAATTCAGACCGGAAGTATCACTTTTACTCTTATCGAATAGCGATTTTTTGCAAATATGTCGTAAGTTATGCATTCTATATAAATTTATCAAGAGTACAAAAGTATTTAGAACTAGATTTGCAATATTTTTTGTATATATGAAATTTCAAAATTCGGACCGGAAGTAGCACTTTTACTCTTAGCGAGGAGCACTTTTTTGATAATATCTTGCAAAGTATGCATTCTATAGAGATTTATTAAGAGAATAGAAGTACTTAGAATAGGATTTTGAATAATTTTTGTAAAAAAAATTCTTAAAATTCTATAATTTGAAACGCTCATACGTATAAGAAAGTCGTGTGGTGGCCACACCTCATTTTTGTTGTTAAAAATAATACTTAATTTTCTTGTACCAAAAATGTATCTTAATTACTGTGTTCTGAATTTACTTTAACAAAAAAAATGTTTAAAATGTTTTTTTCTTGTCTTGGCCAGTAATGGGTTAAACAGGAACTATTACAAAAATTACGAATTATTTAATTAACAGTCAAAACAATGAAAAAACGAAACTAACATAAGTACAAATAGGTATACCGTGTGTTGCATCGTCGACCTGAACATAGGAAATCCCATGTTAATTTTAAACGTGGTGAATGAAAGTTTCCCAGTTTATTTTAGAGAAAAACTTATTGAGAATTTTTTAAAGAACTCATAAAAATGAAGCGAATTGCAAATTTCGAATTGTTTTTGTCAAGTATTTTCTTAGATATGAACAATAATACACTAGTAAAATAAGCCGAAATTGTAATCCAGTCATAATCGAAACAACAATCAAGTCACTTGCAAATTCAAATTAAAAAAAAGGCAAATTGACATTATGCGATATCTTTTACACTAGAACTCAAATACATACGAAGTTTACCTATTACATTACATATTGGAGTAAAAACATTATTAAAAAATGAACAACTAACAAACTAAATTAAATGTTCGAATATCCCACCGTTTACTGCTAAACAATGCCCCAAGCGATCATAAAATGACCTTCGTACGTTACTCAGCTGATTTTGATTAATTTTCCTACATTCCAGAGATACAGCATTTTTTAACTGATCCAAGTTTTCATATTGTACACTTTTATAAATAGCGTTTTTTAAATGTCCCCATAAAAAGAAGTCGTTCGGTGAAAGATCAGGGGACCTGGGGGGCCAGCATATTGTTTGATTTGGACCTATCACATTTCCATTAAAGGCATTTTGAAGGTGTTCTCTTACAATCCTGGCGTTGTGCGCAGGGCATCCGTCTAACTGGAACCAAACTTGCTGATTTTCACGAACAACTTCTTCTAAAGCAGGTTCAATTTGATTTTGTAATAAATTTAGAAAATATTCAGCAGAAAGATTTTCTTCTAAAAAAAGAGGTCCAATAATATGATGTCCGAAAATTCCAATAAAAACGTTAACTTTTTGTGGATATTGAGTCCTCGTAGAGAGAAAAAGGTGCTCATTTTCCTGGCTCCAATATCTTAAATTTTGAACATTTAGCTCATTGTTGAGAGTAAACGTGCATTCATCTGTAAAGCAAATTGTTGTTTAAAAACTCCCTATCGTTATTTGCTCTCTGCATCATTTCAAAGGCAAAATTTGCCCTACGCTCTCTATCCCCGACGAACAGTTCTTGATGTTTCGCATATTTAAATGATTTAAAATTATGTTTCTTCAAAATGCGCCAAGCTGTAGTATGGTGTAGTCCCACTGTTTCTCCAAGAATTCTCGTGCTTACTTGTTTTTCTTCTTGGACTTGAAGCAAGATATCTAATTCATTTTCGTTTCTTTGTTGATGAACCCTACCATTATTCTCCTTTACACATTTACAATCTTTAATTACTGTGCCCGTTGCTTCAAAACGTTCAATGGCATTTTTAATGGTCGCCTTACTTGGAATCGGCCTATCGGGAAAATGCACGGAAAACATATCTCTTACGCCCTCTAGACTATTTCCTCCATAATACCACTTAATCATAATAACTTTTTCTTCTGTGGTAAAATAATTCATATTTCTTAACTTAGCATTGACTTTGAACAAAATTATCGCGAAACGTCAATTTGACATTTTTATTTATTTGAATTTGCAAGTGACTTGATTGTTGTTTCGATTATGACTGGATTACAATTTCGGCTTATTTTACTAGTATATTATTGTTCATATCTAAGAAAATACTTGACAAAAACAATTCGAAATTTGCAATTCGCTTCATTTTTATGAGTTCTTTAAAAAATTCTGAATAAGTTTTTCTCTAAAATAAACTGGGAAACTTTCATTCACCAGGTTTAAAATTAACATGGGATTTCCTATGTTCAGGTCGACGATGCAACACAGGGTATACATATATAACTTTATTCATCTTACGAAATATTAGATAAATATAATGAATTTTAAAAATCCCTCACGCTTCTACCTACGCCGATGAAGAAAGGAATTAGCCAATTAAATGGACTATTTTTTGCTGTCGTTTTCGCAACAACAGATTTTGCAGTTCACCATATAAATAGTGCTTATTCAGTAACTGTGTGTTGTTTACATTATTTCTTTGCTCCGTCGTAATTTAAACCTGGGACGTCCAGTGTATACTATAATAAACATAAACATTCAATATACAAACATAACCTATCTTGTTTCACTGTAGGCATATAACACTAAGAACAGTCACAATTGCGCACAACATTGGCCACTCTTAATTCGACATTTTAGGAAATTATAGAACATGTTCTAAATATTTGTTCATAAAATATATTTGTAAATTTAATTTGAAAAATTTATGTATGACACGTGGATAGATTTTCTTAAAAAAAGTATATATTTTTTATATTAAATTTTTCGTGAAATTTGTTATCGTGTCAAACGGCCTTAACAAATATCAGCTAGGATACAAAAACTTGAGCTGCGTAAGCGGGTTTTAAGCAAACTTTTATGCGCTTGACACTATCCTCGATCGCAACTCACTTGCTCTTAACAGAAATATGAATGTTGGAGCGAACAATATCATTACATCTGCTTTTCTTTGGTACAAAAAGGATTGGATTGGTTTCGAGATTGGTTTTCTTTGGATTCAAATACAATGAAAATACTTGGGAAATATACTAAGTCTACATTTAGCACAAAGTAGCCCCACACTACCAGGGAAAGTGAGAAACAGTATCTAGTGTCCATAAAATCGATTTTCTTCAAACAAAACGATATTAAATTTAGATTAATAAATATTTACAGTTAGTAAGAGATATTACATTTTATACTGAAGCCAAAATTCAAGGAAAAATAAAAAATAATTTATTTTGGCTTATTAAGAGAAAGGCATTCAAAGAGATTTTCATGGATGCTAGTTACTACTTAACATATCGCCATAACTTCTCCAGAATTAACTTTTGTATGTGTTCATTTACAATGCAGCATTTTAACTATACTCTAAAATACAGAACACACTTCTCCGAGACCACGAATACATTTCGGTGCAGTCCTCTGTCTAATTTTATACTGAAAATAGAGTCGCACGAGTATTTAACAAACGACCTTCCGGCGATCATTCATTCTCATAATGTGTGAATTTCTGTACGTACGTGTGGGATTGGTGGCTTACGGATTAAAACTCGAAACAAGAGATTACGTAATTGGCGGTCTATAGGCGAAGGAAAAGGTGGGAATTGGTCGTCGAGGTGGGAAATGTCACATGAATATTAATGGCTACCGTGAGAATGATTATCTACGTTCGCTTTAAGGGGACCGCCTCAATAATCAGCGTTCCGGTTTGCTGTTCTTCTCGAGACAAGTCTCGTGCAGGTGTTAGACACGTTCATTGATGAAAAGGAAATTGGATTTGGGTAGGGATATAGACGCCTAAGAATATTATTTGAACAATACACATAAAATTGTGTAATCAGTGGTGATTTCCTGTGTGTGATGAACACATAAGCTTTATATACTATTGGTAACAGCGTATGTAGTACATAATGTGTTTTACTTTCTTATACGTAGTATAAGGAAGTATTGTGATGATGAAAATTTTCGACCTCTAGAGTTTTGCAGATGTCCAGGTTTTGAAGTCCCCTGATACAGAAAAAGTGATTTTTATAAATGTATGTGTCTCTCTCTGTGTGTGTTTGACCACGATAGCGGTCAAACCACTATAAGTATCAATTCCAAATTTTGTATTTACGAGCATAATTTCCATCTTGAGATCTGATTAGATTTTCAGTAAAATCGATAGACCGGAAGAAGAAGATCAGTGAAAAAATCGAATTTTACCAATATTTCGTCAATTACTAAGTTTAACCCATTTAATCCCACTGTACTCGTTTGAGTTAAAATTATTTTTTTTAAATTACACAGCAAGATTTTTCCTTCGTCTAATGTTACATATACATAATTGAAGGCACTATAAACAAACCTGTTGACGGCGGAAACCGGTTTGTTTATATTTTCTACGTGACATTTTACTTTGAATGCTTATCGATTTTATGAGTCTTCAGTTGCGCCTTTACACGTGGATGAAGCGGGTGTTAATTTTCTTTTTGTGATAAGTGTTGTGAAATCTTATTGATAATGTATGTATTGTTATGCCCTAATTTCACTTTTGTATGTGGGTCTCGTAAGGTTATGTGTTATTATTGAAATTCTTAAGGAATTGACTAGAGAGCGTGACTATTCGAGTGAACCTTGTACATCTTTCGGTACTCTGAATGGAAATGATCTTTAGTTGTTTATCTGAGCGTGTCCTACACATAATTGTTTGCTCTCAGAACTTTGAGTTATGTAATATGGCTCTGACAGATGTGTTTAGTGCAGTATCGGTTAAATACACTCTTTACGAGTAGGAATTCTGTATCTTTTGACATGTAAACTACCTATCTTATTTTTAGCTTATTCTAACCTACCTGCAGTCTCAGTTACTCGTATTAGGAGTTACTTCTATATGCCTTGTTTAAGCTTTGTTTACGCTTGCTTAATTATACCTTCCGTTCTCTACGAAATGTATTTAATGTGTAGCATTTATTGGATTGTTTGTTGTTGATGTTGCTTTGAATTCCTCGAGACAACAGTCAGGTTTTGTTTTATTTACTGTCGCTTTGTATTCATACGTTTTCCTAAGGACACACACATGTCTCGTCCGACTGATGCTATTTCTGTCGTAAGTATCTCCCTAAAAACGTTATAGATATTAAATAAGGAAATCCTGTGGAATAACGGGCATACTATTAATTGTTCTTGTAATGTGATTTGTTTACTCCAGTCCTGGACATTCCTGTGGCTGTATTGTAAACACCTGTTGATATCTTTCAGCGGGGTTTCCGAGGTTAGGTCTTCGTTGTTTACCTTGAAATACATAGTTCAGGTCGGTTCTAACCGCCTTCTCGAAGCGTTTTAAAAGCTTGTAATTTCTGTATAATTACCTGCAGGATCCGGTTTTATTTCCGTAATAAATTTTGTCTATAACATAGGAATGTTTTGATTGCCACCATTTGTCGTTGTTGGCATAATCTTGGTGTGATGTCAAACATGTGACCAACTTTTAGGCGTGAACTTTTCCTTTCATATTATCTAACTTTATAATCTTACGTACATTGTAGGTGTACTTCAATAAATTTTATCATCATCTTAAGTTCCGAGAATGTCTGTGTTTAATTATATAGGTCACGTTACTGACGCTCTCTTTTGTAATTAAGTTTTGTGTTCGTTAATTTTTATTCGAATTTTTCCCGCGTTCATACCCAAATTGTTTCCGTGACTCGCTATTTGAAAGCCTGCGTGTTAGCTGTCGCGCATTAGTCAAGGGGAAACACGTTCTCTGACTTTTCACTTTCCAAGTCGATCTTGCATAAAGAACAATAGTACAGAACTGCTTATTTTCTTTTGGTAATTTTATTACTATGTCTAGTAGATATTACGCCCAAGCGGCTTTGATGAAATAAGTAGTGAATGTCGATACCTTAGTATAGGTGAATTATCGTAAGTTTTACCGTATTTATCGCTTTTCGAATTTGCGAAGTTCCATGCTGTTGGGCTCCTGAATTAATTTTGTACTTTTGTGTGACTTGTAAAGTCGGTTTCGCGTATCTCCAGTAATCTGGGGTAAGTTGAGTAAATCTTGTGTTAATCTTCGGGGTTTTATCTCTGTTTTTTTTCTTTTCTAATTTAATAGGATTTTTGGGTACGGGGCTAAGCTTTCAGCAGATATACGCTGACATGGCAGCCGTACAGTTCCGTTGAGGAACATAGTGACTACAATCGTCGCTCTATTAGTTATACCTTCCCATCCTTCTCAGTGGCTCCTGGTGGAATTTCTCCGTCCAGCTAGGGAGTCTTCCCCGCACCGTGGCCAGATAAGTACAACTACGTGCATAATTTACGACGTGTAACTCGACCAATTTGTCGATATTTTGTGCCAGTGAGCTGGACATTTTACATTTTACCTTACTTTTTTTTTGTCTAAGACTATTTGGGTGGTTATAAGTTACCTATTGCACCACTTAATCATATGCGAGGTCACATTATTCCTAATTAAATTACTGTTTAAATTGTAAATTGTTATTGCTGTACACAGAGTGGCCCTAAGTAAGAGTTGATTAGGGCTCTCGTTGATGTGTTTTTTTTTGTTTAAAAAAATTCTAGATAATTCATTGCCGTTGAAACATTAACTTTTCATGTATGTTTTTTTTTCCTTTGCTAATTTCTGAGCTAATTAAAATTATATATATGTAAATTCTATACCGAAAGCTCAGTAGATTCTCTTGTTATAAATACTAATTTTTTTCTACGCATAGCGCTACTTTAATTACTTAACATTTATAAACAAGTTACTTTAATTAATTCTTCATTTTGATTGTGTAATCATAACCATGTTATTGTAAATTTGACGATTTCCCTTCTCTTTTTCGAAAGTCTTAAAAGCGCTAATCTTAAATCAATTTTCTTTATAATTGAGTAACATAATACACATATCGTAGTAACATCGCCGTTGGTGGCACTTTATATAATATCAATTCTAGAAAAGCCTGTTAGGCGACGCAACGTTTCTGCTGCCTACCATTCCCTGCCGATGCACAGAGGTTATGTGAATTGTATTTAAGATTCACTATAAATTAAATCTGACTGTTTAACCTTTTCTAAATTTGAATGTGACTTGTTTAATATATTTTCAAATTTTAATCTGAACAGCTTTATTACGCAAAATTCAATCTGTCTTGTTTAATATCTTCAACATTTAAAAAAAGAAACAATTTAATATATAACATACTACACATCGTAATCTCTCTTTTATTTTACCTCAACATATTTTTTTTATTTTATTGTGACAAGCACTTGAATAGGGTTTGGCGCAACCGACCTATACAGGGTGATCCGTAGGAAACCCGCTGGAGGGACACAGCCAGTGGCTGTTCATAGGAAATGCAAGTGGGTTACCGTAAGGTAGCATAGTGCCCTGGTGCCCGACGCTCTATTCTTTGTTCATATTACCTGAACCGTCACGCCTTCTGCGACTTGAGTTAGCTCGGCCCTGCGATTTTCAATTTCTATCATCTCACTACTGTGATCCCCTGGTACCGTACCTTGCCTTGAACTATTATATTAGTGCGACGTTGATGCGGGTGTAACAGTATACAACCCCTCTGATACAGAAGAAGACAATTTTGACAACGACGATCTGGCATCGGCAGACTTTCCTACAGACGTTCCTAGAATTGTTTAAATTCGTTATAGTAGCGAATCTTCAAGTGAGGACGATGAAGATGATATCCCATTAGCAATGTTACGTCAACAAGCTCTTCATTATCCTCAAAAAAGAAGGAAGCCAGTTAAGCCAGGTCCTGGATGGACAGAAGCTCCAGTAGATATCGAGATCGAAGAAACAGATGGGTATCTACATCGGTTAGATGAAGTAAAATCGCAAATACGTGATCTAAACCTAGTTAAAATTTTTGAATATGTTTTTGATGCAAATACTATTAGCTTTATTGTGGAGGAGAGCAATAAATATGCAGCGCAAAAAAAACATCACTCATTTGCTGTGAGCGAAGAAGATCTAAAAGTATTTCTAGGAATTTTATTGTTCAGTGGTTACCATCGTTTACCTATAGAAAGACTATACTGGAGCCTAGATGAAGATGTTAGGGTACCCATCGTTTCAAACGCAATGTCACGGAACAGGTTTCAAGAAATCAAAAGACTTATACATTTGGCCGACAACACAAAATTAGACAAAGACGACAAAATGAGCAAAATTAGACCTTTGATGAATTTGCTCAATACCAGTTTCCGACGGTGGGGCATATTTCATTAGAATTTATCTATTGATAAAGCAATGGTTAAATACTTTGGGCACCGTTCAGCAAAACAATGTATAAAGGACACCTATTGTGGTGCTAAAAAAATGAACCGACTGCTGCTGTTCCAATCCTGCCGCTTGGCTCAAGAGTTGTGATGGATCTACTTGAAAATATTACGGTGCCTACAGATCATATAACATTTTTCGACAATTATTTTACGAGTTACGATCTAATGAAAATGTTGAAGAATGCTGGTTATAGGGCAACTGGAACTGTGAGAGATAACAGAACCAAAAAATGTCCTCTACAATCTGCTCCAAAAATGAAAAAAAAAGGAACGTGGGTCTTATCATACAGTCTACGACAAAACTAATGGTATCATATTTGTTCGCTGGAAAGATAATAGTGTTGTAACCATGGCCTCCAATTACGACAAAATCGAACCTCTGGCAAAAGTCAAAAGATGGTCCACTCACGCCAAGCAAAAAGTTGATATACCACAGCCAAGATTATTTGCAAATTATAATGTGTCAATGGGAGGCGTAGATCTTATGGACCAAGCGGTTAATAATTACAGATGTAGTATAAAAGGATAAAAGAGGTGGTGTTTATTTACACATATGCTAAATCTAGCAGTGGTAAATGCTTGAAAACTGCTCCTACTAGCCTGCAATGAGAAAATGGACTTATTAGCATTTACTAGAAACGTTGTCCGACACTACCTACGTTGCTTTGCAAAATCCACGTTCCAAAAGGGCGGGCCCTCAAGTTTTGTTCCGAAAAGTTTATTACAGGAAGAGGGTGGACACTTCCCAAAAAAACTAGATAAGCAACTAATATATAAGCAGTGCCACATGAGGTCTATGTGGGCGTGCCTTAAGTGTAATGTTACATTGTGTATTGAAATAGACTGTCTTATCAAATTCCATACTTCATCTGTTTAGTTTTTTATATTTATATATTTTATTACCAATAATAGTATATTATGACACTAGTGCTCGTAACGTTATAGCCACTCCGCTTCGCGTCGTGGCTTTAAACTCGTTACTCGTGCTTTAAAAGCTAATTATGCACTGTGTCATACGATATTTTTTAGTATAAATGCAACAATAATTTTAATTAGAAGAAATCAAATCAATAATTTCAATACATTTTATCGAGTGACATGTGTCTCTCTTAATTATTATTAATGTCTCACTTAATTATTAAACATCATTGTTGTATCAATAATGTCGACAGAAATTCAAAAACTAGCTGCTGAAGCTGAAATAAGTTTAATACCTGCAAAGTCCAAGCATTTATATTATAAAGAGTACGAAAAATTATTATTATGGATGGAGCAGAAACAGACTGAACATATTGATGAATCAGTAATGTTAGCGTATATATTGGAAATGTCCAGAATTTATAAAGCTTCGTCACTTTGGTGCATTCATTCCAAACTGCAAGCTATGCTAAGGGTTAAAAACAGAATCGATTTAGCATCTTATCACAAACTCCATGCCTTTATGAAAGGAGTGGGCAAAGGTCAAGAAGCTAAAAAATCTTTGGTTTTTACGGAAGAAGATTTATGCAAGTTTTTTAGTCAGGCTCCAGATAATATATTTTTATTTTTAAAAGTTGTAGCAATTTGTGGAGTGTTTGGTAGTTGCAGAAGAAGAGAAATGTGTTATCTGGTTATGAGTGATATAAGAAAAGAAGGATCTGCCCTGATAATTTGTATTCGTCCGTCAAAAACAGAAAAAGGCCGGACGTTTGCTGTAGTAGATAATTCCAACATAAACTATGCCGATATATTTAATAAATATCTTGCACTACGTCCAAAGCATATCAGTACACTTTTCTTAAAATATTCTCAAGGACTATGTATAAAACAAGTTGTTGGGATTAATACCTTTAGAAAGTGCCCTTCCATTATAGCACGTTATCTAAATTTCATAAACGCTCATAAATACACAGGTCATGCCTTCAGACGAACATCTGCCACGATTATGGCTAATGGAGGGATGAATGTCGATGAGTTGATACGCCAAGTGGGTTGGAAATCCTCATCGACAGCGAGTGGGTATATTGAAGAGTCTATCACAAACAAATTAGGCGTTTCAAAATTAATTGCTGGAGCTGTTCAGAAAGGAGGCAATATTGGATCTGACACATTTGTTAACACTGATAAGAACGTTGAAAATATACAAATAAGCAATGCTGCAAGTCACTTAACAATAACGAATAATGAAAATTGTACGTTTAATATTCATTTAAAATAATTTTCCGTTCATGTTACATGTTTTGAAATAAAATTGACCATAATTGTTGATTAATTTGATAGTTTACAATAAAATAATAATGTGTTATACGATATTAAATGCGGTACAAACCAAATAAACCAAATCAATAATTCCAATACATATTATCGAGTGACATGTACCTATATGTCATTTGACATTTCCTGACATTTCAATGGACTATTAAACGCTTGGGATTGGCTGTTACCAAGCAACCTTTATACGCACGCCGTGCGATAAAGGCCCGATTATGCACGCTTATGGGTGTGTTTTGATTGGTTTATGATGCATGCATACTAAAAAAACATTTTCAAGTTAAAGATATTTATTAACACCATAACTGCCCAGTGTACTCATATGAGTACACCTTTTTTTTCAAAATCTTGAAATATTTTTTTTCAACGAAACACTTTCTCAAGTCCTTTAGGTCCTAATAAGTTTAGAAATAAAAAAAAATGTTATGATTAAAAAAAAATTCCGTGGTTTTGAATGGGTTAAACAAAATTATACAGAATTTATACGTACTCAAAATTAAATTTGAAAAGAATTTTATTATGAAAGTTTTTCGAAATTCTTACCGGAAGTAGGTCTTTTACTTTCTAAGGCAGTCACATAACTTTGATTTACATTAATGATTTTGATTCTGATAATCTCAAAATATTGATCCTTACTTAAAGCCATCTAGTTAGTAATGGAATAAGTACCCAAACAGAATGGTTTCGCATTTTTTATTACAATTAACTATAACTTCTTAATTTATCCAACCGATACAAGTATAATTACAGATCAAATATTGACAATGCTAAAGTATTCATAATAAATCCACTTCTATCGTTTTTAAAATTGTACTAAATCAGGCCTGAAATACGTCTATCAAAACTGCTCACTCCAGCTCGGCAATCGTCAACTCTTAAGTCCACCAGCTGACAATACAAACATTGCCCAAAAATGATTACTCCAGTTAAGATGTCAAATAGCGCCGAAAGACCAACGACTGACGTGTCTATAAAGTTTGATCTTAAGAGTGATTCTACTGAACAAATATAAACCTCTCGGATTTACTATTCCAGCCATAAACTATCGAGAGAAAAGGAAAGAAAGACCAGTAACCATTATGTCATAACGTCTTCAGGGTTTAAACAGATTTTTGAAGGAAAAGAAAAAGCAAGAAGAAAAAAAATGTTTAATAAAGCTATGCCTCTATAGTTTTCACAAACTGCCTTGTCACCTTTCTTATATATGAGGCAGAGCATGGCTTCCCTTCACTGTCCTGGTATCCTTTCTTGCATCCATATGTCATTAATTAGCTTGTGCATATTTAGAATTATTTTGTCCCCTCCATATTTGAACATTTCGGCTGTTATGCCGTGCCGGCGCTTTTATTGTTCTTAAGTTTATGTATAATATCTCTTATTTCTTCTATATTCGGTATGCCCTCGTTGACTTCTAGTTCGTCAACTTCCCTATCAGCTGCATACTGTTTTCTTTCCTAGCTTTTCTTGTGCCGTTCGAATTAAGAAGTTCTTCAAAATGTTCCTTCCATCTATTCAGTACATCTTTTTCACCTGCTATCAACTTTCCTTCTTTATCCCTGTATATTTAGTTCTTTGTTTAGCACACTATTTTTTTTACTGTAATGCCTTGATACAACTTACGTATTTAATTTTTTTTGGTAGCTCTTTTCAAATTCCTTTAATCGTTGTTCAAACATACAAAAAGAATTACTAAATGTTTTCATTTTTCGAAGATATCGTGTAATTCAGCAAAATGTCCCTATATATACATGTAAAGAGCTCTTTAAAATATGCAACTAATGAAATTACATTTCAGATTAGTAGGTTTAACGAAAAGTACCTATATCATTGCAATTATTTAGGACACACCTCATCTACGCCTTCTCGCGATAATGATCAAGAATACCTTGATGTACCGTTAGGATTTCCATTGGGGGCGGGTTGCAGACTTTTTCATTAAATTAATTCGCTGCAAGTACTACTTAATTTACATCACAAATACTTCAATATGCACAGCAAAGCTTTTAACCTTATTATGGAAACAAAAACACGTGCTACTAATTAAACTTCCAAAGGCTTTTAGTCTAATGGATGATTGATAAAAATTTAGAACATAGGTTTTAATTAACTGATAATGAAATTCACCCTTGGTGTTTGGTTTCTGTAAATACTTTTCTCATACTTTACATATAATCTGATAGCAAGTATATAATAATATAACAACCAAATATGTTATTAACATATATTTTATTTTTTACTTCTATATTCAGTTTGCAAATATCTTCATACTGCTGTAACCTTCTCTATGAGAATGTATTTAAACTAATTATAAATAATTTCTTTCAGAAATTGAAATTCTGAAGGTACTTTGAGGTTGTTCTAGTTGTTCTAAACATTGTTCTAAAGAATCTAAAAAAAAAAATCAATATTAACCGAGATAAACGAAAAAACGATTTTTTCCCAGCCCCGTTTTTATGAAAATCAAAGTTTTGACGATTGTTCTAGGTTTTGCTCTAAATTATTTCAAAGTATTTTCAAAAATGAGGTGTGGCCACCACACGAGTTTCTTATACGTATGAGCCTTTCAACTTATAGAATTTTAAAAAGTTCTTTTACAAAAAATATTCAAAATTCTATTCTAAGTATTTCTATTCTCTTAATAAATCTCTATAGAATGCATACTTTGCAAGATATTATCAAAAAAGTGCTCCTCGCTAAGAGTAAAAGTGCACCTTCCGGTCCGAATTTTGAAATTTCATATATACAAAAAATATTGCAGATCCAGTTTTAAATACTTTTGTACTCTTGAAAAATTTATATAGAATGCATAACTTACGACATATTTGCAAAAAATCGCTATTCGATAAGAGTAAAAGTGGTACTTCCGGTCTGAATTTTGAAATTTTTTTTATACAAAAGATATTGAAAATTATGTTCTAAATACTTTTATACCCGTAACGTACTTGTCTAAAAAGCATGACTTGCGAAATACTCGCCAAAAACTGATTTTCGATAAGGGTAAAAGACCTACTTCCGGTTGGAATTTCGAAAAACTTTTTTAAGATAATTTGTCTCAAATTTAATTTTGAGTATACATGAATTCTTTATAAATTTGTTTAAACTTAGTAGTTGACAAAATATTGGCAAAAATTCGATTTTTTCGCTGAAGTAAACTGCTACTTCCGGTCTACCGATTTTACTGAAAAACTAGTCAGATCTCAAGAGGGAGATTATACACGTAAATACAAAATTTGGAATTGATATCTACAGCGGTTTGACCACTATCGTGGTCACACACACACAGAGACACACACACAGCCACACAGACATTTTTTAAAAACCACTTTTTCGGTATCAGGGGACTTCAAAACGTGGACATCTGCAAAAATCTCGAGGTCGAAAATTTTCATCATCACAATACTTCCTTATACTACGTATAAGAAAGTAAAAACAGTCAAAATTTAGGAGATAATTGAAAAAAACGACTTTTTTATACAGCGCCCTATTTTTCGAAAATTGACATTCTGAAGATAGTTTCAGGTTGTTCGAGTTGTTCTAAAAATTGTTCTAACGAATCTAAAAAAAATTCAAAATTGACCTACATACTCACAAAATGGTATTTCCCAGCTCCTTTTTTTTTTAATGAAAATCGAGGTTCTGACGATTGCTGTAGGTTGTTGTAGGTTTATTCTAAATATTTTCAAAAACCAGTCAAAATTGAACGTGCTGATTGAAGAAAACGACTCTTTTTACTCAGCCCCCGTTTTTCGAAAATTGAAATTCTGAAGGTAGTTTCAGGTTGTTCTACTTGTTCAAAATATTGTTCCAAATAATCTCAAAAAAAAAAAATCAAAATTAACAGGATAATCGAAAAAAATGATTTTTTCCCAGCTTATCTTTTATGAAAATCAAAGTTTTGACAATTATTCTAGGTTGTTTTAGATTTGCTCTAAATTGTTTCAAAGTATTTCAAAGAAAATATTAACATTTGTCAAACAAATGGAGAAAAACGAAATTCAAAAATTAAGTACGACCCCGTGTTTGCAAAAATTAAAATTTTGACCGTTGTTTCAGGTTGTTCTAGGTTTGTTTTAAACATTTTTCTAATTTGTAAAAACCGTATCTCTTATATATCAGAAAATATTGGAAACAAACGAAATTCAAAAGCGTCAAGTTAGCGCCCTTTTTTCGAAAGTGGAAATTCTGACGGCTGTTCCAGGTTGCTCTAGGTTTATACTAAGTTGTTCTAAAGTATTTAAAGAGAAAATCAAAATTAGGTCGTTTTGTATATCAAAAAATTTATTTGGAATACAAAAGTATTTTTTGTATATATTCTTATATTTGTGATATAAAATAAACGAATATATACTTTACACATATTTTTATTTTAAATTGTCTTATTGCGAATATTTTAATGTAGTTAATTTAATATTTCTCATTATACAATTTTTATACATTCCTCATATTTTTAATTGATACCATTAGGCTGTCAGTCATATGTGTCGAATAAATAAATATGTTATTCTAATATTACTGTAAACAATATTTAGTTACAAAGTAAACACCTTTATTCTTTATAGAACAATAACAAAATATACAGGGTGTAACAAATTAAGTGTAAAACATTTCAGGGGGTGATTCCTTAGCGAAAAAGAGATAGGGTCTTTCATATAAAAAAACTTCAATGGAGCATCCCTTGTTAAGATACAGCCCCATAAAGGGGGTACATAAAATTTGTTTTACAATTTTTCTCACAAACACTAAAAATGTAATTTATTTCCAATGTAACTTTTTGTCTGATTATTTGTTTACCATTTAAACATCTATTTCCAATACCTTGTTTCATTCGAAACAAAAAATGTCTCTTGAATTTTTTGCCCAAAAGTAATCAGTTCGCAGCAGAAAATTATTTTACGAACAACTACAGAGATACATCGTCATAAACGCAAACTGGATTAGTATTGTTATTTTGTAGTTACTACCTGCATCAAAATACATGTGATTAAAGATGAATAAACAAAACTAATTTATTAATAACAAAACATAAAACATGTAGAAATCATAGTAAATGTTCAATATGTCCACCTTCAGTCATTACACATGCGTCTAGACGTCGGCGCATTGAGCCACGTATTCGCTCAAATATTCCTGGATTCTCTCTAATTACCCTGCACGCATCGATGATGCGGTTTCTTAAGTCCTCTACATCGCGAACAGGAGTAGGATAAACCAAAGTCTGTAAATGGCCCCAAGTAGAGAAATCGAGAGGGTTGAGATCCGGCGATCGAGCGGGCCAATTCTGTGGTCCTCCTCGACCTATCCAATGATTTGAATATGTTTGGGTTAAATGCTGACGTGCTGCTTGACTCAAATGGGCGGGAGCCCCATCATGCATAAAAAACATATCCCTTCTGACGCCCAAAGGAACTTCCTCCAGCAGTACTGGATGCACTTCTCTCAAAAATTGAGTGTATGCCTCACCATTTAATCGAGGAGGTAGAAAATGAGCGCCAATTAAATAATCCCCAATAACTCCGAGCCACACGTTAAGAGAAAAGTGTTCTTGATGGTTAGCTTGTACAATAGCGTGAGGGTTTTCATCAGCCCATATGTGGTTATTATGAAAATTAATTATCTTGTCCCGAGAAAAAGTACATTCGTCTGTGAATTCGATCGTCTTCAGGAAGTCAGGATTTCTTCTAATCATTTCCAGCATCCAATTGGAAAATTCAAGACGGTTCGGAAAATCTCGCTGTAACAGTGCCTGTACTCGTTGCAGATGGTAAGGGTATAAGAGTTCTTCCTTTAAAATTCGAAATACCGTCATATGATCAACATTTAACTCGAAAGCAATCTTTCTAGTACTGCTAGTAGGTTGTTCTTCAACCAAATTAAGTACTGCTTCTTCAAGATGTGTTGTTCTAACTTCTCGATGGCGACCACAATCCTGCGTTCTTTTGTCGAATGAACCATATTCTCGTAATCGTTGATGAAGTCGGGCAAATATTCTATGCGAAGGAAGCTGCCGTTGAGGATACATTTCAGCATATCTTCTAGAAGCTTCTAACCCATTCCCCTGCGACAGACCGTAAACGTAATGTATATCAGCCATTTCCTCATTTGTGTATGCCGTTTTAATAACAAGTGAATTATTAAACTAACAAATTACGAACAAAACAACGACACACAATTAAGTATTAATTTCAAAAATTTACAAACTGACAGCGTGATACCACTACTAACGGCCTACTAAATAAATTAGTTTTACATTTTCGTTTTATGACGATGTATCTCTGTAGTTGTTCGTAAAATAATTTTTTGCTGCGAACTGATTACTTTTGGGCAAAAAATTCAAGAGACATTTTTTGTTTCGAATGAAACAAGCTATTGGGAATAAATTTTTAAATGGTAAACAAATAATCAGACAAAAAGTTACATTGGAAATAAATTACATTTTTAGTGTTTGTGAGAAATATTGTAAAACAAATTTTATGTACCCCCTTTATGGGGCTGTATCTTAACAAGGGATGCTCCATTGAAGTTTTTTTTATATGAAAGACCCTATCTCTTTTTCGCTAAGGAATCACCCCCTGAAATGTTTTACACTTATTTTCTTACACCCTGTATATAAACGCAAACAAATGCCAAAATAAAAATGTGACTACGAAAGAAACAATTTTTTTAATATTAATATTTTCTAATTATTTAATATTTTATTACTTCTATAAACTTGAAACTATTAAAACCTATAGAAATATGGATTCAGTATGACCTAGATACATGTCGAATATATAGTATAGACGTAAAGCTAAAATTATATTATCACAAATAAATCGTACTCAAATAGTCTAGTAAGACTCAGATAACATCAATGAAGCACGTGCATGGAAAGCTGGATTCCGTAATAGAGGATCCACGTTTTGTTTCCCCCTAATGATTTTCCATTACGTTTGTTCCCTATTTCGAATCTTCTACTACTATGTCATTCCGTCGGTCTTTAGGTAAACCGGTACGGTTCATAATTTTCTACGTTTGTATTTCCCTCTGTGTTTCGCATATGTTTCGCTACAAACCTTCTCTCCGCATCATTACGTAGGATTGTATGTAGGACCTCGCGCTAGTGCGGGGCTTAGCTGGAATTAAGCATGATCATTGTTGGAGATATAATTTTGATTTACAAATTTTCGGGATACGCCATTCCGTTTTCAAATCTCAAAGATTATGAAACACATCTGTTTACTTGTTACTCTGTGTATATGGAATTCTGTGCGTTTGCAAAAAGATAATAATTGCAAATGGAACTTAATAACCGTAATGCGCAGAAATAAATCAGAGCGGCAGCCATTATGATTTTGCTTTTATCCGGGGGCTTTTGTTTTCTTTTCTATCACAGAATTAAATAATAATACCCACATTCATGAATAACTTTAGATATTTGCCGGTTAGAACAAATAAGAAGCTTTTTGTTACTTTATGTGGATTAAGAAGCTCATGTAGCGATTATATAAACTGAACAAATATTCTGGAAGCAATTACAATAGCGTACACTTTGTATATAAAAACATTAGCCATAGCTATTAAATAATATATTTACTTTTCTGTTGATTGATTCAGCTACAGCGCGCTAGCAAATATTGGAGTGTATAAAGTACAAGGATTACGAAAATAGCAAGCAAAGTTCCCCATTACATTTATAATGTTGACTTCATAAACTACCGGGTTTGCTGAGGAACTTAGAGTGCTATGTGTAATGGTACATACCAATTCATTTATTAATTTTATATTTTTTAATTTTTTTTTAGAATTTAATTAAGTATAGTCTGTTATTAATATCTTGAAGAGAAATAATATTTAAAATCAATGAATATGTTATGGTATTATTAATAAATATTAGTCATAAGCTTAGTGTGTATTTAGTTCTAAGAACCGTGGCGCCGAATGTTTACAACAGTGAAATAAACGCTACAGTTGTGATAAACATTCGCCTACGTAAAAGAGTGTGTATGGGAAACTTAAGTGAAAATAACCGAACTATATAGAGAAAGGGGAACCACAGACACTTTTATATAAAATAGAAACACGCGCTAAAAACGGAAGAGTCAACCGCTGGACTTCATTCGAGTCGGAAAGTTAACTCCAAAGTCGGAGGGATTTGACTGGCTGGCTTCATAAAGAAGTCGTCAAACCCCGACTAGCAGAAATTCAAGTAATATACATTAAATCTTCTATAAAAAGGAGAACCTAAAACTCCTATAATAAATTCGATAACAATCATAAGAATTGTTATTTGAAAAATAGTGATTAGAGTAGCACTTAAAGAATAAATGTGCACAGTGTTAAAAGTTTATAAAAAAATATATTGTGCTCCAGTAAGCAGAGCAAGGAGATTCGTCACGTCAGGATCGTGACTACTAAGGAAATTCCGTTGATGACAACGCCAAGCAAAGAAAAGTTTGCTGAGGATAGAAATCGCCGAAGAGCGAAGAAAGAAGCTTTATTATTATAAAGTATTTTTAAAAGATTATTGTAAATGAAAATATTATAGATAATGAAGAGTTAAAGATTATGAAATAATTATGAAATAAATTTTAAATTGAGATTCACATAATAAAGTTGATAAATACATATCATCTCCGTTCTATGAAGGAGAATGTAATTTGATCTGTATTAACATTGTTGTGTATTTTATATAATAGTACACAAAACCAGCCGACGTAGTAAATTCTGGCATCCGTTGTTTATGTTAGACTACGTCGAACAATATACATAAAAATCTATGGCCATTAATTATTTGTAAAAATGTATTAAAATTGTGTTTAAATATATTTTATTTCTTTTGTTATATGTAAAAAGTAGTTACCTATATAATTCATTGGTTTTGAATATACGAATTGTTTAAAGTTTTACAATGGCATTGTTTTTTTATTAAATATAATTAATGTTTAGGAACACCGTTTACTTAATCATTTCTTATCAATCCGAATCGCCCTGAGATAATCTGATTTGAGTTAGCCGGCAAAACAAGTTATTTAAATTTTATGTTAGATCCAAACTCTACATTAAAAATATATTAAATAAAATATAAGGCTGTTCCTTCACATTATGTCGCCCAACTTTGGGGCATTTTATTCTTTTTAATTGCAGTATAATGCATGTACCTTTACATATGGCATAAAACGCACAGCTTAGCCATGTCAGTCATAGAACAAACTATGCGAATATAGCGGGTACAGATCACATTATTTCAAAATAAAGCGAGTGGTTCCTCAAGGCAGTGACTTTGGACCATTTCTCTGTATTATACATGTAAATGATTTGAAATTACCCAAATTCATGATTTTTGCAACAGTTTACGGTAATATATAAGATGGTATCGTATTGGAACGATATTGTCCTTGTATGTAATGAGCGAAATCTGTAAATATAAGTTAGTGAGAGGTAACAAAGTGAGATAACGTCTGGTGGGTCATTGCGTCAAGCGCTAAATGTACATATGTTTTCATACTAGCAAATATCCGAAAGCAGTTTTGTTCCTTTTTTATACTATTATTATTGACTTTATTTAATTGAGTGTTTTCTTATGACTCACTGACTGACCATACTTTGCTGTAAATCATAGGGGACACATATTTAACTTATATGTCATTATTTAAAATTAAACTTTAATGCAAAAAATATTATCCGAGGATTAAAATGAATGTATAATATACCGGTTAGCTTTAAATAGCGTCATTAAAGAAAAGGGGGTGAAAGAAAAATATGAGTAATACTCGTACAAAATAAATGTGCAAGCAGTGACAAAAATTGATTTTCGTTTCCTCGAGACCGAACTTGTCGCAGTTATTATACAAACATTATAATTTTCATGTAGGTGAATTTAAATTTCAAAATAATATACTTCTATTTAACGAACAAAAAAAAACGTTATAATGCACCGAGGTTGTCGGCCTTTTCCACATACAGGTGTGTTATTCACAAAAAAACAACTTCTCCACAGAAAATCTTTTCAACTGCCATTCATAACAATGGTTGTAACTATTTGCATATTATCGTTTTTTTTTGGAAGAACCTTAAAGTAGAATTACTAGTGGTATTTACGTAAATGCGTGTAGTAGAAACAAAGTTTTGAACCGACTTTAACTACATTTTGGCCCTAAAAATTTGGAAATTTTTAATGAGTTACAAATAAATTTTTTTTTGAATTCCAGTTAGACATTTATACGTATTTTTCAGATTCGCATGGCCTGGCACCTATTTAGCGGTAACCCTGTATATACCGGTAAGTTTTCGGGTGAAGCAACGACAGAGGAGTGTCCAAGTCCCCACTATCACTCGCTACAGTTATCGTATTCCCCGACGCGAACGGCTGTAGTATACTACTACCACCGCTCTGGTTAACGGAGGGGAGTACATATACGTAGTCGTTCAGTTGTGGGGACTGATACATGCGCTATACAATCGTTGCGTTACCAGAAAACCTACCGGTATATTGTATTCATATAAATTACACACTAACATAACTTTATAATAATAATAGTAATATTCATGTTTGTTTGATAGTTATAATAACAACGTTTATTTTGTATATGTGTTAATTATATATATTAAATATGTTTCATGATGGATTTTTAGGGCTACTTCAAAGTGTGTATTCAAATGCGCATTAGCACGAGTTGGTCACGTGATCAGGGCATGCTTATTGTCAAAAATACGATTTTCATATTGTTATTTATGTCGTTCGTCGCCCTATATAAGTCGAGGTATTCTCAAAGTAAAATAATTTGCCGATATGTAAATTTACCTGATCGCACTTTTGCCTAATTACCTCTGTGGTGGTGCATTCACTTACCGATAAATATTAGCTTCGCTATTACGACCTGTTGTTTTGATTATGCAGAGACGAATCAAATAGCAATTAATCCTGGAACAGGCGATGCTGTTTTGATGGTGCATCCACGAATCAATCAGTATTAATAACGGCATTCCCGTTGCTACTCTGAATGTGAATCCACGCATCAAGTACTCAATATTAAATACCGCATTTCCCATCGCTGTTCTGATCGTGCATCCACAAATCGAGTAGTAATCTATTTTCCGCTAATAAACAGACTTGTACAACGCACAATTTTAAAGTAATTTTATATATTGCACTTGCTTGATCCCATGCCCGTACGAGATAAGTAAGGCTTCAATTAAACAATAAATAAACGAAGTTATGAGACTTGACTGTTGTGTTTAATTCAATGAAATTGTATTTTACGTGTAAATGTATTCATTAGATGTATTAAAAAGTATTTTTTGGTAAATATATTTTATGTGTGCATATAAACTAGATGTCAATGACCATTATTCATTTTATTTTACTAGAGGTAGCACCTCAGATAAACAATAAGATATTAAGTAAAACTAAAGACTAGCGCGATATTGCAACGACCGCACACTATGTACAGCAGTAGGCATGTTTTATTTCTCCTTTTTTCTTGCTTCACTTTGCACTAATTGAATTAGCAGCAATTAATTGACACAATAACATTTCGGCAAATACACATGGCAGCTGAGACAAGTTAGGGTGGGGTGTCTGCACGTGAAGCTTTCCGGAAATGCGTACTTTCTTTCGTTGTTTAAGTGCATGTAAAGCTGCGTATTTTTAAGGCGCGTGATCATCCAGAGAAATCAATTTATTTAACAAACGAGAGTCACGACAGGAAGCACAGTTGTGCTTGAAATTGAGAAATTCAAAGAGGTTTTTGAGACGTTTAAAAACATTTTGTGTTCCATCATTGTATCTACTCAAATATGTATTATATGTACCTATGAGAAAGTCTTGAACAGTTGGTATATTACATTTTCCGACTTATTACGTATTAACAGAAATATGAAATATGGATAACACCATTATGCCATTATTAATATACAGAATGTATATTAGCAGTATACTCAAATGTTTGCATTTCCGCATCGAATAATACAGTCACCAATACGTGCTCATGTTTCTTATAATCTATTCATATCAAGCCTATAATGTACAGTGCGAGTATTGATGACAGAGCATGTTCTCCAATTTCAATCACATCTAACAACATTATTCCGAGCCGACGCGTCAGGAATGTCAACCGCTCGCACAGTGACGCGCTCTCTGTGTGTCACCGTATCGCGATAATCGAATAGGTAGGTAGCTGCACTTCCGGTAACCCACCGTTTCCGCACTCGCTGATTCCGTCTGCGTACCTAAAGCGTTTCCTTTGTCAACACCATCAAGTAAGTGTCTGAAGACATTTACTACACTTTGTGTTGATTGCTTGTCTTGCTGTGTACTTCGCGAGAACGACATTAACTTCAAATTGTTACGCCGGAATTACATTCATTAAATCGCTCCTTCCATTTCCGACACGCTACACTTCCATTTAAAAATCTCCCGGCGTTTCATGTCTTTATGAAGTAAGTTTGACAGATTAAGTCGTAGAGCCAGACTATATACATCAAACTCAAACAATTATGAAATAAATTTAAAAAAATCCTTAAGAAACCATTTTAATACGTAGAAAATATATTTTCATGTATCTTAAAGCTAAAATATTGAAGACAAATTTCAAACTCTTACTTATATTAATATATTAAAAACATCGTGATGATTGATATTATGTTCATTATTCTATGAAATCAAATTACCTATGCACTAGAGTATTGATTCAATGTTAATATTAAAAAGTGTATAAATAAAACACTATTATTTTATTTATTTAATAAATAAAACAATAATGTTTCAGTATCCTTTACCTAATTAATAAAAAATAAGTGAACTATGTACAAATTATTGTTATAAACTAAAGTCAATACTAATGCACGGAAGAATACCTGCACACTTGGTGTATGGCAATCATGGCAAGATATTGACATGAGCCTCTTCCAAGCGATTTATAGAAATTCTCGCTACGTGGGGAGGGGCATTATCCTGCTGGAAAAGTGGGTCTTCGAGCGTTTGAAGATATGGTAGAATATGGGGTTCTACCACATCATCAATGTAACGCTGGGCGTTCATGGTGGTTTGGATGAACACCAATTGAGACCTACTCCCATATGCTATAGCACCCCATACCATAACACCCACTCCTCGATGCACATGCCTTTCAACGGAAAACTGAATATCACGACGTTCCCCACGTCTTCGTCTGACCCTCATACGGCCATCATGCATCCCTAGACAAAATCGAGATACATCACTGAATACCACCCTGTGCCATTCCACGTTCCAGTGCAGTCGCAATCTATACCACTCCAAACGTTGCTGTCGGTGTTGAACCGTAAGTGGTAACACAAGATGTGGACGATAAGATTGTAAGCCGAAACCCCTAATTCGACGATAAACGGTTCGGAGGGTTACAGAACGACCAATATTACCTAACCACACGTCAGCAATTGATCTGGTACTGGAAAACCTGTCTCTTAATGCCATTAAGCGAAGGCGGCGGTCCTGTATCCCATTAGTTCTTCTTCGGCCTCCGGTTCCTCTTTGGCGTCTTTCCTGACCTTCCCTAGTCCATGATTGATAACAGCGCATAATGGTGGATTGGTTCCGGTTAAGGCGATTTGCAATTTCCCTGTATGAAAAACCACCTTCTCGCAAACCAACAGTTCGACCTTTGTCGAATTCGCTTAATTGGCGATAATTTCCACGTTGCCGCACTCTATGCATAATAAAACTCTTTAAACACGTTAAACAAAGGTATAATAAGACAAAACCGTTGAAATTAATTTCAAACAAACAATTAATACACCACACATTAATGTCAGCGAAATCTGAATGAAGTGTCAGATGTGTCATGACCACTTGATCTATCGCAACAAAATTTTAATCAATTATTGCTTTTGACTAGTTATACGTTTCTACCAAGTTTGGTCAAAAAATTCGCACCCATTCTTGGTGTTGCACTTTCCATGTCATGCAGCATACATTGCCACATATATATGGACTATTTCCAAACTCCACGCAAAAATTGAATTATCTGTTGTCGTTTTAAGTAAATGATTTTTTTTTCTACTGTAAGTAGATTTCCTACACATACGAAACATAGTTTATTGTGAATTTCTCCCCAGTCATGCTTTTTAGACAGATATATAGACAGTATAAAAGTATTTAAAGTTTAATTATGAATAATTAATATGTAGAAAAAAGGCAAACTTTGATGTGCAAGTAACATTTTTACCAGAGAACAACGACCAACGAGAAGCAACAGTATTGTTGAAACCTTTAATGTTTTATGTTTCACTTTCGCCTCGTCGAATTTGAGAAATAAACAACCATCGAGTGCACTCAGAAAAAGTATTTACATTTGTAATAAAACCACCACGAGTTTCTTAATATATATGAAGAGAGGAAGCGCTGCGATCGGTTTTTGAACTTAAAAGATGTAGTTGTTTGCGTCAAAGCAATAAACATTACAAAATGGACAATCTTATCTAAGTAAATACTATTTACATACAAACATATAATAATTAATAAATAGGATTATATGATAAGGAATTTTTAGTTTCTTCAGAATTTCAACACCTCTTTTTAATTTTAACACACTGCTTACCGAAGAAATAGGGATAGGTTTTTAACGTTTTTGGCGCTTTTCTTTGGTTGTTGTTATGTGGTTTACTGTCTCAGTTTACACATTGTTTTGAGTTGTTTAGTTGACGATGGTGGTGGTAACTCCACCATTCGGTTTCGGATAATATCATATCTTACCGTAGCTTCTAATGCATTTTTAGAATTCCTTAAAAGTTTCTTTTACGGCGGACGAAGTCGGTTGCAACCGAAGCAAGTGGCCCCCGTGAACCGCCAAGCTCTTATCACCCCTGAACCATCATCTTGGACAATACTGTTTCATTCACATTCTGAAAAATGTAAAAAGAAAATTTTTAGATTTAGCAAAATTAAAAATTATATCTATTGTCATTTTTAAATTCGAAAACTTGAAATAGAATATTAAAGCTTTTAATTATATTATTAAGATTAAACAACTGAAACAAAAAAAATATTATTATGAAAAACAATAAATATAAATAAGTATATTCTATAACTATACTGCATCTCTTTCATTCATATTCTAAAACCTAAAAGAAAAAAAATAAAGTGATCAAGACATTTATGTTACTGAGATTAAATAGCTGAAACGAAATATGTATAAGTTGTCATTTAGGTTTCTAAAACCTATAAGAAAAAAAATTAGATAAGGCATATGCGAAAATAAATATCACTTGTCATTTATAGTTCAAAAACCTGGAAGAAAAAAAATTAAATCGATCAAGGCATTTATATTACTAAAATTAAACAGCTGAAACAAAATATTAAAATTAATATAAAAAACAATAGCTGTAAAATAGTATATTCCATAACTGTAATGAAATAATTTCGTTCATATTCGAAAACCAGTAAATAGTTGTTAGATTAGGTATATACAAAATAAATATCACTTGTCATTTATAGTTTCTAAGAACCTGAAAGTAAAAAAAATTAAAGCCATAAAGACACCTATATGACTAAGATTAAACAGCTGAAACAAAATATTTAAAATTATTATAAAAGAACAACAATTGTATACAAGCATATTCCATAACTATAATGGAAATAGTTTCGTATATATTCGAAAACTTGTAAGGAAAAAATATTATATTCGGAATATACAAAATAAATATCAATTGTCATTTATAGTTTCTAAAGCCTAAAAGAACTAAAATTAGAGCAATCAAGACAATTATATTACTAACATTAAACTGCTGAAACAAAATATTTAAAATTATTATAAAAAGAAAATAGTTGTAAAAAGCATATTCCATAACCATATATAATGGAATAGCTTTGTTCATATTCTAAAGTCTGTAAGGAAAAAATGTTAAATTAGGAATATCCAAAATAAATATCAATTGTCATATGATAGTACTTTAACTTACCAAACTAGGAAGCTAATCCACAGAATAATCTCGTAAATGTAATATAATTTAATATAATATTGTAATCAGTAATACGGGTATTTCCTGTTAACGTTACTATTATCCAGGTCAAGGTTCACAATCCAAACAAACCGGATACTTCTTTTATCGTGTGTAAAGTATATAGAGTTAAAGAAGAGACTATTTCAAAGTAATTTTATAAAATGTGTGTACATCTATTGAGCTTTTTTGGTGTTAGCTATGATATTTGAAATGTGTTCTAACGATTCATTATAGTGTAACACATAAAATACTTGTATTTTAAGATTTCTAGACAATATATCTTTGTGTTTACAACAAATAGTGACTGTTTTTTCTTAATTATTCTTTTGCAAGTTTAACTATATCAATAATACAATGCAATATATTTCAAGGAAAGAAACAGTATTTAAATAGTCTCCAGCATGGAAAGTTATTTTAATAAAGGTTTTGCGTTTACAAGTTCAGTAAAATTGTTTGGTAATTATAATTTTATGTTTTTCTGAGTAATCTAAACTTGAAAAGCTTAAATTACTTACTAGGTAGGTATAAATAAAATCTTTCAGGGAAAAAAAAACAGCCGCAGTTTGTTGTAAACACAATGTTATGTTATAAATCCGAAAATACAAGTATTTTCTGTGTTAAAGTATAGTAAGTCATTAGAATACATATTCACACATCATACCTAACTTTAAAAAAAGCCATTTTATGTAGACACGCTTTATTAAAATACTTGGAAATACTCTTTTATTTTAACACCATATAATTTACATGGGAGAACAATGAGTGGTTTGTTTGGATTATGAACCTTGACCACTCTGAATAATGCCGTCAGAGAATTGTCGGGAATATTGTAGGTCTGAAAGGTGAATGACTAATACATATCTAATCTACCTAATGTACGGCATTATTCGATGGCCCCACGATTTAAGAAACAAGAGACCTGTAAGTAAATTTGAATCATGACTTTAACCGAATAACTTGAGATGTCGCTACTATAGTGCTGTCACTTTATGGAAACGCGTAAAAACGTCAACCAACAAATTTTGTGTGTGTTGCTAAACATTATTTTTCTTATTACTACTTAGTTAGTGGTGTTATAATCGTACCGTAAGTTCTGTAAAGAGTAATATGATAATTTTATTAAGTTGACATAATGCATTTTTAGATTTAAAGGATGGATAGAAGCTGGTGCATTGTGTGTGGAGCGCACAAGCAAGAAGCAAGAGCGATGCATATTTTCCGAGAATGCGAACAAGTAACTAACGGCATAATAGTTGACATATAACCCGAAGGTGAGCTGGAGATTTTTTGTTTGTAGTTCTAATTCCAAGTGCAATATGCGATTTTGTAAGTTCCCGATGACACCAATTAAAGTTTAAATGACAATTAAGTAAGTAATTGGCATTGGATGTCTCATTTATTTCATAACAACAATAAATTAATCAATTTGGTGTTAGTTTTCAAAGCCCAAATTGTCACTGTTTTAGTTATGTACTGATGATGTCTACTAAATTTATTAGGTATCTTATGTATCCATATTTTTATTTATGTCGCCTTATTTTATGTTCATCATTTATGTAATACAAGATTTTCTAAATGGTGGTAGTAAACATGGGCTTAAGTCATTGTGTGTTTATCGTGTTTAATTACCTACTTAATATTATTTTGAATAGGTAATTGTGCTTTTCAACAGCAATTCTATCTTATTGTTAAAATATGTTTGTTAGTCGAACATTCTACTCTATTGTTCGTTAATTTATTTATGTACTGGTAATTACACTTAGATTAGATGTTACTTATTAATAATCATAAATGTACTTTGTACCTCTTCTACCTAATAATATTAAAGTGTAATTATTTAAGTAATTCTTTTCTTTAAAATGTTATTGTGTGGTTTCAGCATTGTAATTGAATATCGTACTGTATACTGTTTTCCTTAGCAATGATTCCTCATTACTACGGGAACTAGTAAATAGTACGCAATTTGATTACAGTGTTGTGATCATGTTCCGCGAGATCAAAAATTATGTTGATAAAGGTTTGCCATGGAATGTAACATGCAATTTCCATGGCAAACCTATATTAACATAATTTTTGATCTCGCGGTATTAAACGCTAGTTTTTAATAAACTTTATTTTGAATTTCCCGCTACCAAATTTATTTTGAATCGCCCGCTATTTGCTTAGTGTTATTGAAAACTGTAATTTTTTAATGTCAACGCTATCTATATTTGCCCGCAGGCAATACAAAACGCGGATTAAAATTTTGGCTTGACTGCTTTATATCCGCACAAATGACTAAAACACAATGAAGGAAGGAGTACCTACCCTTCATGCGTAAGACATAGGAACTTTTAAGTAGGAAGATGAGCATATACATCATTGCCTGGTATATATTAATATTGATTAACACAGTTCACTTATAATGAAAATCCTTCCTGAAACCGTCATTTGACCAGCCGTCCGTAAATCCATTCCGAACGAAGATTTCCCTAAGTAATTACATTTCGTTTCCGAGATATGTTTTGCTGGACCGCGCATCGCAAGATGGCGTTGACAAAGGTTTGTTTTTAGTGAAATTCCGTGGCCCTTACGCAAGAACCTTGCCTCTCCCCTAGCGTTCCGATATAACTCGCGACGGCAATGATTAATGACGCAGACAAGATAATCACCCATATCTTGTTAGTATAACTTGTACTTGAGTCGCATTTACATGAATTGAGGTTAGGTTTGGTTGTTTGTTGCGGGAGAGATGAGTTTTTGTTTAACAGACTGGCTACGGCTTAAGCCCCCGACACGTATGTATGTGTGTATATATACGGAACGAATTTAATCCAAAGATAGGCCGTGTCCGTCCGTTTGTCTGTATGATTTAAACAGTGGAAATGGATTGACCACACCGGCGGACCAAATTATTTACGGTGCCGCAAAATGGATGTAATTTAGAGAATTATTTGGCCCGCGGGCTTCATCTAACAGATGCGGGCAAATTTTGTAACTTATGAACATAATCATGACAACGATTTCTCAAATCTCAAATTATTAGTTTGTTCAATGTACGATTTCAACATTGAGTTTTATAAAATAAAACATGTAGGTAACGAATATATTTAGGAAATTCAAGACGAAAAATATTAATTAAATACAAATTGACAAAATTATTTTTATTTCAATAGTCAAATATCATTAATATAGTAAATAAATAATCAGTAATTGAAGGAACATTTATTATATTTTGCCAGTCTTTATTTTGACGTACCTAATGTCGGGTGGTTATTTTTAAGACACAGATATGCTGTTTTGACTGGAAGATTTTTTGCCGGGTCTCCCAGAGCCCATCATTTGTATTTAATAATGTAGATAGCCAATAATTTTTAATACAAAAATTGTAGATAATTATAAGCTCTTCAATTTCAAAATATCTCATTTATAGAGAGTGTTCGACAACGACGAACCAACTGATGATCAAACTGACAGCAACTTCTATATGTCGACTTTCAACTGTTTCTGAAATATAGCGACTGCTCGTTAAAAATTGTACAACATTTGAAAAGTTTATTTCGACATATTTCCGCATGTTCTTTAGAATTACATACCGTTCGCACAAGTTACAAATTCTAAAACAAAAATTAAATGCAACACCCTGTATATTTATATACCATTGAAAAGTACTTAAAATTTACTATTTAAAAATATCTACTCTTATGCCTGTGGGCGATATTACCAAAGTTATAGAATATTGTATCTGAGTAAACCCGATTACGACTTAAATATATGAGTTGCCATGACTTGTACTACAAATAGCACAACTAAAATTAATCGAAAAGAGTTACTTCTAATATTTTCATTTTACAAATAAGTAATTTTTAATAAAATTTTAAACCTATGAAACGGAACGTTTGAAAATTCATGAATTAACAATAGTTAAACTATCGCAGTCGTTGTGTGTCAAAAATTGTTCAAGCCTCAAACTTATATTTATAACTTCAGTTTAAAGGAAAGTCGTATAAGTATAAAGTGAAATATTTAAAATTCGAGTTAATAAATATGGTTTATGTTTTGGTTCAAAATTGATCGAAATTTTTTACTGGCACAAAGAATATACAACTAAAATTATCCAAATATGCGACTACCATCGATGAGTGCTTTTCAAAAATTGATAACAAGATTTGTAGACACTGGTAGTGTTCCGCATGAAAAAAGGTGCCGCGTTACGCCTGCCGTAGAAAACGTAGATTGCACTAAAGGTAGTTTTGTTATGCGTTCAAGAAAATTCTCCTACAAGCGTGCGTAAACTGTCTAAAGTGCTTGATGTACGCAAAAACTTTATTAATAGAACTTTCGAAGAAGCTTAAATTCTATCTGTATTACATAGATTACATCAAGATCTTCAGAGTAATTTTTTATAAATGGAGCTTTCTGTAATACGATGTTACACAAAATAAATCAGTTCCTTCTTATTCTAAAACTAATAATTCAAAATAGAAATGTCGCAAATATAATAGTGCCTACTTAAATTATTACTGGGCTTAACATGAATAGATCAAGCTCATGTACAACAGCCACAATGCATTTTATGTTACGAGGTTTTGTCCAATGAGGCTATGAAACTTTCAAATTCATGTTCTCCTTGATACATACTACATCTGAAGAAATGTTTAACAAGGCGAATGAATTCATTACATCCAATGAAATTGTTTGGTTGAAATGCATAGGAATTAGTACTGACTGAGAGCGCGCAATGTGTGGAAAATGTATTGGTATTATAACACGTATTGGAAATATCAACCCATCCGTAACCTGGTATCATTGCTGTATTCATAGAGAAGCCGTAGTTGTTAAAAAAATACCGGACACATTGAAAGAAATCTTGAATGAAACTGTAAAAATTGTTAATTTTATCAAGGCTAGATCATTAAATTCAAGACTTTTGAACAGTTGTGCAAGCTATGCTGTTGCACACGGAATTGAGATGGTTATTTCGGGGAAAAGTTTTGTTTAGATTTTTTGAGTTCAATAATGAGATATTTTTCACAGAACACTCCCCTGTATGTTCATTAAATGCTGTTTTCTTAGTTTTTAAATTTATGTAAATTGGCATACTTGTCAGATATATTTTCTCAATTAAACATTCTCAAATTAAGCCTTCAAGGAGTAAATATAACAATTTTTGAAATGGAATATAAAGTTGAAGCTATGTTAAAAAAAATAGAGTTATGGATCCACCGTTTATCAAATCAAGATTACGATTTCTTTTTAAATCCCAACTGTTTCCTTGCAACTACTGAGAAAAACTTGTCTAATGAAAATCTACAAAGTTACATATGAAAATCTTAGGCGCAGCTTTCGTGATTATTTTCCTGTAAAAGATGCAGACAAAAACTGGATAAGAGATCCTTTTACAATAAATATTTACGAACTTGAAGGAATAACTTCATTATAAGAAAATAGTTTGCTAAAAATATCGACAGATAGGGCAATGAAACTGCAGTTTAATCAAATTATCCTTCCAAATTTTTGGTTAAGTGTACGAAATGACCATCAGGAGTTATTCGAAAAGGCCCTGAAGATTCAGATGCCATTCCCCATAACATATTTTTGTAAAAAGGTTTTTTTTTTTTGATAGTAAAGCGGACCACGGGAATTCCAACAAAAATATTTTAAAGTTTCCAAAATGATCGCAAGGGGGCGCAATTCTCAAGATTTATTTTGAAGAAAAAACAAGTAATATACATAAATTGAGACCAGCGCCCCCTGTTATTTTTTTTTGACAACCACGTAATGTCGTACTTCATATCCTTCAATTGTTTGTAAGATTCTCTATCTAATGAGATCAGAAACATTAAAATCCGTTGAGGGAAACCGAAATTATACCTACTTTTGTAGGCAGACATACCCCCCCTCCACCCGCCCCTTCGTATGGGACTTACATCAAAAAGTTTCAAACAAAAATTGTATCAAAACGTCTGACAATGTTGCTGGTAAAAATTTTAATCTATTTTAATCTAAAATTGATTGAAAAATTATCAAATTTTTAATTAATCTTGAGAATTGCGCCCCCTTGCGATCATTTTGGAAACTTAAAAATATTTTGGTTGAAATTCCCGTGGACCATTTTACTATCGAGATTCTTTCCGCCAGGTTGTACGATAAACGGTTGCCGTTGGCCGAGCTTAAACAAACGCCCTATATAAAAACCATCTGAAGAATGTAGAGTCAGAACTGAGAATTCTATTATCTAGTATTGCACTAAACATAAGTAAGCTTGCCAGCAACATACACCATCAGCCTTCTCTCATTAATAACTGTTTAATATTTTCATTTTAACTACTGAATGTAAAATTTCAATAAATATTTTATTTAAGTAAAAATATTTCAATTTTTTGTGTTCCTAGATACATAATGCACCTAATTTCTAAGTTATACATTATATTTCTTCATAATATAATTTGTATGGGAGTCCGTGATTTTTAGATATTTAAAAAAGCGATAATTGATTCACAAAAGGTTAAGAACCACTGGTATAGACTCTAAGACATAAACACTGGTAATCTTTCCCACATTTACACCATTTTATCATATCTATAATAACTGCAATAAATACCTACGTGTCGACAAATTGGTAAAGTTCCACTTTAAATTAAATATTGATCGTAAATTAAATATTTCCAGCTAAAAGCTTACAACAATAATTATTATTACAATAACGCGTATATACGTATATAGCATGCAAGTTATCCAATACTTTAAACAGTTATTAATTTCTGAAAATGTATTTACTTTGATGTAATTTCCAATGGAAATAATTTTCAGCCAATGCGGTGGAAATTATAACACAGAAATTGCCGTATCATAGAAAATGCCTCGCCTGAGAAGCGTTAAGGAAAATTTAATTAATTTTAATTGATTAGTTTCAGTATTTAATGACCGGATAAAGTTGCAGTCAGTTTGTTGTACTGTAAATATCTGCGGTGCGACAGGCCTGTCGCCCTCGACCAGTTTTTCCGCGTTTTCCTTCAAGTATATTTTCATTAACAACACTCCGGGGCGTTATAGTGAGGTAATTAGTATCACGGCAGCTCTAACCAGTACCTCCGTCAACTCTCCACTTAATTTGGTACATTGAAGAGCGGTTGCTGTCTAATGTTACCTCTCTTCAAGCATATAATACATGTACGTATATATATATGTATATATTACATGTACAATATATATTATGTAACATACACTCAACCAGGAGTAAATACAACTCTACATCTTTCATGCAGATAATGCATAAATTTAGTTACTTCCATGGACTAAATGCGGGGTTAACTACCTGCTGCTTAAGTTTACTGTATAACGTGCATTAAAATTCATCATATAATTATGTTAACGCCCATGGTTTTAGACTATATTTAACACTTATGTACCTGCGCAGGTGTAAAGATTTATTCCGGTGAATGGAATACATTTTCAGGACGCCATTAAAGAGTCGTTAGACCATTAACTAGTTCGGAAGCATTTGAAAGTGTGCGAGTGGCAAGTAGTAATTTTCTTAAGCTGTTTAGTATTATAATGAAGGTATTAAGACTCGCCGCACCTGTAAATTAATATTTAAAGTCTTTCTAAATCCGAAAAGGGTAGACTTTTTCATCAGAATTTAGTTATTTAATTAAAAGTAATCGCTTATATTTAAAAAAACGGATTATATACTCGTGAAACAGGGAGATGCTACGAGTTCCCCAAGCATGTGTTGTAATAATTTGAGGAGAAAACAAGTAAGAGTTTGAGAAAAATGTATTAACCCTTGACTGGTAACAGACATATTTTGTTCGTTGCTCGTAACATGCATCCATGAGATGTGTATATAAAAAAAACTTATTTTTAAAGTAGCAGTAAACTAAATATATTTTATTTGATTGTTTACAATACAATTATAATCAATCCGTAACTACAGATACTCCAACAGACGTGATGTCTCTGAGACGTCAACTTATTTAATGCAAAAGATAAATATAGGGTAAACCCGATAGTTATTGGACACTTAAGAAAATAACTATCTTTCATATTATTTTATTCAACGTAATACGTCATTTTAGAGGATGAAATTATCAAGATGTATTCCTCAATGTATTGACCAAAGAATGGCATGATTAGTTTTTGTAGGATTTCTTTATGTTCAAAATTATAATTTTTTTGAACAATGATTGCACTAAAGGGCAGTGATGGGACACTTTTTATGGTTATTGGACAATATTATTTATTTAATAATTAAGTGTTTTACTTTCATTTAAATACGTTTTATATAATTCTTCCACATCAGAATAATTATTCTCACTTATGCTATCACTTTCTTCGCGATAGCAATTGTGACACACATATTTGTCTTCTTCTTCAGATGGTATATGTATGTGATGTGACTGTGGAACGCATTTTTTATGAAAATTGTTATTACATGAGTCGCATTGCAATAAAATCTTATTTGTACCATGAATCACACCTTTGCAAACATAACATAGCAATTTAGAAGAACCCGTTATTGTTTTTTTGGTGTTAGCTTTGTTAAGTTTAGACTCTTCCCTTTTACGCTTCTTTTCTTCTTTTTCACGATTTAATCTATCGGTTTTTTCTTGTTTTTCTCTACACATCTCCTGGAAAGTGTGTGATGTTATTGCAAAGGGCAGTCTTTCAGTTTGCCTTTTTCCTTTCCTTTCAGCAACATTTGGATATAGAAGATATTCTGTGAAAGAGGTCTTTTTTCTGGTTGTAAATTATTGATCTCTTCATCGTAATGGGAAGTCGTGGGCTTAACCATTTCTTCACCAATAGGTCTTTCATCGTTTTCGTCCTCCACACTCCCTCTTTCAAAAATTTCAGTAATAGTTTCACTATTTTCTACCACCCCTATAAAATGTTCAATTTATTCGACTTGGTCAGGTGATTCATTTGGGATTTCAGCCGGCGGATCAGGTGATTCATTTGAGGTCGAAGTCATCGCAATAACTCTATTTTCAATAATATGATTTTTTTTCTACATTACTTTTAAAATGTTGCCATATTTTATAAATATCCTAGAAACATTCATCCTCTTTAGAGATTACATCAATGTCTTCAAATTTTTTAACTTTCTCTGCTCCTACAATTGTGGCAAAATCGCGATACGTCATAATTATTGATTCTTCATTTTGATTCTGTGTATCAGAATGCCCTTCTGATTTGCCCAAACATTTGCTGTAGTCCGCAGCATTAGGATTAAAAGGGTACAATCCACAACGTTTGAAACCGTTACTTATAGTTTCTGGTTTCATAGATTTATTGACCACCCGTTCTAAAAGTGGAGCAAAAGACACTTTGTTCAAAATCTCTCCAGGATATTCAATTTGCCATTCTCTAAGACTTTGCTTCCAAGTTGACTTAAATGAACCGAATACTAATACGTCGGCAGGTTGCAAAATCCGTGTCGAATTAGGATAAAATACAATTAATTCTATCTGCAGTTTTTTGCATATTAAATTTAGTTCGTAGGTTAAATGCGATTTATGCCCATCTACAAAAAGAATCACCGGAAAATCAATTTTGTTTTCTATCAAATGTGGATAAAAGACATTTGATATATATTCGGAGAAGGTTATAGCCGTCATCCAACCATTGTCGCTTCTACCTATCTATCCCCCATTTAGGATTGATAGTTGTCGCAGTTTTCTCTGGGATTCTCTTGTAAGGGTAAATAACCATAGGGCAACAATTTGTTCCACTTGCCGAAAAAGTAAACATAACTGTGATGCTTTCCTTTGAAGCACCTTTCTCAACGGTATAAACATTTTTTGCCCCTTTGGCGGCATATACTTTGCCTGTTTTAGGACATATTTGAAACCCAGACTCATCGCCCTTGTAAACCCTCGATGGGTCCGTTATAACATCGCGCAAATTTGTTTCATTCATGTAAGTTTCCACTTCTAGAAACCATTTTCGCATATCCTTTTCTGTGACGCAAGCACTTGCAACGACACTGCTTCACTGGTGCTTTCTGCTATTTTGGGATGTCGTTTTAAAAATGCCTGAAATGGTTTAGTAAATACGACAAATACCTAGGGACGTAACAGGCACCACACTTACCTTTAACCAACCATCTCCAGAACGATTATCTTTAAAAGGGTTCTGCCTTGGATTGTCAATAAGAAATTTTTGAACACTGATTAATATATCATATTTTTTCCTAGGAAAACCTTTTTTGGCAGAATCTAATATCCATCTACATTAATAAAGAACGTGACCTATTTATTTATCAATAAATTTAATAACTTACGTTGCTAAAGAGTTCTATTCTTCAGTAGTCAAAACTGGAGGAGGACCACAACTTTCTCGGTGTCCAGGATTTTTTAATTTAAACTCAATCGTGGATTTTGGTATTCCGTATTTAATAGACACGCTTCGATAAGAACTGCCGCTTTTAACTTCTTGAACTGCGATGTCTATTAAATTTGGCTCGTAATAAGCTTTTTTAGGCATTTTACACTGTATTTAAGATCTATTTTTAAAATGTATCTGTCGCAAAAGCAATCTAAAATATACAAAATAAGTTATTCCTTAGTTAATTTGTAGTCAACCCATTTTTCATAACACAATTTGAGACAGAACACACTGTCCAATTACTGTCTTAATATAAAATTTTATATATTGTGTTATCGGACACCACCCGTCCAATAACTTTCTTGGATAAAGCTATTTTAAAATTAAAAAGACATACCTACACGGCTTCAAATGTGGTAAACTAAGATGCATAGAGTACAAATTAATTTGAAATATAGTAATTGGACAGTTGTTCAATCACTGTCTTCATCTAAGATTTTTCTAGACAGTCATTGGACACGCTGCTATTTTAACAAGAAAACCAGCAAGCTATTATTAATAGTGATTATTAATTTACAAACTTACCTCTTGAATACAGAATAAAACTTTTTCAAAAAAACACTCAAGATAAAGCCGATATTCATAAATCAAGGCACAAACGTTTCTTAACCAAACTGCTTAGAAAAACTAGATAAATGGCGGGAATGAGGATAAAAATTCTTAAGGTTACAGAAACCTGTAAAATAGTCATTGAGTATTAATTTATTGAATAGAAATAACATAGGTGTCGCTCTGACGGGTAGCAATAAAGTCTTACCTTTACAGGAACCTTATTTCTTAAATAGAAAGTTAGCTTGTCCAATAACTAACGCTGTCCAACCACTGTACGGTTTACCCTATATCATTTTTTTAAAGAATTTCATGGGGTAACTCCGCTGAAAATGTAACTGCAGACACGTGTTCCCAACTCATTAGTTCTCGTCAGTACAATGCAGCCAAGGAATAGGATGGAATAACCTTGGAGATGAAAAGCAAGAGTCAGAGACAAATGGGACAGACTACCAATAATTACTGTGAAGATGAAAGTAAGATTGAAGACAATATGACACTTGAAATCTACTAAAGGACGATAATATTTTGAACGAAGAAGTCTGTTCAAGTGACATAAGTAGCGTAGACTATATTTTGGTGAAATTTCATTCAAAAAAGGAACTACTGCATTACATAGCGCTAGTAGAAGCAGACCACCAGCTCCAACATTCCATGGAAATACGACGAGGGTTTCTCAGCAACTTAAGTTGTCCATTACCTGTAGTAATTAATTACTGTGCACTAAAAGCATGCCTTTTATTTTCAGATGTTTTATAAAGCGTATTTAGTTTATATTCTGATGTTGTGTGCTATGTTTTTCTTTATTTTTATAGTTCTTTGATAAAATAATACATATATTGCATAAATATTTTCTTATTTTTGATCAGACTGATTTATTATTACCTCCACAATAATAAATAACACGCTATGCATTTGAAAAGATTATATCTCTCTTTTACCAATGCATGCCTCATTATTACCCTCGAGGCCATACAAAAAATTAGACGTCCACGGGTTCTGATGGCACGCAGTGGACAATGTCTGCCTCGCGGTGACGTTTAGATGATTCCTTAATATTGAGGATATCCTGGCTGAAACCTCAATTGGTAGTCTGTCTGCTGTATATGTCTGATTGTTGCTTTTCATCTCTATGATTTCCTCATCTTATTCCTTGAAACACATATCTGCAGTTGCATTTTTAGCTTAGTTACTCTATGAAATTCTTTACTTGTATTATGCTAAGATCTGCATTAGTGTGTCCGTATTTTATATTCTGGGGTTCAGATGGCACGCAGGTGGATAATGTCTACCTCGCGGCGACATGTAGATGCATTCTCAATATCGAGGACATCCTGGCCGAAGCCTCAATTGGTAGTCTCCTGTATATGTCTCTGATTGTTGCTTTTCATCTCCAAGGTTATCCCATCTTTATTCCTTGGCTGCACTGCACTGACGAGAACCAATAAGTTCGAAATACGTGTCTCTGAAATTCTTTAATTGTATTATTCTAAGATTCGTATTAATTTTTCCTTATAATTTTTTTATATACCTAGGTCAACATTAATACTCCGCGAAATCATTTTATCGAACACACATATATACGTATACCGATCGAAAGCCGTCCAAAATTTATTGCATATTGCACTCCGGTATGATGTCTATTCATATTAAAACAGCCGTAATTTTTTTCGTTTAAATTGTAATATAATAAATGCAAATTCTAAAAAATATCGTGTAGATATTAATTAATAAGAAGCTATTAGACTCACTGTTTTTCTCCGACAAAGAAGTATCCGCAGAGCACTACGTATTTTATTCTCCCTCACGCAAAGCATTGGAATTAATTAAGCACTTTTGTAATGAGTCAGTACTGTATTTTGACAAGCAAGGAAGTAATATATGCAAACGAAATATAAGCGACCTCTTTTGCGTCTAGTTAGATCCTGCAGTTAATAAGTTAAGTACAAGCAAGGCTGTCTACCTGCATAGGTGTAAATTGATCCTTCAATATTCAGTAAAATATCGATATCAATTAACGAGTTGGTTTTTTGAGATAATTAATTAGCAGGCACGCGAAAAAGTACACTACAAAATTAGCAAAACGCCAACGTTGTCGTTTTCTTCTAACAATTATTTTTTCGTTTTGCCAAAAATATCGTACTTTTATCAACGTATTTCATTTGCGGTGTTCCTAATGCTAATAACGTCCTCTAGCCTTGTTCCAATTATTGACTTTTGCAGTTCATTTAATTGAGGCATTTTAAAAATTGTGAGCGCTTCTGACTTGGAATAAACTGACACGGACATTGCCATACTGAATAAAGTTCAAATAAGTACATAACAAATTTTTCGAATTTGGCAGAATATGTCATAAGTCGGTGTCTGAGTTTGTAGGGGCCGCAACTGTACCTACCAAAGTCATATCTCAAAGACTTGTGTACGTAATTATGGTTATGAACCGCAGAGAATACCGACGAATTTTTAATATGTCGATACAAAAAAAAAAGAAATGCAGATTCGATGCGTAACAAAGCGTGTATACCTTTCATAAGAATTACGTTTCGATTAGTCGCGAATTGAAAGGTTATTATACGTCCCAGAATAAAGTCCGCGAGGGCTGATGCTGTAAATTAAACAAGTAGCGCAATTACAACGGCCGGGCGCTGTGAAATATAAATTGAAAGGCTGGACGCGCTCGGGCCCAGTAATTGGCACCGGACTCACAGACGTTGCTAATTACCATGGATATTACATGTTGACACATGTACTCGAGAACTTTAGCGCTGTGCTGAACCGCAAAATTTTAGATCTATATGCTTATTAGTGTTAAAGGAGTTTTTCGTTATCAACAATCTCGAGTTTTGTTCCATCGGCTCGAATTAGACGGGACGAATACATAGCCGAAAAGAGCGATACTTTAATTACCTACCGCCCTGGACAGAAATTCCGTGATCTGAAAATGAATGATGTAAATGACTTTCCAACTTTTTGTCGTTATCCTTGTGACAAGTGGCCTTCGAAATTAGAAAATTAAATGCAAATCGGAATAGTTTTATCCAGGATGTTCATTAAAATGTTGAAAATAACCCAAAGCTTTAATTATGTACTACATATTAATTATTTTTGACATAGATATTATCAATATGAAATAAAGCAAATGTTTTACACTTACACTAAATTTAATAACAATAAACAACGACAGCTGTTTCACTACACCGCAGCTTCTTCAGGTTGATATATATAACAATGAATATCTACATACATTTAACACCCTTATATACGGCATGTGTCAATTTTCATTAGCTATAAAGGAACAATGCATGCAATACGTGGCAACCTGGTACCACTACTTTCCTTTCCAATACCAGCGACGACCGATGCCACAAAGATTATCTTGCAAATACAAGTTAGCAGCAGTAACCCTACCGATTTTTCGGTAGATCTACCGAATTTAGGTGTAATCAACCGATCTACCGAAGTGCTATGGAATTCTACTGAAATATTTCAATTCTTAAATGGCTAATCTACACAACAAATAAATAAATTAGAATAACCAACCTGACGGATGTTAGCTACCTATAAACAGATAGGCAGTTACTTTGGGTGTTACTATTTTTACTAATATTAGTATTTTTAACGAAAAACTGTTTCTCATTTTCCTTGTCTTACTCTAAGAAAGAATTTATTTACCTAAAACTGATAATAAAGAAAGAAAAGGAAATAAAAAGACATAGATAGCAATTGTCATTCATTAAATTCACTTCAATATAAGGGTATTCACCGATGGTTTTATACCAAAACCACCAGTCAGAACTATATATATACGTTTAACTTCCTATTCGATGTTATTTATTGAATTCACTTCAAAATAAGGGTATTCACCGAAATACAATTATATAGGGAAATCACCGAGCAAACACCATAAATACGTACAACTTCCTATTCCCTCATTTTATTTTAGTAGATTGAATGTAAAAATCTAATCGTGCTTTCTTATTAATTAACTAACAAAAATGAGTGATAGTGATAGTAGCAATGAAGGTAGTAGCGCCGGCGTTATTAAAAAAGGAAATACAACCAAACTTATAAAAAAGAGTGGGAAACGATAGATGTTTTTAAAGGCTGGTTAAAAAAAATGAAAAGGGCATAATAAACGAGCTACTCATCAAACAAAACTAAAAGCGATTTCGAAACAACCCGCATTAGAAGCGTTTGCAGCTGTTGCTCCTTATATATTAGAGGAAGAAGTTAAGGGTAATTACTTTATTTAAGCATAACTATAGTTTTTATTTTTTTATGTACATGTTATAGGAGAAATACGTCTATCTGCTTTCATCGCCCAACATAATTTACCACTTACTACTATGGATCACTTGACCAAGGTCGTTGCCGCAGTATGCCATGATTCAAAAATTGCCCAAGGACTAGCCTGTACAAGAAGGAAAACCACTGCAATAGTTAAAAATGTACTGGAATGCGAAAATTCGAATATTCTGTATATATTTATCAAGAGTACAAAAGTATTTAGAGAGCTGGATTTGGAATATTTTTTGTATGAACAACATTTCGAAATTCGACCGGAAGTAATACTTTTACTCTTAGCGAGTAGCACCTTTTTTTCGAATATTTTGCAAGGATAGGATTTATTAAGAGAATAGAAGTATTTATAATAGGATTTTGAATAATTTTTGTATAAAAGAATTCTATAATTTGAAACGCTCATGCGTATAAGAAAGTCGTGTGGTAGCCACACCTCATTTTTTATCTTTATTATACTGGATGTATTCCGCAAGGTTACTGTTCGTTTTGTATGCAATATTAATCTTCTTTTTTCTAAAGGAATTTTGTTAGTTTTACTTGGTCCTCACCTAAATAAATGAAAAACTTGAACTTTTTAATTATAGTGTCTTGGATAAATTTCTTGTAATGTTTTATGAATAATCTCTTTGAAATTAATTTATCTATTAGGTTTGGGTCGTATCCATTGTAATAAGCAATTTGTTTAATAATATCATAATATTATACTAGTGGTCGCCAGTGGGCGAAGTTCGACATTTTTATTTTCTTAATTTAATGTATTTGTAACACTTATACACAAATTTTATCTTTCTGCATTCCTTCTCGATATTATGCCAAATCTCATACTCATCCGTGCACGCAAATTGCTTAAAGAGGGGGTACAAAGCTTTCCTTAACATATTAATATATAGATAAGCACGTGCAAGGTGTAGAAGTATACATAAATACCATAATTTGAAATGGTCTATGATATTTCCACAGTTTGGATTTTAAAAAACCGACGTTTTGGCAGAAATTTCTTCTGCAGAGCGGCTGTGAAGAGCTGTTTTTTCCAAAAAGGAGAACATTAAATTTTTGAATTGACATTTAAAATTGTCAAATATACAGACGTTTTATTTTATTTAATTTAATATATTTGTAACACATATTATACATAAAGTTTATCAATCTGCACTCCTTCTCGATATGAACTTTAACTATGCCAAATCTCCGCAAAGTTTTTTCTTCACGTATTAATATAATATAATAATATTTTATATTATAGTCTACAGTGGACATTGGTATAATCATACTGTGGTAAGACGCTAATTTGTGTTGAAATGGATGGCTAGATTTGTTGTTAATTGAAAATTGAATTTGGTTATTAATTAGCTCCTTTTAAAGTAGTGTAAATGTAATATGGGAATTAATAGAGTTAATAAACTCAAAGAAACTATTCAATTGCCAGACAACTGAATAATTTTTTTCTTAAGATTACCATCAGGCCAAATTTGGGCAAATCATTTATAAATATTAAAAATAACACTGGCCGGAGCACCGATCCCTGAGGCACACCATGTTGAACTGGATTCTCAGTGGATATCACGCCATTTACTCTAACGGTCATTGTTCTTCCTGCTAGCTACGATTACAACCAGGGAAGCATTGCTCCCCTAATGTATAGGGAACACAACTTTTCCAAAAGAAACTCATGGCGTTTAGTATCAAAGGCTGATGTCAGGTCAAAGAAGAGTCCAATCGTATACATCACATTATCAATCAACAAAGTTGTAAGTAGCTGTAGCAGTTGAATATCCAGCAGTCTGTCGAACATAATTCTTTCTAATATCTAATCTAATTCATTTAACACATATATAAGTCTATATTGTTCAATAGAACTATAATGGCTACAAATCAGGGATGTATGTTTCTACCTCTGGAGTTCCCCAGGGTTCCAATCTTGGACCCTTATTATTTAACATATTTGTCAATGATTTGATAACTTCAATCGATTGTAATGTTTTGGCTTATGAAGATGATTTAAAAAAAATTCATCGTATTGATGGGGCTCAGAATGCTGCTTTTCTTCAAGAGAAGTTAGACCAAGTCACACATTGCTGCGTTTAAATAAATTGAAGTTGAACATCGACAAATGTTGTTTTGTTTTGTTTACCAGAAAACCCAGTAGATTTTGTAACAATTATTCTATTGACAACATCGCAGTTAACCGCAAAACGCATGTCAAAGATCTCGGAGTTTGATGCAAAGCTTACTTTCGCCGATCATGTTTTCCTAGTCACTGCGTCAGCATTTCGAGCATTGGGTTTCATTATCCGCACCTGCAGTGATTTTGGCAACATAGCTACTAAACTCAAGTCACTTTATTATGCACTCGTTGTTAGTAGGTTGGAATATGCCGCTGTCGTGTGGTATCCTATATATGATTGCTATATTAATGTAATTACAGTACATCGCAAGTTCCTAAAGTATTTGTGTTATAAACTAGATGGATCTTACCCTCATCGTGGATTAGACTATAAGTTGCTCCTGGATCGACATGAGGTTGGGTCGCTTGAAGCAAGGCGACACCTAATTAGTGCTAATTTTGTAAAAAATATCACTATCTTTATGATTTCTTTGTATTGTCTGTATTGGGGTGACCTGTTGGGCAATTTAATAAATATTATTCTTCACTTTCATTCTGTGATTTCTCAAATACAAAATGGATATCAACCCTGAACAAACACAATATCCATCCAAACCACTACATTATTTGAACACCCAATCGTAAGGTTTTCTACAGCTATAACATTATAGTAACCAATCGTGGGGTTTTATCATAGCCCTATTTAGGGGTAATTATCAGAACCATTACATATTTTTAGTTTTTATGCTTATTTATTTTATTTTATTCGAAATTTAAAACTAATAAATGTCATTATACTATGAAGGTTCTCAAAATGTTGTGCTCATTGCGTTATTTACTTTCATATTTTAATTTTTCAAATCTACAAATGCATTCCGAACGGCCATATATACAATTTTTAAGCGTTTCCGATAATATCACTAGTCATTAGCGATAAAAATAGCATACAAAAGCATCGTTATCTCCCTTGCAATTGACATATAACGATGCCTGGAATCGAACATGTTTACTTTCCTAATGGCCGTCGTTCCTTACAAGTGATAGTAATCGATATACAACGCACAGTCATTTATTTATTCATCCTACCAATCGTTTAGACCATGCGAAAGTGAGTGTTATCTTTATGACAGCGGGACTTTATGTTAATGATTCTGACGGGTAAACCGAGAAAGGGACACGCTTACACCTAAGACACATTGTTTGAATGCATGGCAGCGAGCGTGCTTTCCTCCTTTGGCTAATTAATTTACAGCCGATAGCGCACACGGTTCAGGTTTTAACACTATCAACACTCATTATGCCGCATTGCTGTGCAGAAGCGATGTCTCGAAGAGATACACAACAAAGACGACCCCCTCGCTTACGAGCTATCATTAATGTGTATGGCGAGAGAAATTTTTAAAGAAATATCATGTTATCAAAGTGTGGAGGTGCAATATTACTTTAATCTCTACCACCGTTATTTTTATATTTTGCTTAGCCAGAATTCGAGCGTTAGATATGCAAAATAAGTAAGTATATTATTAAATGGTATATCGCAGAAAGTACAGTTGAAGTTGAAGATGCTAAAATAGTAATTGTGGAGCAATCAGACAAAAGCAGATAAATCCGTTCTAAACAGTTTTGAGATATTCTACAAAAACCTATATTTATAATTCCGTCACATTTAAACAGAAATAACTTATTCATTCAATGAAGCTGAATAAAGCACCACCAAAATGTAAATTTCACGGTTTTTTACCGTACGCACGAAGTTTTTGACAAAAATAGAGTGGATTTGTCTTGTTTTGCTTGATTGAGTTCGTAATATCTGGTTTTGCTTGACCTGGAAAAGAGAGTTTATAGTTGACGCGTGAAACCACTCGAAAATAGATTGTTAAAGAAAATTGATTAGTAATTTTATTAATATTGTTATAGTATGAAGACATACACTAACAATATATTATCAAATGTTATTATCTTGAAAATTAGTAAAATTAATGAAGATTGTTTTATTATGATGTTGAAACAAGTATATTGGATGGATAGTTAAAAATTGTATAGAATATATAAATTACTTCATTTGTGTATATTCATTCAAACATCCTGTATAAGGAAAGGTCGTACAGTTTCATTTTTCATTGTAATCTACCATAATCTGGAAAGAAGAGATTTAAATATTAATTGTTATATTATAGTATGTATTATGAATTTGTAAAAACTTGTGTAATTGGCGTTAATGGTATGATATGAAAATAAGAATATAATTTTGTAAGATGAATGAATAATATTGATGATAAGTTCGCGGGAATAATTAAAATGTCGGAACTGTCATCTATTTGACATTTTGAATATTAATTGAATAGAAGTGGGTTTTTGATACATTAATGTGCTAGAAAATGTTTTTAAAATTATATAAAGAATTTAAATAATAAGTTTATGTAACTTTAGAGAGTATTTAAGGAACATAAAAGCATGTATAAGCTATGTTGTTGATAGAAAATACTGGTGGAAAATGTTCATTGGCTAAAGAAAAGTATTTTTAAATCGTCAAGGATATTAAAGATAAATAAAAAGAGAATTTTTCTAATTCTTAAAAGAAGTAGGAGCCTGGGGATGATTAAACCATGGGGAAGATTCAACCACCAGCTTTTTTTCCTAACCAGTTTGAATTTCGCGGGCGATTTGGCTATTTAAACGCGAAGTTTTAGTGTATTGTTGGTGTGCATAGCGAATAGTGGTCGGCTCGCAAAAACCGGATTTTTTACAATACAACGTGGACATAGGCATTTTTTAAGGTAACATTTTGAAAATATTTAATATTGTGCTATGCCTTGATGCTTCTAAATAATATTTTTTGGTAAAGCCATCAACATTAGCATTGTTTTCGCCACACATTCCAGTATATAACATAACCTTAAAAAAATACGTGATTTGTATTTCTTGATTTAAATAAAAATTGGTACCATGGGGTAGATTCAACCAGATGTTGTAGGGTAGATTCAACCATGGTTGAAACTACCCCATTTTATTTTATCTCTTGCAATACAAAAATATGTTGTAGATGCCACGTGTGTATTTGCGAAAAACCAACCGAGAGGTCAATGAAAATGCCATGACACAGGCACTTAAGGACTATTTTTGAAAAATATGATGTACACAGGGATATCTTGATGTCCAGAATTAAAAAAGTAAAGAAAGAGGGAAAGGAAGAGAGAAAGTTCCAAAGTAAATATTCAGTAAACCAAGTGTTTTCTATCACTGAAGAGGAAAATTTAGAAAAATATATAAAAAGATCATCAACTCTACATTATGGCTTGTCATTTAGACAAATTCGAAGTCTAGCATTTGAATATGCATCCAAAATACCATCTTGTAGAATGCCGGCTAAATGGAGAGAGAATAAAACGGCAGGTGGGTGGGACAAATAAAATATCAACAATTCTTAACTGTTCGTATAACTGCAATCGCGTGCGGAAAAATTATACCTTAGGAAAATAACTATTTCTTTTAAGAAAATTAATTTGGACAAAAAGTATTTTTGACATCGGATTTGTTTTAGGTGTCGACTGGTTGTATGGGTTTATGGCAAGACGTTCCGATTTATCTCTTAGGAAACCAGAGAGCACAAGCATCCTCCGATCCACTGGATTTAATAGAGACAGGGTCAATGAATTTTTCGAAAACTATTGTTCTTTGTTAGAAAAATACAAATTCACAGGAGGTCAAATCTTCAACTTGGATGAAAGTGGTGTTACCACTGTTATCAGGCCTCCACGCATTGTCGCTGAAAAAGGCAAGAAACAAGTCGGTAAAATTGCCTCGGGAGAAAGAGGAGAGTTGAGAGTTGGTAACATTTGTTGGACTCATTAATGCTTTAGGAAATGCACTTCCACCTGTCTACGTTGTGCCACGAATGCGAAACCCTGAAGAATATATCACAGGAGCACCTGAATCATCTTTAATCTTAAATAATAAGTCTGGTTGGATGACTAAGGATCTTTTTTTAAAAGTATTGGAGCATCTTCAAATGCACACCCATTGTTCTAAGGAGCAACCAATTTTGTTACTCCTAGATAACCACGAGTCACATGTGTCCTATTTTTCAATTAGATATTGTAAAGACAATGGAATTTCTCTTTTATCATTTCCACCACACTCCACGCATCGACTGCAACCTTTAGATGTGGGGGTGTTTGGGCCATTTAAAGCATCATTAGTGGTTGCATTCGACGACTGGTTACTCTCCAACCCAGGCAAATCTATAACAATACGAAATATTGGCAGTTTGTCGAATACAGCTTTTAAGCGAGCATTCTCCATGTCAAATATTACCAACGCATTTAAAAAAGCGGGTATTTGGTCTGTTAACCGTCAAATATTCACCGACGATGATTTTGCTCCCAGTATCGTGACATATAGACAAAAAATATCAATGGGCGAAATTTTGTCCGAAACTAATTGCCAACAAGTAAATGCTGAAAGTGAGGAGGCTCACACAACACTAACTGATGCTCAAAATATGCCATCGATTTCAAAAGCCGAAGACAACGAAATTCCATCTGAAAAGAAGAGAAACTTGTTACCGGAAGATATTAAGCCTTTTCCAAACGCTACAAGAGATAACAAGAAGAAAAGAAATAGGCAGTCCAAATCAAAAATTTACACGTCAACTCCCATAATGGACGAAATAAAGCAAAGTCAAAAGGAGAAACTTAGAAAGCAGTCCTTAAAAACATCAAAACTAACTAGACGTAAAGTTCTAGTGGAAACCGATGAAGAAACTGATAGCAATGCCTCTATAGAACTTATTGACTCTGATCTAGATTCGTCTTTGGACGAATTTCCAATATTTATGGAAAAAGAGTTCGTTATTAATGTTAAATACTTTGTGCTGGCGAAATTTTGTTCTAAAACATCCACGGTGTATTACATAGGCCAGGTTTTATCAAAAGATTTATGTGAGTACAAAATTAAGTTCTTACGACGTAAACATAACTCAAATACCTTCTCATTTCCAATTGTTGATGATATCGTAAACGTGGAACGAGATAATATTCTAATGGTGCTTCCAACACCACAAAACTCTGGTACGACGAGAACTGCCTCTTTGTACAAATTTAAATTCAATTTTAAGGGCTGGGATGTGCGTTAACCTTTTTAGTTTATTAATAAAAAAATGTTAGTTTATATATTTGCATTAGTTTGTATTAGTTAATGTTCGTTCTAAGTTACTATATAAGAACAATAAGTTAAGTTTATGATTTCTTTTGTGTTTTAAACGATTAAAGTGATGTATTTTGAACATTCCAAATAAATACTAAACTTATTTAAAATGATTTTTTCTTCGGTTGAATCATCCCTATGGAGCGGTTTAATCAACCCCATCACTGGGGTAGATACAACCATATGTCACATTTTTTTTCAAACCATGTTAAGCAAAAACCCTTGTTTCAAATCTAAGTTTTGCCTGAATTTTAGATGTAATATATCCCAAAACACATTCAAATGCCAAAATCCTGGAATCCTTTGACTCTATTTTTGAAATAAAAATAGAATTGTGCAAAATGGTTGATTCATCCCCAGGCTCCCCTAGATGTGTTTTTGGGAAAGTGAATTTCTTTTCCGATTTAAACACGATATTAATTCAAATATAGTAAAAAAAAGTGTTAGTTTTGTATATTAATACGTATTACTACAAGTCTATGTAATATAAAAAGTGAAAGAAGAAATTTTATGATAGATTTACTACACTATAATAATTAAAGCTATATTACTTACCGAATTGAAGAGTAATCCAGTAACGAGTGAGATTATACAATAAGAATGTATCAAGGTTGCCATTAACCGGTAGTGAGGGCTGCTATATCCTAAGAAGTCTGATATTCAAAGAAGGCTGCTATATCCTAAGAAGTCCGATATTCAAAGAAGGCTGCTATATCCTAAGAAGTGCGATATTCAAAGAAGGCTGCTATATTTTAAGAGATCCGACATTCTAAGAGCGTTGCTTATTCCAATTAAAAATAAGGCTGATGTATTCCAGAAAATATATTCTGTAGAGGTGTTGTAATTTCCAGAAGGTATCGAACAAGATCCAACGCAGATTAGATTGCTGTTAAATTCATCAAGATTTCATCTAGATTTCGTGTACCGAGAACTTCGAAAACACTTTAGGCATCATCACATTCATCAGGAAGTTGGGATATCTACCTACAAGAAGAGCACTTTAAGTATTTCAAATTTTTACTAATAATATTATCAAATTTAAGGAAGATCGTTCAAAAGAATTACTTATATTATCGTTATAATAGGAATGACTATTATATGATATTATTAATAATATATAAAAAGCTTAAAAGTAATTTAAAACATCAGATGTAATCAGTTTAACAACTTGAAATTTGAATCTCTAATTTTCAGAAGTATTTCAAGGTCATATATAATTTCACCATTCAAAGAAAGTCATAATACTATACTAATAAAATTATTAAGAACAGTAATGTTGGAAAAGAATAATTACATTTATTTATAAAGAGATTAATTATATGAAACTGTACGATTATTTACATAGCAAATTTAAATCATACGAAAGATTCCCTTGATAGGTTAGCTGTCAATGAATAAATATTCACATCATAATGACACCTCTTAACGTCAATTATTTGGTTTAATATTGACAATTTAATTCATCTGTCAAAAACATGACATTTTAATACACGCTGTGTTAGTTTGCTATCGGATAAACTGCATGTTTGCTAGCGGATAAACTGCATGTTGATTTTCCATGGCAACGAAAATTCAATTCTGATAGTATCGTTCAAATAAATTTCATACATAAACATTTATATTTTTCTCTTTCTTTTGTATATGTATTCAAAGGAATGTTAAATAAAAATATTTCGGTTTATTAATATTAATTAAATGATTCATTAAATTGTCTTACCAAATACCATTCGAGTTTGTGTTTATTTCCGGCACAAACTTTCATTTTGACAAAACTCAAACTTTGTTGCTTAAGGGTAACACGACTCGAACAAATAACAAAAGGTAAAACCGCTCCACCTTCGGTGTCGCGGTTTTACCATGTTATTTGTTCTCGTCAGTTACCAAGCAACAAAGCTTTCGTTCAAAATCAAAGTTTGTCCGGATAAACACAAACTCTTATGGTATTACCCCCGACAAAATATTGTAATTAATTGTCATCCTTGTTAAATTTCAACATCATCGAATATATTTTGTATTTATTAAAACGAGTATATATAGAAAGATTAATGTTTTATTATCATAATAGTAGAAACTAGTTCAAGTTTAAGGTTGATGGTAGATGCATCTTATAACCTAAAAGAAAATAAAACATCACATTATCTATGTTATATATAGATCGGAAATTTAACGGTTTACTTACCTCTCTGAATATTCGTAAGATGTTAGATATCATAGCTTGAACAGTATTATAAACAGTTGAGGCGAATTGATTCACATTTGACGAGTAGTTAATTTGTTCGAAGAGTGTAGTATTAAATAATTGTAATCAGTAACGTATCGATAATGGGACATATTGATGCCAACCTCATAACAATGAATATAGTATATTAGAGGTATATTTAAAATAGAAGAAGCAGAACCGTATTAAGTACATATAGTATTTAGAATAATATAAAGGTAAGAAAAGGATTTAGACTTTATGAATTATTATAATAGTAAAGATAGTTATCGATAAAATATATATATAAAATCGATTATATAATAGAGCTAGTCGTGAATATAATAATAGAATTAGAAATTCGAGTATTCATTTATTTACTAATTCGAATAATAGTAGTAGTATATACAGGGCTCATTTAAAAAGTAAAATTTTGATTTAATTTGTAAATCAAAAGATAATATAGTTAGATTTGAATTTACTGGTATGTAATATAAAGCACAGCTTTACATATACACACTAGTACAATATTTTCATAATACAACAGAAGCTCCCAAACTTAAATATATTATTTTTGTAAAAAAACGTAACAAAAGCTATAACCTAAATCTTAGAAAATATATTAAATTTTATTCAGAATATTAATTTGATGACTAACAATTTTAAATATGTACTCCAACGTCATCTTCTATGCAATCACAGTGTATGTTTTCATCTTCATCTTCTTTTGGCTCATCCATACCAACATTAGACAATATTTTTCTGCATCAGTCTTAAATTTTCATCTTCCATTTATTACCAAATTGTTGTTCCATCATGTGACGAATAGTTCTTTTCTTTATATCTGGAAGAGTGCGACCTAATTCAATCTCTTTCAATATTTTTGGAAACGTCTTTCCTCTCTTGAGCAAATTCCGTGGCGTTTCAGTTATACTAATAAATCAAAAGTTCTGGTAGCATTGTACCTTTATAGTATTTATTCCTCTATTATCTGTTTCCTTTTGTATGAATATTCGCTTGTAGTCAGGCATACCTTCGACTTTTTTCAAATTATCTTGTAAACTTTTAATATCGTACAGCTTCCATTCAACACCAAGTTGTTTTACATTTCCAAATTCAGAATATATTTTAAAATACTCTTCTTTTTTGATAAGAGTCGTATTTTTGCGTAAGGACTTTTCTACCCGCCCAAAACCCCTGTCGGCGGGCAAAAAACTATGACCTCGGACTGGGTATGTGATTTGAATTTTCTGAAGTCCAGGGGGAGACTTTAGCTTGAGCCTGAAACTGAGAGCATGAATAACATGTGAATTCTTAATCTGCCCTCCACAACCATCGCAGAATAATCTCACAACTCTTATATCATCATATTCTAAAGAATCCCGATAACTTAGTGCAGACCAATTTAAACTGAGCCTCTTCTGGCTAGATCTTTTGTCCATGTATAGAAGGTTGGAGACTTAGAGTTCATTCCAACGCAGCAAAAAACATAGAAGCTTACTTGATGCGAGTAAAAGGCGTCGGAAATGGGGGTACGTGGTAGAGGTTGTACCTGTTGCATGTCAAAACAAAGCGTTATTGAATTTGGGGGTTTTTCTTTGGCCAACTCGTAAAAAGCTGTGGATCTATTTTTATGGATTCTTAGTTCAATCATATTGTTAGATTTTTTCTTTCAATCTTGATGTTATGCTTGAGACGAGTACACAATGAACAACAATCTGCTGCAGGTGAACTGAATCCTATATTAAATTCTCGACAGAACATTCTTGAGAACATGGACAAGCTACTTTTACAGTTTTCTTGACACTTCGAATTATAAAGTTTATGTAGTTTTGCAATGCTTACATTAGTAGGCAAATAAACTCTTTGAGATTTTGACCGGTTGTAATGGCTCTCTATTCCTCTTAGTTCTCCAATAAATTTCCTGATGCTATGTTTTTATGTTCTGATTTTTTAGAAATTTTTCGCCAGCACGATTTTCTTTAGGTGATTTCCCTTCACGAATGGTTTTTCGATAGTATTAATGCGACTTTTGGTAATCCCCAAAACCATGGTAAAAACCGTTTGGCAGACTCTAATCAACTTATTTTCTTTATTTTTTAGATGGTAAGTGATATTAATAGAACGAGCTTTCGGTTCGTTTCTGACAGAGTGATTTCTCATTACTGAACAAACCTCCATCATATGACAAAGTTTCACATCCTGTGTGATTTTGATCAGGAATACAATAAAATGTCTTCCGAATAACCTTATATATGTCGCTTATAACTTTTCCCGTCGTGATTACAAGGTCGTTTAAAATTTGCCAACAAAGGATCTTTATCGACATACTTCTTTTCTTTCAGTAATTTTCGCTTAATAGGAGTTTGCGAAATTTTAGTCCGAATTCCTCGACTGCCTGTTGAAGAAAGCAGTTTTGTATGTAGACAGATTATTATAAAATAAATAAAATTATTACCTTCTTGCATATAAATATCAATTCCTCCTGGTTCTTCCATTTTTTGGTCAAATACTGAAGTCGCCGAGATCAAATCTAAGAATTCAACGGATAAACAGTCGCTAAAGTAAATCTGACAACTTGACAGCTCAATGTGCGTCGATGCATCTAACAGAAACCGCTGATTAACGTAGTCAGAGCCATCTACCCATGTAATATTCTACATCGAATTTGACTGAATTTATCCTGTTTTCGTTGAAACATAAAGTTAAAGTATATTTCAACGGATTTATCTGCTTTTGCTTGATTGTCTACTTTTTAAGTCTGCTTTTCAATAGGATTTAGTTTGATTCTGACTTCACTAATGGATTTATCTGACCCCCATTACTAATGGGTCATAGTCATCTCATTTTTTATGAAAAATGGATTTATCTGCTTTTGTCTGATTGCTCCACAATTAATTAAATTAGAAATAAATGAATGATACCCCCAGAATTTAAACAGAAATTCATGTATTATATACATCGTATTCCTATTAATTAACTCTGCAATCAAAACAGAACGAAACCAAGGTTATGTCAGTGGGGAAAACACAAACAAAATTAAACAAAAAAAAAATAGCAGCCACGAATTAGAGCAAGTAGAAGTATTTAAATACTTAGGAGTTTATGTAAATAGCACGGAAACACATGAAGCAGAAATATCCCACCAAATTGAGACTGGAGCTAAGTTATACTACCTAATGAAAATTAATAATTAGTGTAATTAAGGTGTTTAGTATTAAACCATAGACACCATCTTTAGTTTCTTAATGAGAACTGCTTTTATATGGAAAAAAGAAATATCCTGAAAAACTAGGATGAGTGTATATGCATCAGTGTTCAACCCAATCCCGACCTACGGATGCGAAAGCTGGGTACTTACCAAACAAATGAAAGCCCGACTGCAGAGTATGAAAATGAAATACCTCAGAGGAGTCCTAGGAGTAACGAAGAGAGATATGATAAGAAACTCGACAGCAGTTAGAAGTGGAACGAGTTGTTACAAAAATTAAAAAGAAGAAGGAGTGTGGCTTCCCCGAAAACACTTGGTGATGGGGGAACAGGGGGTGATATATGGACTCAGGTTATTTTCCATAAAAAATCGGCAGAAATGGTGTGAGAGCCAATTTTCATGCAGATCAGTGTTATCAATGCTAACGCAGAAATTATAATAAGAATTTTCAACAAGCGAAACTAACTTTAAAATTATTTAAAAATTTAGCATAAAATATTGTTCAATATTATATTAATAATGTGAATTGAATTATATTTTGTTTATATTAAATATATGTATCAAACTAAGTAAATTCAATTAAAATATAAAGATAATTCAGTAAAAACCTTTAGAAATGTGATAAAACAAAACTTGACCTAACAACATACATTATACAAAACTCAATAGTTATTGAGAAATTCTATTTATTTTCGTGTTTCCTCAACAACAACAACAATATATAGATAACTTAAAAAATAATATTTATTTGTACATTACCTTTTTTCCTGGATTAGTTGTCCTACAATATGAATAAAGATTATTCAGAAAAATTCCATTTGAATATTTTAAATAAAAGCACTTAAATTATAAATTTAAAAATCAGCTATAAAAACTATCACCTAGTTTTTTTTTTATTATTTTGACAACATTCCAGTTGGATATTTTAAATAAAAACACTTAAATGTAAATGTTAAAAATCAGTTACAAAAACTGTCAACTAGTTTTTGTATTAATCGGGAAAAAATCCATTTGAATATTTTAAATGAAAATGCTTAAAATGTAAATCTTAAAAATCAGCTATAAAAACTATCAAATAGTTTTTTTATTATTCTGAAAAAATTCCATTTGAATAATTTAAATGAAATTTTGGATATTTTAAATAAAACCACTTAAAACGTAAATTTTAAAACTCAGTTATAAAAACTATCAACTGGATTTTTTATTATTCTAATAGAAATCCATTTCGATATTTTAAATGAAAACGTTAAAATGTAAATCTTAAAAATCAGCAATAAAAACTATCAACAAGTTTTTTTTTTTTTTATTGAAACATGCCTAAAATAATATAACACATCTCTTTGTAAGGGCATCAATGTTAAACAGAGGGATTGGTGATTCACATATTAAATTAATAAAAATGATGCAGGCGGAATTATTTAATTCTAGTATTTTAGTTTAGTGAAATATAAACCGTTCGTCTTTAGTTCTTGGCAAATATGCTAGACAACAGTGCATACTTTCTAAAGAATAATTTCTAAGTATTGCATTATGCTTTTTATTTATTAATGGAGCGTAAATATTATTTGTTTTTCCAAGGAAACGAATATTTAACTCGTATCAGCTACTAAAAGTATATATAAATCTATTGAATATAGTAAGGATCGACCCTCAAAATAAAAAAAAAACATATGTTTCTAATTTAATATATAAATGTGGTACGCTTGTCATCCGAACGGGTAAATCCTCTGGGAAACGAATAAATGAACATTATTCTTCATTAAACTTTTTCAGAGCATTCATTAGGAAATAATCAATTGGTTGAAAAAGATTATGACATTTAAAATATTAAATTAAATATATTAGAAAGTCGGGAAATTTATACAGTGAAAAAACCTGAATCAATATTGAAAGTAATATTTTAGCAATTAATTAATATTACTTACAATTTTGATTGATTTGATATTTATCAATTGCTAAACTTATTTACATAATTCTGTCTCATCTTATTATAATCTGTTCAGATAATTACGTCATATGCTTCCGTGGAAAATAATCAGAACATTTATAATTTCTTACTTGGGTAATTTTCCCAAATTTAAAATTATATCTCTATTCTATTGGTAAGGACAGTTATGACAACTAAAATTATATTCTCCATCTATTATGTTTGACAAATATATTAGTGTTGTTCTTACCTTTAAAATTAATCGACTACATTATTTGACTGTTGAAGGTACTATGTAGCGAAATAATATTGCCCGAATTGTGAAATAGTTTGAAATTTTAACAATTTTTTGATTTTAATTACTTGAAATATTGCCAATCTTTTACCTGAATCTCTATAATTTTTTTTATTTTTGTTTAGTTTTACAAATAACTACAATTGTTTTCTAAATAATATTAAATTCATTATTGTATTGAAGTAGAAATTATATTTTTTTATTCTTTTATTATTATTACAACTTTAGTTCTTAGGTTCAGTAATTGAAAACTTACAGCAAAATGTACATTCACTGGGGATATGCATTTGTATTTTTCGAATATCTTTGCGCCACAATTGGCAATCTGGAATGCACAATACATTTGGTTTAATATCTTTCATAGATCTCTTTTCGCTACAGAAAAAGTTCAGTTCCAGAACGATCGACAAAGAAAAGCCAAGATCAAAGTTTTAAATCTAAAGGACTCTTTCGAGACATTTCAAAAATACCACCGAAAGCTTTGAGTGAACTTTGACGTCGTCTACCATTACAAAAGCAAGTCGAATTCTTAAGAAACGTCGGATCACCGTCTGAAACTTCATTGGAAAATCTTGCAATACATTTTATTTCAGAATTCATGTGACATATTACATCTGATTGGGAAAGTTACATGTTAAACTAAAAAAAGAAAGTACAGGTCGACCCATTCAATCAATGCTTCTCAATACTAGTAGGGAAGTCATTTTACATGTCCTACAGAATGTTATACCTTCTTTGGAAGTTTATGTATGTGTACTTTAGAATAAAGTAATTTCTTTAATGAAAATTACTAGTGTATAATACAAAAAATAATAAATATTGTTGTTAGTTTTTTCTCATTTTCATATTGTAGTAAAGCTTCTCATATGTAACAATTTTGTTGTTAAGACGGCAAATAAAAATATTGAGTATTTAAATTAGTAATTTCATCAAACTTAATGCCATTGATTGTGCAAGCAGTTTTCTCTCCGGCAATTGCTTATATTAACACTTTGCACTCATGAATTATATACAACAATGTAAACGTATTTTGGTAAGTTATTTGTGCTATTTTCATCGTTTGGATATGACCCACCCACGTTTCGGTAGACACTGCGTTTGTCATCTTCAGGGTAGCCTTATAAAGAGCTGTTTCATCTCTAAACTAAACTAAAATGTGTTTTAAAGTGAAAATCTGTGTGAAACACTTGTGAGAGTTCTCAATGTCATAAGTGTTTATAAAAATGATTCTTATGTTAAATATTACTGGACAAAAATCTTAAATTATTCTGATTTTTATGGTAACTTTCATATATTTTAAATGGGTTTAATACTATTTTTTTTTTGATAATTTTTTACATCAGGAATGGCTACATATTTTTGTATATCTCTGTTAATTTTGAATGATTATTATTTCTATTATTATCATAGAATTTATTTATTCTATTTTTAATTACAAAATTTATAAAGTGAAAGGTATAATTGTTATTGATTAATATTTCTTTCATTTGTTGTAGGGTTTTTGGTATATATTTAGAACTTGTTAGTTTGATTGTTCTGTTTATTTGCGAAATAGCAACGCTTTTTTAATTGGCATGGAGTGGCAGGATTTATAATTTAAATATCTACGTGAAGAAGTTTTTCTAACAAAAATTGAAGATTTGGATGATGGTGTTAAATTGTTCGAAAATATATTCATATTGTTTGCTGGTAAACATAAAATACAGTAATTTACAACACGTTTGTAAAAAGCTGGTATGAATTCAATTTTGGAAAGAATGTTTTTTCTAAATTTGCAAATACTAACTGTGCAATCAAATTTGAAATTGGAGACCCGTAGCTCAACCAAAAATTTGTTTATGATGCTTTCTTAAATTCTTCTTGCAGCAAACTACTAAACTATTGAAGTTCCTTCCAACGTTTTTTGATAGTACTTTTTGCAAGTTTAATTGGTATATTAGTACAGAGTGATACAACATCAAGAGATACTAGTATGTCAATTTCATTAATTGTGATTCTGAGTCTGAAAACGAAGTAAATCCATATATATTTCGTCAAAATTTTAACAAAAATTATGTTACATAAAGAACGGTTACAGTAAGAACGGTAAAGTGTTTCATATACGAGAAAGAGGGACATGGTAAATGCGCTGCAATCAGTGACGAAACAGCTAAAAAATTGATTGAAAGGGATATAATTACATATTGCTGTGATTCTCACATTTTTGAAAATAATAGTCTTAAGAATTAGTTTAGTATTTAAAAAGGAGTACCAATTTATTTTAAAAATTCATTTAAAGTTGGATTATAAGTTTAGAAAGTATACATATAAGTAGAATAGATTGCCAACATTTAAGGACAAATTCCTTAACTGAAAGTTATAGATAAGAATAAATATATAAATTGTTGGTATACTTTATTTAAGTAAATGTAAATATTAGGTATAATGCAAATGCAAAATAAATCAATAGACTTTATTTTGTCTAAAAGATATAATATGAATGTAAATAAAATCAGATGTGCTCGAGAAGATGACACAATCTTGAATAAAGAAATAAATATGAATGTGAACATTAATAATGGTACTAATTCATAAGAAAGATTCTAATAATAAAACTAAATATATAGTGAATACGTACATTTCATATAAAAAAGGATATAAATATGACATTTCTCGTAAGAAATGTTAAATAGTAAATAAAAATATCTTTTGTAAATAGTAATACAAATTTAAAAGGCATTCTTCAATTCTTGTATGTGTTGCCTAAGTGTTTCGAAGGCACTAAAAATGGTTATGTATGATTTGAGCACCTGCAAGAGAAATTTATACAACGTTAATATTTGTTTATAGCATTCTACAAATAGATATATTACCTGAAGAAAGAATGTGGTTAGAAAACAGGGAGAAAGCGATGGAGGTTGCAGTTCTTCACAAAACGGAACTGTCAAAGAAAATCCATGTTATATGTAACGTCTTTCCTTTGCTTTCTGATCGACGGGCTAATAAAAGGAGGATCAGAATAAAACTAGCAAACGGCAAGAGGAAGTATTTGATAAACAGAGAAGAAGGCAACATATTTATATATAGATACAATGAAGGTTGAAGGTACGATACACTTACCTAAGATGGAAAGCAACAAATTTGTAAACTTCAACAACAAATAATTTAGAATCGTCGCCATTGTTGCGCAACTGTCAGTGTGGCCCATGTGTAATGTTATGCGTGTGACAACTTAAAAGGATAAAACATTTTTTTACTACGAACAATTATTGAAAGATGTCAACTTAAAATTTGATTGAATGGGGGGGGGGCAAAAGCTGCGATTGTCATTTGTTTGAATATATAAGGGGAAAACACGATAAGACATACGGAGTTTACGACGGTAATTTGAATTGTAAAGACGTAAAATTTATAAAGCAAAACTCCTAAACAATAAGTGAGAGTAGAGCATATAAGCACTGCTTACTAACTCACAATTCCGTAGTTTATATTCAAAATTAGAATTTAAGTTTTAGTTAGATTTTATTTTGAACGAATTAATTATGTTAATTTTCTTTTATCGTTATTGACATTGAAGTGGAAGAAATCAATAAGATAGAATTTGATTGTTTGCATAATCGAATGAAGTAAGTCATGATATAGAAATATTTACGTTTGTTTAATATCAAATGAATATTCACTTGATTATGTACATTGTGTTTAGTCATTACAAATTATAAATATATTGAATGGTGTGCAACATGCTATAAAGGTACTATGTGCGAATATTTGCCTTTAGTGGATTGTTGGGCATTATTAAGTATCGAAAGCTCATTTAATTAAAAATTCAAACAATTTAATACGAATATACTGGTATGTTTTGATGGGCAAATGCTAAATGGCTAGAGGTACAATGTGAGAATGTTTGCAGCTAGCAGTTATTATGAACCAATTCCAAAGCATTTACGTAGCAAGATTCTAGGTTACTAAAGCTCTATGTGAGAATGTGTGTTTTAGTAAAATAGTGACAGCATCGTATTAATAAGATTTAACAAGAGTCAAAATATTTTTTAAGTCGAAAGCACATAGTTAATATTCATTCAAACATTGTTATATGTAAATATTCTCTACACATTATGACTCAAAAGAGAGTATAAATGTTTTCAACTTAAAATAAAAATTTACAAAATGTTGATATTGTGAGCAGCTATTATTCAAAAATATAGATTTATCTTTAATATGAAATTTATATATTGTGTTTCATTTTCTCACCTTATCCCCGAAAAATAGGTACTAAATAAGAGAAAGACCTGAGATGAAGAAGTATTCATACAGTGAACTCATGAATAAAATTTAAAATTTATGCTGATACGAACAAATAGATAATGAAAGTGTAACATTATTAGTGTCAATTAGACAAATAGGTATCACAGCATATATTTAATGGCGCTAGCCAACATGTGGCGATGTTTCATTTTCATTCCAAATATATATACTATTTATTAGCAATGTTGCATTCACAGCAATATGTATGCAATATTTGTCGTAAAAATTGCAAGTGTGTCAAAAAATGAATGACATGGATCAAAACATAACGATTGCCTCCAAACTATATCAGAACAAAACGTATGGATTCCCAAAATTTTAGAGCCTATTCCGAACACCGAAAATGAAGCAGAAAAAAAGACATTTTATAGGAATCTATTGAAAATGAAAGATACTGTATTAATTGTTATACCTAAAACGATGATCAATATCACATGAAACAAAAGAGGATATTAAAAATAAAGTAGATCCAAGTAAATTAGTACAACTGAACTCCGCGCGGTCACTGAGGCTTTTAATATTTTCCGGTATACTGTTATAAAATCTAACAGCGGAATAATTAAAGGATCTTTGGAAAAGAGATGTGTAATGGCGGGGAACAGTAAGTAAATACTTGTAGCGCATGTTGAGAACATGGATTAAATGCCGTGGAATCAAGAAACTTCTGAGAGCGACGAGCAGGGATATCGACCGAAGCAACGTATGGACAAAGTTAGCCAAGTGAAATTTACGACGGTTTTCCATATTTAACCACCAAATAGACATAATACCACCTGAAATGTGATTATACTTTAAGATTGCAAATAAGTCTACAACATGAATTTCTTAATTCGCAGAAGACTAATGTTTCGATTTTAGTTATGTTCAATAGACAGTTTATATACTTTAAGTCCACATTAATATCATAAGCCGCTCTTTGGTACTCAGAAAAAACAAATGATTAAAGTAATTGTGTATCATCAGCATAAGATTGGAAGTGACAGGTATAAACAGATGATAAAATGTCGATAGTATAAATTATTAAAAGTAGTGGACCGAGCATCGAACCTTGTGGAACTCCAGATAAAATAACGGAACTACTTGAAATATCACCACGATACGTGATTTGTTGTGTTCTTCCAGATAAGTATGATTGAAGCAAAGCCAAAAAACCATTGCAAAATCCGTAATATTTGAGCTTAGAAATAAACAGCTAATGACAAATGATGTCAAATGCTTTCGAATAGTCCAAAGGAATGAACACACAATTCAATTTATTATCAACACAGTAACAGTACTGAAGCCCTTCCAAAAAGCAGCAGAAACAAGCAGCTGATCAAAAAAAAAGAAAAATTGAGAGAAGTCAAAAAGGAAATTGGGAATAAATATGTAGTTTCTGAACCAAAATTAAGAAATCCGAAAATAATAATTACTAGTGTTGAAGATTATGTTATTAACGAAAACAATGAAAAGTGTTAGATGAATACGTTTATTAGACGAAATTACTTAACTATATAGCCAAGAACGTCTCATCTAATATATATTTGTATATTTTAATATCGATTGCTAAATGAAGATTATTATTATAAAATACAAGTTATGTTGCTGTAGACATTAAGTTGACTGTAGAATAAGTATGCGCATTTTATCATTAAAATCATAACGATATTAGAACACTTGAATATAAACCAGCAAATTATAAATGCAAACAATTATCTGTTTTTTACATAAGTATTTCATGAATTAAGGTTCCAAGTTCCAATTATCTTTGCTAACAGCATTCCCACAGATCATTATTTACATATCTATTTTGTGAAAGGGATAGAAAACTGGCTTCTATTATTCAGCTAATACCCCAACAATCATTTCTATTATACCACGAAATTACTTTATGATAAATCTACGAAAAAGTGTTATCACCGCATTATATCGGAGAAACGTCTAGTGGTGTAATTTTTAAGAGCGAAATTGAAGATCACGTCTGCGTACAGAGGTCGGCGAGGTGAAGTCATTGCAGTGCCACTCAGGTGTGCCGCAGGTGTCACATTTTTTGATATCAGAACAAACGCACATTGAAATGTGAGGCCATTCTAAGAAGATTATGCTAATGCCCCAACCGAGTCCTAACTGTGGGTAAAGACCTCACATTTTTATATATCTCAGATTTAATCTGTCCAGACCATGACATAAGCTATAATAAGGAACACAATATATTTTTAATTGAGTATTTAAACACTTATAAGACGGTTTAGATGAATCTGCGCCGTGCACGATGAAAAAAAGTCTATAGAATAGTGGAATTTGTATTAGGATAGGAGATACATACGAGGGTCGTGTCAGAAATAATGAGAATAATTTATTTTTAAGTAGGTTATTTTACTTTATAATATCATTTTGTCTCGTTGAATATATGCCTATTATTAATTTATGTGGAATAAAAAATATTGAAATGAAAAATCTTATCGACTTAAAACATTTTATTTCAACCGCTTAGTATTAAATTAAACCTTTTAAACCAAGTTAAGACATTACTAAAAGTTGGGGAATATTTTAAAAGCCTTCTTAACACTTCGCCAGTTTATCCAAAACAAATCTGACGCAAGATATATTCGTAGAATCTGATATCAAAAAAAACGATGAAAGATGGAAATTTTGTGAGCAATATGGAGACAAACGGAAAAATATGGAAACCTTTAGAACCTTTAGTGGTAACCACCTTTTATGCCAACAAAAGTGAGTGAAATAAACCTCCACTACAGAAAAGCAAAGTTTGAATCTGAAGGAAGGATGCGATATTAGAAAGGTAGTAGAAAAGCCAGAACCAAAATATCTTAATTTTTTTGAAAACAAAGGAGACACAAATTACAAATTTTTTGCGGAAGAAATGTTGATAAACTTCAAGATTTTAGCGCTGTACTATCAGCGTTTATGATTTCTATCAGACCTAATCTATTTTTTCTAAAAAAATAGCTGCATTCAGGTTATGCATTGGAAAAAAAAAATTCTACAAGAAACAAGATAAAAATAGAGAATCAAGAAATATAGAATATCATTAAGATACCGGACTAGCGCTAGATGAGTCAATTCCCGGCGTCTCCGCAAGAGGAACACCATTGTAATAACTTTTCAGAAAAGTTAAAAAAAAGCTCTCTTAAAAGGATTTGTAATATATTCCTGACTAAGGCAAGGTTGTAAATACAAAGTATATTTTTCAAGTAATACGCCAAAAATGAAAATGTGGTGATGTTATTATTTCAGATATTTCTTCCAATATATGCAATCGTTTTTTGAAACAGCAAATCGAATTTAAAGAAGGTTTCTTAATTACTTCTCCATATATCTCTCCCTTTGAGAATGATCTTTGCCCAACATTTAGGCAGGTTTTTTATACAGTTATAGTAAAAAGACGCTGACGCGTGCCAAACCAATTGCACATAAAAATCTCCACGTGGCTATTAGATAAGATTTTTGGGGTTGAATATGGACAAATCTCTTAACTGTGGCAGGGTTTACGCTAGCGAGGTTGAATCCAGACTACTTTAGGGACTACGTTCTGGGGAACTCCCCACATGCTGAGAGAATAGTACTTGCTCAGAAGCGTCATTAGAGCCATGACCAAGGCAAATTACAGAGACCACCTTTATTTATAAACCTAAAGATATTGATCGTTATCAATATGCATCTATATTCTGGAAATGCTGCTCTATGCTCACAAAATGAAAAATGTTCTACCACAGAATGAACATGTGTATAACACTCGAAATAGTTCAGGTAGACAACATTAGGTTTTTTGGTTTAACAGTTGACTCTACATGCAATTGGAAAGAGCATATAAAAATTTTGTGCAGTAAAACCGGTCCTCTAAGTTTTGCGCTGGGTGGGCTGAGGGATGTAGTGAATTATACAATATTGAGGATGTTCCACTTTGATTGTTTTCACTCAGTGATGGTATACGGCATAATAGCATAGGGATCATCAACAAATATGGTTCAGGTGTTTAGAATGCAAAAGAGAACAAAACTATGTCTAGAGTATCCGTAGGGATTTGTTCAAGGAGCACAAGATTATGACGCTGCCGTGCGTCTATATTTGGCGGCTGCTGTTGTATGCTGCAGAAAATTTTAAGAAATGGCCGAAACTAAATTAGAATGTCTTCTACATTCCCAGATATCTGGCCATTAAATTATATAATAGATTGCCAAGAAATGAAAGACAATATCTTACGATCAATTTAAAAAGGCAACTAGGGAATTGATAATTGAAAGTAGTTACTACTCAGTAAATGAATGAATGATAGATATAGTGTTTCATTTTTATATGTATTTTACTTTTATGTATATATATATATATATATTGAGGTGGTCTCGAGCCTCCTCAATACCACTCAATAATTATTTAAGTTTGTTATTAGGGACGAACCCTTGTACATATTGAAATGTTGTAGTTCTTTTGAGTTACGTAAATAAAGGAGAGATATCACTTGGCACACAGATTCAATCCCATCTAATCGTTTACAAACAATTATATCTTGATCATAAAGTTTAGTTGAAGAAATAAGGTTAAAGAATTTAGCATAAAAACATGACCATAGTAGTGCGAACAAATTTCAAATACAACAGAAACGCACTATACAATCTTGTACTTATTTAGCATACATTATTTTCAATCTTGCGTTATCATTTTACATTTAGTTTTGACAAAGCATCCTATCTAACACACACAACACATGCATTTAGAGCATACACATATGGGCGTTATAAAAATGCAAATTATGACTAAATCAAAACATAATCATAAATTGCACATACTAGGAGTGACACTCCAAAGCTCGTTGAATGTATATCTCATGATTTTAAAAGCACAAATAGAATTAGTGACCTAGAAATTTTCAATAGCATCATTTAATGTAAAGCAGGGACGTTCATCTTTCGAACGCCCATTATCAAGTCAATTGCAATTTAACTCTGTGAGGAAACCAATTTTAATGTGAAAACACAAATTAATTACAGCCTTTTCTATATTTAGAACAGATTTTAATTAGGGCATGAATATCAATAGGACTGCAATTTAGGTACAAACAACATTTAGAGTATCACTAAGAGACCTAGACCACATGTCATATTAAAGCTAGAATTTCGTGGCTAGATTTAGTAACTGCCTGATATCTGATGGTAAATACAGTAACAACAAATATCACAGCACAGTTATTATTAGCAATTCTCATGAATTACGTCCTTACAAACGCATAATTACCAAAAGCATCTTTTCAAATTTAGGCCGAATAGCTTCATTAAGAAATGTCAAACATTAATATTTTAAATGCAGAAAAACGCACGAAATATAAGTATGCATGGCAAATAAATAATATGAGTTGTGTGCATAAATAGATGCCCTATTTGAATAAAGCTATTAACAATTAATTACTGTCAAAACTAAAATGGTATTTGAAATCCAAAAATTAAGTGAGCACTTGATACAATTAAACGCATTTAGAAATGTTAGTATAATTCCTTGAATGGCAAGATATAACTGACTTGATAAAGTTTTGATAAGCTTTTAAGCAATTTAAACCAAAATGACTATATAAAATAAATTTAACTTAAATTTGGAAATTTAATATTCACAGCAGGCATTATCTTATGAACGAACGGATTTTAATCAAGTAAAAAACGGAAATAAATTTATATGTATTTAGATTTTAAGATTATTTGTAAACCAGGTCCACAAAATCTATTAATATCCTTATTTTTGGATAAAATCCAAAATATTAGAAAATATCATTATTTTGTTGTACATAACTGTACTTATTTTTCAAAAACCGACGCTAAAGCTGTCAGACGCATTAAAAATACAAATATGAGCATTCAAAAATTTTACGCACTAGAAATATTTTTTTATTAATCATAAATATAAAAATAAACTATTTAACAATATCCAAATCACGTTTAGATACATAAAATAATAACAATTAATAAAATTATATGGTGCAACTGCTTTGGGTTCGAGGCGTTAAACAATAGACTACGGTAACATATAAAATAGGTAGACATTGCTGAAAGGAGATCAGATTAAATTAGATAAGCATCCACTAAGGATGAAACATCAGAGTTCATAAAAACAAACAACATCCGTGATTAGACGAACTTGAATCAAACCGACAAGTCGAGATAAATCCCAGTGCGGCGAACCTCTACGCCGGCCAGATAGGCGTTCCGTCGACCATCGAACCTGTATCACCATAGGTGAAGCGACTGCAGTGCTTTATCAATAAAATACCACGAGCATAAAGTCCATGGCTACTAGAAAAGAGAAAGAAAAAAAATATCAACAACGAACATAACCAAGAATAAAGAAAAAACCCCGAGCCAGACCCGAGAATAAATGTCAATAGATTAAACGCAAGAAAATTAACTCACCTGTACGCACATCTGCAACACCGAGACCTGCAGCTGCCGAGACTTGAAGTATAAGATACTGCAACCTACCGAAGCGGATTCTGCTACCCTGTACTCCGCCTACGAACGAGCTGCCCACCGGCGTTACCTGTCCATCGATCCAGAGATCCATCCATCCCGAATACGGAAAGATTCCAGGGAGTAACCAGCCGAGATTCCCATGCCTGTCGCTCAAGGAATCCACCATAGAGCTAAAGGACATTTAACATAATTAGATGAAGGTATCGTGATATGTTTACAAGCACTAACAAACCAAAAGAAAGGTTCAGTTGTCAAATAACAATATTTGCGTCAAATCATTTTGTAATTCGTGTTTTTACGACGATTAAAATCAATGTCAGTATGTTAAAAGTGGTATTATAGTCATTAGTAATCAAAAAGTTAGAACTCACATATCAATAAATTGTCTTTCGTTAAAATTAACTAAACATTTAAGTCAATAATCAACATACAGTCAGTCACATCCAAGGAAATAAAACCTAACCTATATTAGTAAACAAGTAGCTCTATACTTTGCTTTTATTTAGATTAAACAATATGAATAGCTAACCTTTATAATAGATTTGTTGTCGCCAATCTGAACTAATTTTCCAAGTATTGAACAGATTGTTTTCATAGTTTCTTTTCACCATAATTAAACTCATATACAGTTCATTTATATTTGCATACTCACATATACGTTCACCCGCTTTGGGAAATTTTGTACGATTGAGTGGATCTGTGTATTATATCTCTCCAGGTCATAAATTGTATTTTATAAGGTATAGTGTTGTCTTTTGATGAATATACTCATTAAGTTAAATTTATATGTAACAATTGGAAGTAATTATATAAAGAATTAGAAGTTATACCTACCTTTGTGTTTATTATTCGTATTATTAATTGGCATCCATCGTAAATTTGGGGAGACACATCATTCAATTTATATAGGTACCAGTAGCAGCCCACAACGTGCACACACAGGAGTCCTGGGATCTCGTAAGAATAACAGGTATTGCGTAAGTCACTCTGAGTCGTAGGTATTCCCGCAGAACCCCCACAACGGCCCGGAGATAAAATTTAACATAGCGCGCACTGCCGTCATTGCATATTCACATAATTCATTGTAGAATGCCGGAAACAACCCCTTCCCCTATTAGAAATAGAACATTGGTCAAGATATAAGCGATAGGAAGTCATTTTCAAGCGCGAAATTTAATACAGTTCAAATTTATTATCGCAGAGTTAGTCACCTTTTAATTGAATTGTTAAAGTAAACCCACATATACAGTTAGTAATAATTTTAGATTATACTTTCCCTAGCGGAATATTAGCGTTCAAAAATTTAATTTGGGGAACTTGCTTTCTGAATTTTTAATTTCTTTTATTTTTTTTAATTTACTTAGTCTCATTGCTCTTTAAGAACTTTAAATGCTAAGGGTTATATAACGCTCACTCCCCCCCCCTATAGCAATATATATTGATGTAGTTTATATTTTATTTTATATTTACATATGGCTTATGTCTATTGTGTTAATTTTCTGTTAAACTTTATATTTTGATTTTATATTCTTTATTCCCGTTTCTTCTTGTTATATTGCGTAATTTGAGAGTCGATAGAGCTATAATTTTATTGTAATTCGACAAGGTATGTAATGTATATATAATGTTTCAATACCATTATACGTTAGTTTTCAGTTTTAAAATGTTGTTTACTTCTAAGGAAGATGCCTTCATTTTAATGCCCCACTATCGCAGTGGAAGTCAAAATCCAGATTGATCTTGGGCATACAACTTAGAGTCTTGTATTCATCAATTTGAACAGCAGTTTCCCGATATAGATTTTAATCGTCATAATTTTGTGAATCATAAACACAATATTATTAAGTGATTTCAAGAAAAAAATTGCATTTGTAAGGGGAAGTCTTCTGGAAGACCATCAGAATTAACACATCCAGTAATGGATGATATTGAGCAACGTATGACAATTAGATCATTAAGAAAACTATCAGCTGAGACAGGTATTAAGCATTTACTATAATATGTTTATTTATTGTAATTGTAATAATTTTAGAGCTGTCGCTTACCACTGCCCACAAAGCTGTTGAGAAGGAACTTCACTTCCACCCTTATAAAATAAGTGTTGTGCAGCAATTATTGCCACCTGATTATGCAAATCGCATAAGATATTGTGAATGGTTTAATGAAAATTTGGTACACAATAACAACTTACCTGATTTAACATTTTACACTGATGAATCGTGGTTTCACTTACCAGGTTACATCAATTCACAGAACATGTGAATTTGGGCCGCTGAGAATCCCCATAATTTTATTGAAACCCCGTTTCACCCACAAAAAGTAGGAGTGTGGGTTGCTATTTCTCGAAGACGAATAATAGGACCTGTATTTTTCATGAAAATGTTACAGCAGAAAGATAAGGCGCACTATTTTACAAGAATTTTTAACACAACTTCATGATTAATTAAATATTGGTTACTTCCAACAAGATAATACACCAGCATATACAGCAAGAGAAACAATAAGATTTCTTCAGGAATTTTATAATAATAGGTTTATTAGTCAAGACCTATGGCCTCTGAGATCTCCTGATCTTACACCGCCTGATTTTTATTTGTTTGGTCAACTAAAAAATAATGTTTTTAAGAACAGGCTCCATAATCTGGAAAAACTTCAAGAAGCAATTAAAGATAAAGTCCAACAAATTACGGTAGAAGAACTGTAAAGAGTATTTGAAAATATAAAAAGAAGAATTAACGTATGCATAGAAAAAGTGGGACAACACTTTCAACATTTAATGTGAATGTTCTAATTTTTATTGTGAATATTCTAATTATTATACTTACTTACTATCTCATTTTTAATAAACTTTTTATGTAGTTTACCGGCTTTTTAATCCAAACATATATTTTACATACACTCACCGGCAAAATAATCGATCCACTCAAAAAATTGATGAAGTTTGTTCGTTAATAAGTTTGTTATTTTAAATTTGATTTGATTTATTTTTTTGCATATTGTAGGTAAATTTAAATGTAATCTATCACATCTTTGGAATTTTAAGATAATTTGGCGTACATCGTTTTATACAGGGTGACACAAAGTCTGTTTTTTAAAATCAACTTTAAAACCACATATGGATTGTCAAAGTTGCTCCATCTTGTATTTTCTTATTTTGTTAACAAGACACATCATTTCTTTACAATTTCTTTTTTTATTTATTACAATAGCTTAATTTTTGTAAAAGATTCAAGGGTTTAAGAAAAATCTTACATTTTTACATTTTTCCTATGGTACTAACAATAAGTTTACGAATTTATCGTTTTTGCATAGAGCGCTATTGAAATACTGTCAGTTGTGAAATCTAAAACTTGTCAATTACGTTTTTGAACGTGTTTCTTGTCGAATAGTAATTTAAAATATGGATCTTTCTGTAACCGACGAAGCGAGAGCTGTTGCTTTGATTCAGGATGGTAGGTCACAGTATTATGTGTCCAGAGTGTTGGGAGTTTCAAGATGTAAAGTTCAAAGAGATGTTAAGCGGTTTAATGAATTTAGTGTATACACAAGAAGAAATCATTGTGGTCGAAAGAAATCTACTAGTGAGCGAGATAATCGCTTTATAACGTTAAATGTTTTGAGGGACATAAAAGTTACTACTATGCAAATGAAAAACATATTAGAGGACGTAAGGCAAGTTCAAGTAAGTGATAGAACAATAGGAAGGCGGCTGTGTGATATCGGACTGCGTTCTAGGACACCTACGACTGGTCTAGAGTTATTGAGACACCATCGAGTTGAACGCCTTCGATTTGCTAGGGAACATGTAAATTGAGGTAACCAAGAATGGAGCAACATCCTATTCACTGATGAGTCAAGATTTTGTCTTAGAACACCAGATGAACGTGAAAGAATTTACCGGAGAACAGGTGAACGTTTCTTTCAAAACCATTTTTTTCCTAGAGTAAGTTATGGAGGCGGTTCGGTAATGGTGTGGGGTGGTATAAATTTTAAAGCTCCGACGGACTTGGTTATAATGAACGGGGGAGCCATGACAGCCGATAGATACATAAGAGAAGTTTTACAGCCACATATTGTTCCTTTTGCACCTTTCATCGGAGATGATTTCATGCTGATGCATGATAATGCCCGACCGCAAGTTTCCAGAATTGTACGCGAGTATTTAGCCGAGGTTGAAATCCCAGTAGTAAATTGGCCTGCTCTAAGCCCAGACCTAAACCCAATTTAGCATGTTTGGGATGCACTTTGGAGGAAAATACGATCTCGTGTACCAACGTCTGCAAATTTACAGCAGCTCAGTGACGTTCTAACTGAAGAATGGAATCAAATCAACCAAGCTTACATTCAAAACTTAATTGAGAGCATGCCAAAACGAATTGCAGCTGTTATCCGTGCACGTGGAGGAAACACTTCGTATTAAGTCTTTTATGTTTTTCATTTTCTTTTCATTTCCTTTTCATTATATTCTGTGTTAAGTCAAATTCGTAAACTTATTGTTAGTACCATAGGAAAAATGTAAAAATGTAAGATTTTTCTTAAACCCTTGTATCTTTTACAAAATTAAGCTATTGTAATAAATAAAAAAAGAAATTGTAAATAAATGATGTGTCTTGTTAACAAAATAAGAAAATATAAGGTGGAGTAACTTTGACAATCCATATGTGGTTTTAAATTGATTTAAAGAAACAGACTTTGTGTCACCCTGTATAAAATGATGTACGCCAAATTTTCTTAAAATTCCAAAGATGTGATAAATTACATTTAAATTTATCTACAATATGCAAAAAAAATTAATCAAATCGTATTTAAAATAACAAACTTATTAACGAACAAACTTCATCAATTTTGTGAGTTGATCGATTATTTTGCCAGTGAGTGTAGTATAATCATATTTAGGGATTTTTTTTGAAAAGTACCAATCTGCATATTTGGTTGCCTATGGTTCTCATCTCAATCATTTACGAACGGAGTGCATATATGTATATACTGCATTGATGGTCCAACGTTCACTCAAAAAATCGACTAATCTCTAGTTGCCGAAAACCGAAGACAAGTGACTTTTCGTTTTCACTAGGTTGGCTTCGCCTTTACTTCTCCACTTCATAAACCCTGCTTTGTTTCGGGATGAGAGTGATGAACAAATGCTTTTTCGCAAGTGAGGATCTATACAGAAAAGCATCCCCTTCTATTTCAAAACGAATTTGACAGAGTTAGGAGATGCGAAGCCATGTGGATTTTTAATAAGTATTCAGCAGCTTTGGAACCCAACAAACTAATATTTGTCTGAAATCCAATTATTTAACGGTTATGAATTACACACTACTATAGTTCACACCAAGCGATTTTAAGCACAATAAAGCGTCGATACTGTCACGAACACTCATAACATTCTCAACGATCACGTTGATGCTAAGGCGACGGCGATGGCCCTGCTCTTCGATATTTTCACGTTTCTCTTAAGAGTGTTACACCATACATTCACTCTAGCCCATGAAAGTATATCTACGGTGAATTTCAGTTGGTTTTGTGTTTTCACCGGTAAGAAACTTTATTATGCAGCGTCGCGCATCAAACACATGTTTCGCTTATAGTGGCAATTCCTAAATAAAGCGATTATGGAATAAGCTGATCCACAGTATTGTAACTATACAGTAAGTTAACTCCTCAGCGGTCCCTTTGATGTTCGTGTAGGAGTTTTATTTTTTTAAGACGACTGCGCACTAAGCTGCGGACAGAGAGGAAAAGTGAACGTACAAGAGTTATAAAGACTCGCGTAGCTGTACCAGAGAACTAGACCAACCTGACTGCAGCTATACTGGAGCGCAATATTTTACGGAGAGGGTAGAAAAACTATTTTTAAGGGAGTTCATTTACTGGATTGTTACTATACTGTGGCTGAGCTGATTACCCTACACTGAGTATACCCGCCAAATAAATTCAACCGCCCCACCACACCAACTACCCTTACAATTACAATTAATTTTTCCCGTAATATGAAAATAATTTATCAAAACTAAAACAATTTTCAAAAGTGTATTTGTAGAAATTACTTATTATTTATATTATTATTTATTTGTATCAGAAAAATAATATTAATCAGCCGATGTTTATGTCAGAAAAGGATGCATAATATTTTCGAAAGATTATATTTTCAATAATGAAATGAGGGCAATGAACACCGAAAACATTTCATTCGTTAAAATCTATTTATAGCATGTCGAAAATGAAAAGCCTTTTGGATGAGTAAATCTGATTGGTCATTTGACGAAAACTCAAAAAATTAAGTAGCATTTATTTACGCTCAGTTACATAACGATCGTGTCAATTAAAGGGGAAAAGTGCTGCAAATGGACTGAATATATATTCAGAGACTTCGAGCCGTCCTTTCTTGTTTATTCAAATCATGCTTAGATGGGAGCTTCCCGGTCATCCACAAATCTCAATACAATCGACTGGAATCTGCTAAACAAACGTTGAAAGGGTTTGGCCTTAATAATTCAAAACCTCACTTGAGTTCCTTCTTTGATCAATTATTCAAACTTTCCACTCACTTTGCGAGTGCTGCTGTTCATTTATTCAAGGCAACGAAGAGGTCGCTCTGTTTAGATATATTTCGATAGGACTTGTTTTTTATTTCTTCACTCTTTTCGCCCGGGTTTTATCTCTCGCTCCGTCCGTGTGCTTTTCAGAGAGTGAAAAATAAAACTGCATTGCCGTCTAATGATGTCGTGAACGGAATGCCAAGAATATAAGCCAACAAAGGATAAAGGCGGTTGCAAATTTTACATCTTGACGCTTCTCCTTTGAGGAGCCGTTAACTGAAAACTGACATCGACGGCAATCTGCGAGTAAATACATACCCGGAGTAGATAATATGAGGCAACAAAGCCATTTATCTCTGAAGAAAGCGTTCCCGTGTAGTCCCAATGATACGCATTGCAGCTTAAATTTAACTTAAGGACTTGTACGATCGAATATTTCTCCCTGGTGTGTTTTTTTTTGCCGGGGATACGCAAATATATAAGAATGATAAATTCATTTGTGGCGAAATAACTTGAATTAATGTTTGATGCGAATACGTGAATCATTTATAATATATAAAAATGGTTTTTATACATTTTCCTTTCTTGTGAACACGAAGAGGAAATAATATAGGATAAATGACGCAAATCAAAATAATCATATTTTATAAAATATTGTTTTTTACATTGAAATACTGTAACATGTCATTTTCTTGTATATTGTGGGTAGACTTTAAAACTCATATGAATATACGAGGCATATACAGAAAACATTTTCGGATTAATTCTTTAAAATCGAGTTTATATTTTTTTATTAATGCAACTTGGGTACAACGTGTTTTCATTATGATACAATATTTTTCCAAGTTCTTAACCCTAGCTGGAGAACTGCGAAATATCTCGATAATAATTTACTGATGGAAAATTCCACTTCATTGGTATTCCCTAGTGCAGTGTAGAAAAGGAATAAAGCAGGAAAACTTTGAAGATGAAAAGACAAACTCCAAGATTTTCCTGCCTTATTTCTTGGCTACACTGTACAGATAAACACCAATGAGTGAGAAACACGTATCTGCAGCTGCATTTGAGCGGATTTATCCAATTATCCTGTTTTCATTGATCCGTATTAGCTTTTCTTAGTTTATTAAATTATGGGTTTCGGGTGGCACGCATGAGGATAATGTCTGCCTGGTGATAACATTGGATAAATCCTTGGGGTGTCCAGGAGACTCCAACTAAAGCCACAATCGGTAGTCAATCGGCTGACGGTCTCCGATTGTTTTTTTCGTCTCCACGGGTTTTCTGCCTTATTGTTTGGCTGTACATACTGCACTGACGAAAACCAATGAGTCAGACACACGTGCATGCAGTTGCATTTCAGAGGATTTACTCAATTATCCTGTTTATATACATATATATATATATTGAGGTAGTACTAGGTACTAACCATCAATATTTATATTTGGTTATGGTATGAAATGTATTTTGATGTTAAAAGTTTAAGAAACTTATAAATAGAAATAGTATTATGAAGATTAGTGTTTATTATCCTAGTATTAATATTTACAATTGTTGAAGTGATATTGTAGTAAAGTCCTTTGGTTAAGGTCCATAGTTCAGCAAATGATACCAAAACCTGTAAAAGAGAGATTTTGATATTAATTGAGTGTTTGTTATGTAATATAAAATTGTAAAAACTTGTTCAATTGTCTTAAATGATGAGAATTGATTTTAAAAGGGAAACTTTGTTTAAAGGTAACGTCAAAATAGATAAAAAAACTCCCGCCATAATTTAATTAGAGGAAAAGTCAATGGTTGACAGATTTTGACATTTACAGAATTTTTGATATAGTATGTTTTAAAATTGTTTTGAATACTTAAATACATTTATAAATTCATGGTTAAAATTGTTAAAATATGAGTATTGAAATATAGAAAGGCATACAAGAGAATATTAAAATAATAGAATGTATTTTGAACATAAATAAGAGGTGTTTAATAGAGATTGGCCAATTAAAATATATAAATTATCACTAAGGTAATCAGAGTAAATAAGGGAGACTTCTTAAAAATTATGAGAAGAGATGTATGATAATTTCGGTGAGAATAGATTTTAGCCGAAATTAAGTGAATTGAAGCAAAAGAAATACATATTGTGTATATAAAATTATAAATGTAATATATTGGTACATAATTTATGACCAAAACGAAGCATTAGTGAAATATCGTATTAACCTAGGCAGTATCAAGCGAATAAAGAAGAGAAGGAGATTATAGTGATTAAAAGCATAAAATCTAAATTTAATTTACTTACCACAAAAGGATTAAATGTATCGAAGAATTCCTGAAGCGAAGTAGTTCCATGACAAGTTTAACCATAGAGGGGATTTATTTATCGAAGGATTCCTGGGACAAAATCATAGTATAATAGGCTCATCTGACGTGCATTTTTTGTAAGATATCCGTACCGAAGTGGATCCCTAGCAAGTTTATCTATCAAGGCGGTGAAGAACTTCCTGGACGGAATTACATTTAAATTGCAACACTATTCAAATACCGCCGGAGGGAAAATCCAAACGAGATAGGACTTTTCTTCATAATTCCAGCACAAGAAATCATCTTTACGAGGCACAAACAGCTGTTCCATTGAAGAGGTAAAACATCACCGAAGATTCCAGTTCAACCGAGACTAAAAAGAGAAAAGAGATCAGTTAGAAATTCCTTGTCAAGAAGTTACACATATGTAAAATAAGGTTGTATCATTTAATTGTTACTATTTATATGAAAATCTCTTTTAATTCAATGAATTGGTACATAATAGATTAAAAATTAAATGACTAAATGTATCAGAAATTAAATACTGAATCATAAATAACGGCTACATAGTACTATTTGTATTAGAAATCAATAGTATACATTTTAAAAGTTTTAGTACATGCGTTGAATAAACCTACCTTTAAAAATATAGTAGGGTTATATCTTCAATTCTTATCATAACCATATATAAGTACCTAGATATTGGACAAGTTTGAATAAGTAATTGTTAAAATACTGGCATTTTCTTCAAATACATGTTTATTGTATGTTATTTCTCTGCAATACATTATATTTATTGTTACTCAGCTATTTTTGATTTTCATTTACGTAGATGTATTGGATAGGTAAACATTCTGCATTTATGGTTGTTTGACCTCCTAAAAATAAAAGTAAACATACAGATTAATGTATAGGGAAGATATAGTAACAGTTCAAAATTAACTTACCATACTGTGAGATAATAAATGGTGTAAACTTGAAATTAAACTGATTATAAAGATTTTTGTATCGATTGAATATAATATTTAGTAGATTTATCAAAGTTAGTTCACATGTGTAGCGGTAATATCGTTTTAGTTGCGGATTACCAACTTATATAGTGAAAAGTACTTGGACAATAATCTTTCTTAGATAATATAAAAGAGACAGGTCCGGACTAAGTTTTTTATTAGTAATGAGAATATGAAAGTACACATAATAAAGAAATAAATTTGTTTATAGTAAATATATGATTTACGATATTAGAAGTATCTGATAAAGAAGTGTATTTGTTTTTTTTTTTATTTAGAAGAGAATATTCAAGTATTAGAAATTTTAACGACTGAGTTAGTTAGGACATATAAATATTTAACTTATATACAAGTAAAGTAATATATTGAAAACATTCTACTATAATTTATTGGCTTACCCAACGTGTGACGTAATAAGAAGTAAAATGTCTAACTCAGGGTGTAATTAAAGGAGATTATGAGTGAATGATAATTTTATAGTTTGATTTTACTTAGATATTTTGTTACACTCAGGGTTACGACAATATATTGTTATGGTTTTAATATCCATACAATATATTGATTTGTAATTGTGTTATTACATATAATTTTTCAATTCTTAAAAGTATATTTTTAACAATGAATAAAGAATTAATTATTTGAATGATCATTTCATGTTCATAAGTTGATGAGATTTTCATGTTGATCTGGTTGTCGTAGAGGAAAAATAAGGATTTCTTTCTTCTATGTTTGTATTTTTAGAATCTGTTAAAGAGAAATTAAAAAAACATTATTATTATTGTCAAATATGATGTATTATATTTTATGTACAAAATTGTTTAATTAACGATGATATGACGAGTATTGTAAACGTAAATAATTGATTTAGAGTATATACTAATTTGAATTAAATTTCCCGCCATAATTTGAACAGGTGTTAATGAAAGAAAAATTTTGACAGTTCCTGAAATGAGAATTTATAAATTGAAGGACATTTGTATGAAATGCTTTGAAATTAGGTCTTTTTAAATGTAAAAAGAATAATTAATATACGTAGTAATAAATTATAGGGATGTAAATATTCGAAAGTAAATAGTAAAGAGATATTTTGAATTATAAAGGTAGGTGTAGATTTCTGATTTTCTGAGAAGGGTTGCTTAGGAATTTGGTTATTGAAAAAAAACCAACGGGGAGATGAAAAATAATTTTCATACGACGCGGTCATTTTTTATCTTTGAATAAAATATTTCATTGATAATTTCTCAAATACAGCGAATTTTGTGCTTAAAAGCGTTAAAAGTTATTAATTTAACAAAGTCAAAGTGAATAACACAGTTAAAAGTGAAAGAAGCATACATAATTTATGTGATATTTATAAAACATAGGTAGCAAAATTGATAGATAAAGGAAAGGAATATTTAAAAAGGTTGAATCATAATTTATCACAACTACTTACATAAATAGAAGATTATCCATAGATGAATTCCAAAGTGTATTTTCAAGATTATCCATAGACGAAGTTCCTAGTACTTCCAAAGGAGACCGAACGTGTAGGAATTATTTCTTCTAGAGTTGCAGTATTTTATCGTGTATAGGCTTACGAAAAGAATTTTTCTGAGACCGAACGTGTATTTCCAAATTAGACCGAACGTGTATTTCCAAAGGAGACCGAACGTGTAGGAACCATTTCTTCTAGAGTTGCAGTATTTTATCGTGTATAGGCTTATGAAGAGAATTTTTCTGAGACCGAACGTGTATTTCCAAATTAGACCGAACAAGTAGGAATCATTTCTTCTAGAGTAGCAGTATTATGTTGTGCAGAGAACTTCGAAGAGAATTTTTCTGAGTCAGAACGTGTATATCCAAAGGAGTATAAGAAGGACGTCGAAGATCGGAGGATATTATCAAGATATCAAGTCCAGGTCATGCTATAGTAGCAACATCACCTACAAGTAAATATACCTTAACATTTGAAGTAATATAAATTATATTGGTACTATTCGATTTAAAAATAACATATTTTATATTAATATTTAGGAAAGTTATTCATTTTTACACCAGAATGTATTGAATTAAGAATAAGAAAGGCAATACCTTATTTGTAGTAATATTACAAGTTGCATTCCATAGAAATCTCATCAACAATTGAATGTTTACAACCATAAATAAAATACATTATTAGTCAATCGTAGAAAACATACGAGTTGTCGTTCAACAAAACTTACTCGCTACAGTTATGTCATTATCTCTCATGGTTTATTTTGATATTTTCTAACCAACGTCAATACATCGTTGTTAAACAATTTTTCAATAATATTTATTTTTTTCTTGTGTATCTGATCAACACATCATTATACCATTATTAGCTTGAGCAGTTTGTTTTCTTTCATTTGGAGCATTATTTATGTGTTTTTTCAATCAAAGCAACTGATATACAAGAGTTGTGTAACACTAAAATCATAAAAATATTGAATTAATGTAACCTGAAAAAGACCCATCAAAATTTGGAATACTTACGTGTTTAGTCGTAGTTCTACAATGTACAAGCGAATAATCAGTCACAATGGACCATAAACACCCCTGATGACATATAAAAAAGTATTTTATAAAGAACACGTGAAATTCAATCGATAATAAACGAATCATAAGTTAGGTTATATTTCTTGACATGTAATATGAAATATCCCTCCCATTTTTATCATGTATTGGTATAAGGTTCAAAGAATATAGTCCTACCAGTTCAATTAATTTAACAAGGAGAAATAAAATTTAATATTTATTAAATTTGAGTATTAGCCGAGGCATTTTAAAAAAATAATAGTAGTAGTAAAAAAATTATGTGTTAAAAATAACACTCTTCCAATACACATACGAGTACATTTAGTGCCCGAACTTGGAATATTATTAGAGGATAGTTTGTTGAAAATAACAATCATCCAACCCTTATACAGGTACATTTGGCTGGCCCAACTTGGGACAATAATATTAATACATTTGGCGCCCAACGTGGGGCACGATAAAAGAAAGGTTTCTGGTTATTTGTGTATTTTGTATTTTATAGAATAATAAAAACGCAGATTTATTAGGTACATTTATTTAGTTTATCGCAATTTGGTATTACATGTGATACATTGGTACATAGTTGTGTGTATTAAAGGTACATATAAAATATTTTATATAGAGTACATACATATTAGTATAGTTTTATAAAATATATTTAAAAATATGGATACAAGATCTAAAACTAGTATGAAACAGACTCCAGGTACAAGTGAGAGCGGAGAAGATAGTGAACAGGAAAGAGGTGATACACAACAAATTATTCCAAGTAGGAACATAGAAGATATGTTAAAAGCTATTTTAGAGGAGAATAAGAAAAATCAAGAGAAAAATGAGAAGTTATTGGAAAATATGGAGAAGTCTAATCAAGAGAAAAATGAGAAGTTATTGGAGAAAATGGAAAAGTATATTAAAGAAGAGAATAAGAAAAATAGAGAGGAAGATAGAGAAGAGAATAAGAAAAATAGAGAGGAAGATAAAGAAGAGAATAAGAAAAATAGAGAGGAAGATAAAGAAGAAAATAAGAAGATGTTAGAAAATATGTTAGAGAAAGTTAGTGAGGAGAATAAGAAAAATCAAGAAGATTTGGAGAAATCTCTTAAGGAAGAAAATAAGACACTAATTGTAGATATGTTTGAAAAAGTTAAAGAAGATAATCGGAAAATATTGGAGAATATGGAAAAATCAATTAAAGAAATAAACCAGAAAATTAGTGAGGGAAATAAGAAAATAAAGGAGGATATTTTCGAGGTTTTGGAGAAGAAGTTAGAGAAGTTTGGGGATGATAATAAGAAAATAAATGAAAATCTTGTGAGCCTAAATGGAAAAATTAATCAAACTAATGAAAATATGAAAACAAAATTGGAGGAAGAAGTAAACAATTTAGAAGAAAAATTTATAAAAGAAATAGAGAAGAAGAATGAAAGTAATAAAGTAGAGATTTTAGAAACTATAGAGAATAAACCTGGAGAAGTAGAATTAGTTAGTGGAAATCATTGTATAAATATAAAAATAACTAAGTTGAATAAGATAACAGATATGGGTTCTTATTTAGATTACAGTGAGTGTACTAACTCAAATACGAACATGTTTAAGAAACAAGAATTTGCTGTGTCAAGATGTTTCAGTGATTTTATAGGTTTTTATAATCAATTTACTGGAAAACAATTTAAAGCTGGACGTAATATGTTACTAACACCTATGAGAAGTGTTATTGATAATGCAGAAGGTAAAATGTATAGTCAATTGAAAGAAACTGTTAATGGGAATGATTTTATTGTGGAAAGACGAGTTTATCTAGAAAGAGATTTGCAAAGAAAAGTTCATTTCTCTACATTGATTTTGGATACAGATGCGAGAGAATTATTTAAACTTGAAGTTGAATTTCAGAACGTACAAATACATACATATTTAAAAATGCTGACATAATGAAAATATTTAACAAGATTGGAAGATTAGTTAACAAAAACATTTACATCATGGAAGAAAATGATTCATGGTATGAAGAAAATAGGATACAAGAAGTAACAGTGGACACTTTAAAGAATAGAGTCCGATTAAAATTAATAATGAGAAACATGACTCGGAAAATTATTGCTACAGATTTAAATAAATAAAGGGGCATCCAAATAATAGGTAAGACACAGTATTTGGAGGTTGTACTGTGAAATGAGTGACGACATTTCCTTTCTGAGTTCGGCTAAATCATCCACAAAAACATTAAATCATTCATAACATTTCAGGCAGGACATAGTATTAGAATAGATTGTACTATGAAGGTGATTGACCACACTTCCTTATCCGAGTCACATTAAATCATTCACAACATATTAATCAGAACAAGAGGTTCATATAGAAGAGATCAATTCTTGACGGTTTTTGCAATACCGATTTATTTCAGCAATCTTGGATCTTTTCAATTCCCAAAAATCTATTTTTTCAAATAGACTTTCCCATTGTATAATAATAAATCCCATTAAATATAATGATTTCATTTTTTTTTATATTTGTTAATAACATATTTAGTTAGAATGGAAAAGTCTTAGTGGAAATCATATTAGTTTATAGTACTCATTTAGAAATTATAATTTGTTTGATAAAATATAGAATTAGTAGATGTCCTTATATTTTAATTATGTAATTTAATTGTCATGTATCGTGTGCAATGTAGTGATGTATCATATGTGATATGCAAAAGTATAAAATAGAAACAGTACAAGATGAATATAAATAGGAAAATTTAAATGTTTTTAAGTTATGTACAACTGTAACAAGTGTTGAAAGTAAAGAAATATTAAGTTAGTAGTTATGTTCTTAAATGTAAAATGAATAGGAAATTACCAATTTCATGTATACGAATAGAGTATAAAATAAAAGAAATTGAAATCTTAAGAATACAGTACAAGTATAAAGTATATGGATTTGTTCAAAAATAAGTACAGGTGTTGAGTAAAAATAGAATATGTATTATAATTGAAAATATAAAGTTTTATAGAGAATGGAGTGATTTTAGTTGGAATTTAATAGTAATATAAAAAAATATATAAATGTCGAAATAGACAATAAAGATTATAAAATATGTATTATGAAGTATAAAATATCTTGTAGAGGTATAAGAGTACCTACAAGATTAATTAAAGAATTTATGAACCAGTATATGGTATCTAGCACTAAATGTAGTGTTTATTGGATGAATAAAAGTATGATTAATAAAGATAATTGTGGAATGTATATGAAAGAGTTTGTTAAAACTATTGAAATGGATTAAAGATTATAATATGATTAATAAACACCAATATATAAAAGAACAAGTATTAAAGTGAATACAAGATAGTAAATTCAGTGTACTGTTTATAAATGTTTAGATATGCATACAGGTGAAATCATTTAAGAATTACTATAACTATGAAATATGGAAATAAAAATCTTTTACAGACAAAAGTTAAACAATAAACAAACTTAAAACAAAATTAATTGGGAAAGTTGTAAAAAAAAAAATAATATATCTTTTAAACATGTATGATACATTATAGTTGTCAGTTTTACAAAAAGAGTTATTAATACATAGCATATATAAAATAGAATGTAAAATAGTGTATAAAAGTTAGAAGCATAGATTTATGTGTTTATGGGTTAAATAATGAAAGTGTTGATTAGAGAAAAATAAATGAATAAAATGACGTGTATACAGAGTATTGATAGAATTTATGGTGAGGTTGTGTTGAATTAAATTAGTTATGATACTTAAAGTTATTGTTGAACAAATATAAATTTTCAACAAAGTTAAAATTTACATTTGTTAAAGGGGCAAATGTTATGGTTTTAATATCCATACAATATATTGATTTGTAATTGTGTTATTACATATAATTTTTCAATTCTTAAAAGTATATTTTTATCAATGAATAAAGAATTAATTATTTGAATGATCATTTCATGTTCATAAGTTGATGAGATTTTCATGTTGATCTGGTTGTCGTAGAGGAAAAATAAGGTTTTCTTTCTTCTATGTTTGTATTTTTAGAATCTGTTAAAGAGAAATTAAAAAAACATTATTATTATTGTCAAATATGATGTATTATATTTTATGTACAAAATTGTTTAATTAACGATGATATGACGAGTATTGTAAACGTAAATAATTGATTTAGAGTATATACTAATTTGAATTAAATTTCCCGCCATAATTTGAACAGGTGTTAATGAAAGAAAAATTTTGACAGTTCCTGAAATGAGAATTTATAAATTGAAGGACATTTGTATGAAATGCTTTGAAATTAGGTCTTTTTAAATGTAAAAAGAATAATTAATATACGTAGTAATAAATTATAGGGATGTAAATATTCGAAAGTAAATAGTAAAGAGATATTTTGAATTATAAAGGTAGGTGTAGATTTCTGATTGGAGAATTTAAAAAAAATTGTAAAAGGGTTGCTTAGGAATTTGGTTATTGAAAAAAAAACAACGGGGAGATGAAAAATAATTTTCATACGATGCGGTCATTTTTTATCTTTGAATAAAATATTTCATTGATAATTTCTCAAATACAGCGAATTTTGTGCTTAAAAGCGTTAAAAGTTATTAATTTAACAAAGTCAAAGTGAATAACACAGTTAAAAGTGAAAGAAGCATACATAATTTATGTGATATTTATAAAACATAGGTAGCAAAATTGATATATAAAGGAAAGGAATATTTAAAAAGGTTGAATCATAATTTATCACAACTACTTACATAAATAGAAGATTATCCATAGATGAATTCCAAAGTGTATTTTCAAGATTATCCATAGACGAAGTTCCTAGTACTTCCAAAGGAGACCGAACGTGTAGGAATTATTTCTTCTAGAGTTGCAGTATTTTATCGTGTATAGGCTTACGAAAAGAATTTTTCTGAGACCGAACGTGTATTTCCAAATTAGACCGAACGTGTATTTCCAAAGGAGACCGAACGTGTAGGAATCATTTCTTCTAGAGTTGCAGTGTTTTATCGTGTATAGGCTTATGAAGAGAATTTTTCTGAGACCGAACGTGTATTTCCAAATTAGACCGAACAAGTAGGAATCATTTCTTCTAGAGTAGCAGTATTATGTTGTGCAGAGAACTTCGAAGAGAATTTTTCTGAGTCAGAACGTGTATATCCAAAGGAGTATAAGAAGGACGTCGAAGATCGGAGGATATTATCAAGATATCAAGTCCAGGTCATACTATAGTAGCAACATCACCTACAAGTAAATATACCTTAACATTTGAAGTAATATAAATTATATTGGTACTATTCGATTTAAAAATAACATATTTTATATTAATATTTAGGAAAGTTATTCATTTTTACACCAGAATGTATTGAATCAAGAATAAGAAAGGCAATACCTTATTTGTAGTAATATTACAAGTTGCATTCCATAGAAATCTCATCAACAATTGAATGTTTACAACCATAAATAAAATACATTATTAGTCAATCGTAGAAAACATACGAGTTGTCGTTCAACAAAACTTACTCGCTACAGTTATGTCATTATCTCTCATGGTTTATTTTGATATTTTCTAACCAACGTCAATGCATCGTTGTTAAACAATTTTTCAATAATATTTATTTTTTTCTTGTGTATCTGATCAACACATCATTATACCATTATTAGCTTGAGCAGTTTGTTTTCTTTCATTTGGAGCATTATTTATGTGTTTTTTCAATCAAAGCAACTGATATACAAGAGTTGTGTAACACTAAAATCATAAAAATATTGAATTAATGTAACCTGAAAAAGACCCATCAAAATTTGGAATACTTACGTGTTTAGTCGTAGTTCTACAATGTACAAGCGAATAATCAGTCACAATGGACCATAAACACCCCTGATGACATATAAAAAAGTATTTTATAAAGAACACGTGAAATTCAATCGATAATAAACGAATCATAAGTTAGGTTATATTTCTTGACATGTAATATGAAATATCCCTCCCATTTTTATCATGTATTGGTATAAGGTTCAAAGAATATAGTCCTACCAGTTCAATTAATTTAACAAGGAGAAATAAAATTTAATATTTATTAAATTTGAGTATTAGCCGAGGCATTTTAAAAAAATAATAGTAGTAGTAAAAAAATTATGTGTTAAAAATAACACTCTTCCAATACACATACGAGTACATTTAGTGCCCGAACTTGGAATATTATTAGAGGATAGTTTGTTGAAAATAACAATCATCCAACCCTTATACAGGTACATTTGGCTGGCCCAACTTGGGACAATAATATTAATACAATATATATATATATATATATATATATATGAGAATGCAATTACGGGTTATATTGGTCAATAAAAGGCTATTATGTGCTCTTTTGTTTAATCCTCAATATTTCGTTATAAATCTAATAACATCTTCAGGAGGAAACTGTAATAAAGGCTACTTAACATTTGAAACTATTATAAAAATTCATAACACTTACAGACTAGAGACAGCACATTGGCAAAAAGTACATATAAGAAAATTGTATAATTTAAAATGACATTGACCAAAGTGTCAATATTAATTAATATGTCAGGTACAAGCAAGAAAGTGTTGATAGATTTAAAAATTAAGATATCTGTGTGCATTATATTTAATTTTAAATTTTAATTAACATAAACAGCTATAACAACGATAAAATGTAAGAGTAAATAGTACTGAGGTGGTTAGTATCTGATTTAAAATTTATTGTATCATTACAATGTATGTGGACCATCTCCATGAAAAGTCTGCTCTTATAGTTACTTTCACTGGCTAAAATTCCAATATTTTCGAAATCGAAATTATGGTTGGTTTGTTCTGTGTGTAATGATACTGCACATGATCTTTTACCAATACGCACATCACTTTTATGTTGTATAATTCTATTCTTTAACCATTGTGAAGTCTGACCTACGTATTTTTTATTACAATCAGAACAAGAACAAGAATAAGAGCAGACTTTTCATGGAGATGGTCCACATACATTGTAATGATACAATAAATTTTAAATCAGATACTAACCACCTCAGTACTATTTACTCTTACATTTTATCGTTGTTATAGCTGTTTATGTTAATTAAAATTTAAAATTAAATATAATGCACACAGATATCTTAATTTTTAAATCTATCAACACTTTCTTGCTTATACCTGACATATTAATTAATATTGACACTTTGGTCAATGTCATTTTAAATTATACAATTTTCTTATATGTACTTTTTGCCAATGTGCTGTCTCTAGTCTGTAAGTGTTATGAATTTTTATAATAGTTTCAAATGTTAAGTAGCCTTTATTACAGTTTCCTCCTGAAGATGTTATTAGATTTATAACGAAATATTGAGGATTAAACAAAAGAGCACATAATAGCCTTTTATTGACCAATATAACCCGTAATTGCATTCTCATACAATATTCAGTGGTCGTTATTTCCTTTTAAATATATATATATATATATATACAGTGTGTAAATAAAGTAAGGAATAATATTCATATTTTGTTTATTATCGCTGTTTGGGAGAAAACCTCGGACAGGTCAATTTTATTTTGTTCCACCGGATTTTATACATGTAATTTTTTTTTCTTTGGTTTACTACTCTGGGACCTATGACGTCATCAACTTCTTTTCAAATGGAACCTCCTTATTTTTATGCTAGAAATAAAAAGTATATTTTTTTCTGAATTCAGCAATACCCCATATGTGGTATTTAAATTAATAGTTTTCGAGTATTAAGCGTGCTAATAATAACAATTGACATGTCGGAGTGCAGAAATATCGACCGAGAAATGAGAGATAATTTTTTGGAAGAACTTCAACTCTGACTTCATCATTTGCAAGAAACAAATAGGTATCAATTTGAACATTTATTAATGTAAATTTTTTTAATCTTCCCAAGAATAAATTATTACTATTTGCTCTTTTGATTTTCAAGTTTAATTATTGTTGTCATTTTAATACCTATGATCCTCCATATCTCTAAAACTAATAATTTTAAATACCACATATGCGCTATTGCTGAGTTCAGAAAAAAATATACTTTTTATTTCTAGTAAAAAAATAAGGAGGTTCCATTTGAAAAAGAAGTCGATGACGTCATAGGTCCCATAGTAGTAAACCAAAGAAAAAAATTGACATCCATAAAATCAGTAGGAAGAAAATAAAATTGATCTGTCCGAGCTTTTCTCCCAAACAACGATAATAAACAAAATATGAATATTATTCCTTACTTTATTTACACACAGTATATACGGGTGCCCCACCGAAAACGAAACAGATTGAATATCTGGAAGGAGAAAAAACGCAGAAACAGGTCGATTTTTTATCCAAGGGGGACACCCTTTCATCATATCTTCAACTGTGATACGTCATTCCCCTCCCCTCCATCACTCTAACCATTACAATTTAAATAGGGAAAGTAGGAAATACGATACATCATTGGTAATGGTACGAAGAATTCTGCAATGTGATTGTCGGTTGCGCTATTTTTGATTTTAGCGCCCCTAGGGGGGAAAAAACGGTTACGTATTTCACAATGTGACACATCATCTCAAAGCTAATTTTATTAGCAATTTAATGCACAATTGAAAAAAATTTAAATAATCGAAAAACCTTGCAGAGCTCTAATATTAGAAACTACGAAGTTATTAGGTTACTAAATTAATTACATAAATGTCAAAAATATTACGTATTTAGTTGCTAATAAAATTAGCTTTGAAATGATGTGTCACATTATGGAATACGTAACCGATTTTTCCCGCTAGAGGGCGCTAAAATTAAAAATAGCGCAACCAACTATCACTTTGCTGAATTCTCCGTACAATAATTACCTTTTCAATGATGTATCGTATATACTACTTTCCCTATTTAAATTGTAATGGTTAGAGTGATGGAGGGGAAGGGAATGACGTATCACAGTTGAAGATATGATGGAAGGGTGTCCCCCTTGGATCAAAAATCGACCTAATTTTGCGTTTTTTCAAAAAAGTTTTCTCGTTCGAGATATTCAATCTGCTTCGTTTTCGGTGGGGCAGCCTGTATATATGTGTGTGATAATGATGTCTTGTGGTAGCGGCCTTAATAATATTAAATACAACACATGTTATGTTTTTTTTTGCTTACGAACAAAGATCTATCAGAAGAAAAAAATTGGAGTTATTTATACATATACATATCGTTGTTCCTGTTAATGAAAATATAAATTCATCATATATTAGGGAATTTATATTCTCATTAACAAGAACATCGATATGTATACTTATAAATAACTTTTTTTCTTCTGATAGATCTTTGCTTCTGAAGAAGACATTAAAAAGTAAAATGTCGAAAGGTTTGCGATTGAAGTCCAGAAACAAGATGATCAATATTGAGGTCAATTTCACACAGGCGCAGGTTTCTTGACGACGTTTCGGCAAAATCACACTTGTCATTTTCAGGTCTGCGATAACTGTCTGCTTTTGCTCCTTGTTACGTGTTTGAGTTTACTAATGACAAAAAGCAGAAGCAGGCAGTTGTCGCAGACCTGAAAATGGCAAGTGTGATTTTGCCGAAACGTCGTCAAGAAACCTGCGCCTGTGTGAAATTGACCTCAATATTGATCATCTTGTTTCTGGACTTAAATCACAAACCTCTCATTAATTTCTTCGGATTGTTTATCTTTTTTTTTTCATTAAGTAGCTCTTGTATTATCTATGTTTTATAAATAATGTGTAAACTTTTATCGCTTTTTATTTACTACTACTTATTACTTACCTATGGCCCGCGATTAATGTCCGGAAGTTAGGCCCACAACCAAGCAAAGGTTGCCCCCATACCTGCTTTAAAAGACACCTCTTTGTGACTATTACTAAAAAGCAGGTTTCTTTAAATATTTTTTCCGTCATCTGTGAGCCTAAACTGATATAGTACTGTTAAAAAGTATATTTTAAGGGAAAAAAAGTTTTGGGCATATCTGGTTTAATAATTCAAAATTTAATATACAGTTTGTACACCGAACAGTATTAAATGCTGTTTAAATATTGTTTAACAATAAAAATAAAATAAAAGATAAACATGCGTCAGATGGTCTATACGTGAGGCGATGAAGCATTCAGGACAAATTCTAATTTGGGAACTTAAACGAGAAATTGAACTTGTTCTGGTTTAAATGACTTTGTATTCGGATGCCAGACAATTGTTTCGAACGGCTTCCGATATAGGAATTTCTAAATGGGGCACGATCCCTATAAATGGCATCTCGGCGCTATAAAATGAGGAATGAATTTAAATTGAATCGACAGTTTCTAAACATAACCTACAGGTTGAATGTGTGTATGTTTGTATACAGGCGGAGGGCGCGGCATAGACAAACTGCCACACTTTTGTGCGACGAAATACGTATGTGAAATCTGAAGTAGCGTATCATTGAAATAAATTCGAACTAAACACAATTCGATTGCGATCACCCGGACTTCTCTTTAATTAAAACGACAGCGGAATGTTTACTGGTTCGTTACAAAGTTCGAACGTATTCGATAATACATAAACAAAACTTTCTAATTTAGATTGGACCGATACGCTCTTTATCAAATGATGCTGAATATAATAGAACTTTAAATTTTGTCTCTGTTCGATAGAGCGCCGTGCAAAAAAAAGCGCTTCGGAAATATGACGATAACAAGCTCAAATGACACAATCAGTTTAATAACATTTTGAAATATACGCGGGCTTTGTTCTATATAAATTCATGCATTGCCTGTCACATACGGATGCTATTGATTTTGTAAATTTAGAATGTTAGGATATCAAAAGTAAACCAATATTCAAATAGAGCGAGTTTAAATTAAATGGCGAAAATATTGACGAGAATACAATGAAAAAGAATGCTGCCTGTATATCACATTAAATTATCAGCATAATATACCGGCATTTTGAATGTCAATAGTTATTTATGTGCTGTATAAAATTATTCTAATTTTATTAGACTTAACACGAATTACTTTTATTAACTTAGCCCATGTTAAGAAAAGTTATTACCTACTCAATATATGTTTATTTAAGTTGCCAATATTTATTTGCTAGTGATACTGGTAAAGCCATTAAGCATATATGTAATTACGCAGATAATAATATGACTTCCGCAGATTTTAAGCGATGTACTTCAGCAATAAACAAATAAAGTTTTTCATATTTACAATAACTACTATCAGGTTTAAGTATTAGAAATGAAGAAACAGAAAAATATGTGGGCAGCAATAATAAATATAAGTCATTAAAACAATTGTTGGGAAAGAGGGACAAAATCTCATAATCAATTTGGTATTTATATTTATGACGATATCTGATTATTAAATTTGGATTATTGTTGGAAAATCTCGCCACTTATTCTCGAAGTGTTATAGTGAGACATTTACAGGTTCTGCTATTGTTCAAGAAATTTTGGCATATGTTTGTAAGTCCTTTGAAACTCGATTTCAAACGTGTGTAGAAGTAAAAGATGCATATCACTTTTAAAATGAATAAAACTAAAAGAAAAATACATTTTTACTAAAGAATGATAAACAAAACTAACTACCTCTATATAGATTTGAAATCGATTTCAAATGACTTACTTATAAACATTTGCCACAATTTCTTGATTACTAACAGAAACCTATTGATAAATTAAGAACTATTTTAGTAAATAAAATCAATAATCGTATAATAGATGAGAGGAAAAACCACACAATTTTTTGAAATGTTAAATGCATATATTCAACGGAAATATTTCAAATTTAATGACAAATACTACAAACAAATTAATGGTTTGCCCATGGGCAGTCTATTAAGTCCTATCCAGGCAGAAATCTATACTGTGTGTCCAAAAAGTCTGGAAACACCCAAATAAAATCGAAACGGATGATTTTTGAGAAAAATGCAAAAACAGGTCAATTAGTATTTTCAAAAAACTACTGGCTGATGTTTGGAATTTTTGATGACCTTGATGTCATCAAAAAAAAAATTTAAATGGCAACGTAGCATTTTTAATTTTATTTTTGATAGATCTTTTAATTGTCTAAACGACAGTCAAAAATTTTTTCATTCTACTTAAGAAAAATTTTGAAAAAGAAAATCACTATAGAAAACAAAGAGAATTTTAATCGTAGAAATCAGCAAAAACTCTTACAATAAATGTTCAAAATGTTGTCCTTGAGCATCTTGGCAATACCCTAAACGATAATAAAATTCATTTTGAACGTTTTCTATCATTTCAGGAGTGATCTTTTGTACTTCAATCTCAATCCGTTGACGCAAGTCTTCCAAATTTTCAGGTTTAGTTGCGTATACCCTATTTTTTAGGTGGCCCCACAAAAAATAATCAATAGGCGTTAGGTCTGGCGACCAAGCCGGCCACTCGATAGCCCCCCTCCTGCCAATCCATCTGCTTGGGAAGGTATTCTCGAGATAATGCCCAACATTTCCCGCATAGTGGGGTGGAGCCACATCTTGTTGAAACCAAATTCTTTGGCTGGGCAAATTAGGATCTTCATGGTTGGGAAATATTTCTGCTAATGACGGAATTAAATAATTTTGTAAAAAATCCAAATACATTTCCGCCGTCAGGTTACCGTTGAAGAAAAAAGGCCCTATAATTCTGTTACCAATTAAACCAGCCCATACATTTAATTTCTGAGGATACTGAGTTCGTACCTCTCTCATCCAGCGTGGATTTTGGCGTGCCCAGTACCTGCAGTTTTGTCTATTAACAGTCCCATGTAATGTGAACGTAGTTTCATCTGAGAATAAGATATTTCTGATAAAAAACGGATCATTATCGCAAATAGGCATCAGTTGTTCGCAAAAGTGTACACGCCTGTCGAAGTCGTCTTCAGACAGCTCATGAACCAAACAGATTTTGTAGGGATGATACTTAGTTTTCCGGAAAATATTACCAATTGTACTCTTCGACACGTTAAACTCCCGAGCAAGCTGCCGTGTACTAGAATTTGGAGTTTCCTCTACTGACAATAATACGTCGAGTTGCGTATCTTCTGCGATCTTTGGACGACCACTTCTAGGGCGATCTTGAACATGGCCTTCTTCTTGAAATTTTTTGTGAATCTTACTCACTGCAGAAATACTAATTGGGGCACGCTCCGGATGTTCTGTATTAAATAAGTCGCAAACTTCTCTAACTGAACGAGCCCTATCCCCAAAACCAATCATCATCAATATTTGAATACGTTTCCTCTCACTTAAAACCATTTTAATCAGATTTTTTTTAACTTACGCACAATTCGTATTTGACAGAATGTCACAAATAAAACAAAATGTGTTTGAAAAATAATCGACTTTTAAGCCAACTATGTTTTTTTTTTTAAAGACAAACTTTTCCATTTTCGAAGAAGTAATTTAATTTTTCTCGGTCATTTTCTTAAGTAAAATGAAAATTTTTTTTACGGTCATTTAGACAATTAAAAGATTTATCAAAAATAAAATTAAAAATGCGACGTTGCCATTTAAATTTTTTTAGATGACATCATAACTTTTTCAAGGTCATCAAAAATTCCAAACAGATACCATCAGCCAGTAGTTTTTTGAAAATGCTAATTGACCTGTTTTTGCATTTTTCTCAAAAATCATCCGTTTCGGTTTTATTTGGGTGTTTCCAGACTTTTTGGACACACAGTATACATTAAACTTATACACTTTTGGGCCAGGTATGTAAAGGATGTTTTTTATATATGGTTAGGGACAGAAAGACAAATACAAGAATTTCGTCCTCTTAAAACAAAACTAGCGTATGTCACATTTTTAGCAAAAACGTTGTTTGTAGCCTATGTGTTCTTTGACTATGCCTATATTAGGGCAAAAGTATTGGAGTCACAAAAAGAAGTTAATTTTTAAAACAACAGAATTATAATATACTATAGACACCAAGCTGCCATACTTAGTGCAGAACGAAACCTATGTGTAAGGGATTGTTTATTGTATAACTGTATATATAATATACACGTGTGTACGTATGAGCGGATGACGTAACATAGGGATTTTTGGTAAAGAAAGGAAACGGCCGGGGAGTCATTCAGTCGGGGTGAAAGTATGGTGCAACGTACACGCCCGTGCATATACCGTAGTCCTCAAATTTTAATTTCGGTTTACACTGCTATCCCATGCAGAAGATGACCTTATAATATGCAGCGATGCCTGCTTGCTAACAGTGGTGGGAGAGCATCGCAGTGTCGGGGGACCCTCACGCCTTACATTTCATAGGAAACGTTTGTCGACTGTTGTCTTGGCAGCCCCGCTTATGTTTATCTTTAGTTTATTTCGTCACGCTCTTTTCCTCATTCTACGTTCGTATCAGAAATTAATATATGTCGACTACGGTATAGAAACAATGTTAATTTCCGAATGTGAAGATATTATTGAGATTTGTTTTATACTTCGTTAGTTTAATTAAACAATTAATTATACAGTTCTGTGTTTTCTTACATACGTTCTCTTAAAATTGTTTGTCTTACTGTGTTAGCATGTTGCAACTGATATTGTCTGGAAATAGATTTGTTCGGCTGCATGATTAATATGTTGTTTGCATTAGTTTTTGAGACTACAGTAATCTCTTTTTGATAAAATTAATTTAAATCAAAAATGCAGAAGGTAAATGCAAACCATGAATACTGTGCATTCCAACTGTTTGAATGTTTTGTATTCTAAGCCGATTCCGCTTACTAAGAAAAAATTTGATCAGATGCGATTTTTGTGTAATAAACTTGTCATCGGTCCTCATTATTATGAATATTTTAGAAGTCTGCCTGGTACAAAAAACAGAGACCCTGAGTCTGACAATGAATCAGAGTAAAAATGAATAATTAATGTTATCAGTATTTTTTTCATAAATATGTATTACTAATATCAACCAACCTCGGGTATAGGAAGCAGTTTTATTTTGTACGTTAAAGCACTAAAGTTCCTATTTTTTCAATTTCTTGTTGTTTTCATTAAAGCAAAACTAGTTTAATCCCAAATAGGCTATTCATAAATACAGAACTTAAGTCCGTCTCATATAACTATAGCATAACCCTGATAACAAGAAATTTAATGAATTAGATTAAGTTGTCTTTGCTGCTATTTTTAAGAACCCTTGTACAAGTGGTCACAATATTTTCAAAAAAAGATTATTGAAAAGAAAGTCTCCTACAAAATTTGTGTATTGTGACTTACGCTTTAAAATATGTAAATTCAGTAAATAATAAAATACTGATTACGATAGTATAAAATAACAAAATGAGATGTGGCCACCACACGACTTTCTTATACGTATGGGCGTTTCAACCTATACAATCTTAAGAATTTTTTTAAACAAAAATTATACAAAATCCTATTCTAAGTACTTTCATTCTCTTAATAAATCGCTATAGAATGCATACCTTGCAAGATATTCGAAAAAAAGTGCTACTCGCTAAGAGTAAAAGTGCTACTTCCGGTCCGAATTTGAAATTTCATGTATACAAGAAATATTGCAAATCCAATTTTAAATACTTTTGTACTCTTAATAAATATATATAGAATGCATAATTTACGACATATTTGCAAAAAATCGCTATTCGCCAAGAGTAAAAGTGATACTTCCGGTGCGAATTTTGAAATTTTTTTTATTCAAAAGATATTTAGAATTATCATTTAAATATTTTTATACTCGTAATGTACCTGCCTAGAAAGCAGGACTTGAGAGATATTCGCAAAAACTGATTTTCGATAAGAGTAAAAGACCTACTTCCGGTAGGAATTTCAAAAATCTTTTTTAAGTCAGTTTGTCGCAAATTTAATTTTGAGTACATTTGAATTCTTTATACATTTGTTTAAACTTAGTAATTGACGAAATATTTGCAAAATTCGATTTTTTCACTGAAGTAAACTACTACCTTCTGGTCTATCGATTTTACTGAAAAACTAATCAGATCTCAAGAGGGAGATTATATATGTAAATACAAAATTTGGAATAGATATCTAGAGCGGTTTCACCGCTATCGTGGTCACACACAGATAGACACACAGCCAGACACACGAGGTCGAAAATTTTCATCATCACAATACTTCCTTATAGTTACTACGTATAAGAAAGTAAAAGATCTAACCATAACAAGAACCAATTTTTACCCAAAAATAGAAGCGAAAGAATATAGTAATTAGCATTGTATTAACTAACTATATTCCTCATTTTAGCATTAAAATTAAGGCAATCCTCAGAAATACTGAAATAAAAATGAGGTGTGGCCACCACACGACTTTCTTATACGTATGAAAGTGTTACTTCCGGTCCGAATTTTGAAATTTCATTGATACAAAAAATATTCCAAATCTAACTGTAAATACTTTTGTACTCTTCATAAATATATATAGAATGCATAATTTACGACATATTTGCAAAAAATCGCTATTCGATAAGAGTAAAAGTGGTACTTCTGGTCTGAATTTTGAAATTTTTTTTATACAAAAGATATTTAAAAGTACATTCTAAATAGTTTTATACTCATAATGTACCTGCCTAGAAAGCATGACTTGCGAGATATTCGCAAAAAACTGATTTTCGATAAGAGTAAAAGACCTACTTCCGGTAGGAATTTCGAAAAACTTTATTAATACAATTTTTCTCAAATTTAATTTTAAGTACATATGAATCCTTTATAAATTTGTTTAAACTTAGTAATTGACGAAATATTTGCAAAATTCGATTTTTTCACTGAAGTAAACTACTACTTCCGGTCTGGCGATTTTGCTCAAAATCTAATCAGTTCTCAAGAGGGAGATTATATTCGTAAATACCAAAGGTGGAATTGATATCTATAGCGGTTTGACCGCTATCGTGGTCACACACACACACACACACAGACATACACACACACAGACACACAGACATTTTTTAAAAACCACTTTTTTGGTATCAGGGGACCTCAAAACGTGGACATCTGCAAAAATCTCAAGGTCGAAAATTTTCATCATCACAATACTTCCTTATACTACGTATAAGAAAGTAAAAACGGCTACAGTTTATAAATATAATCTTGGTACTGCGCTAAAACAATAAAGAAAAGACTGAACAGTTCGATAAATCAGGGGTATACTAAATAAATTGTAAAGATTGTACAGCCATATATATCGGACAAAGTGGTAGAAAGTTAGAAATACGATTAAAAAGACATAAAAGAACGATTTTACACAACACAAAGAATCCAGGCTTCGCAGAGTTTCGCATAAAAAATAACAATTCATTCGATATAAATGACTGTAAACTTTTACATAATGTAAGTAAAATTAAAAAGGTTACAATGTTAGAAAATTTAGAAATTAAGAAGGCCATAAACCAGAAGAAATTTCTAATTAACACATACACAGATATCATAAGTAGACCGATAATGAACGCATACATTAATAATAATAATAATAATAATAATCTGTATTCATCTTAACAAAATACAAAATACCCAGGAACACAGCAGTATTTGTACTGGAAATATGTAACAAAGAGACAGAATAATAGAGTTACAATAAAATCACTAATCATAAAATATACATATATATTATAAATTAAAAAATACTATTGAAATATTAAAAATATTTGAAAACTAAATTAATTAAAATGTAGTATCACTGTGACATCTATTCATTAACAGAATAACAAGATAACGTTAACAAATACGCCCTAACACTATACTTAAATTTACAATAAGTTTTACAAGATTTTATGCTGTTTGGCAATTTATTATACAAGCTACATCCCATGAAACCTAAGTTCTTTTGAAACAGAGTGGTTCTCTGGGTTGGTGGTAGCACAAAATCCGTTTGACGTATGTTTGTGTAATTATGCGATGTATCAGTCGAAAATTCGCATTTAAATTTATAAACATAGCACAAGCCTTCAAGGATATACACGTCATATATAATAAGAATATTGTGCTTCACAAAGATTGTTCTACAAGATTCACGAGAAGAAAGATTGAAAATGCTACGAATCACGCGCTTCTGCAATATAAGAAGACCAAGACCAGATCCCCAATGAATTATTCCAAACCTCAGCCTGAAATTGAAATTAGCGTAGTAATAAGTTTTAAGAACATGAGCACTTCAAGACCTTCTCAGGTTGTACAAAGCATAACAAGTTCTAGATAGTTCGTTACAGATATTATGGATATGGGTAATCTATCTAAGATCCTCATCAATGGTGACCTATCCAGAGCTTGATTTCTTGTAACTATATAGTTACGCCACCTACACTATTTCCTCACTATATACACTTCAACAACAAAAGTGGTCAGATTTTCCTCAATCTAAATTATAAGATTTTTTCCTTTTTCTCAACATTTGTTTTAATGAATGAATGAATTGTTTATTGTTGCTGCAAACATAATTTTCAATTTCTTCATTTCTAATATCACTGGCCAACAAGGTTTTTACCCTAAGTTAGTAACTAATGAAATTGAACAGCATATATAAAGTAAAAATGATTCGAAAAGCGGCAGTATTGGCTTAGCTCTGGTTACAGAGAAAATGCAGGTCGAGACTTGTTGCAGACGTGACTTGACTCGTTCCCTCAAGAATGTTCAAGTTTGCAGTGTTATGCTTTAATCTGGTTGGTTGATAGGACTTAGGGAGGGGATAAGCAGATACATACTATATAAGAGATACATCTTTGACTGAAATACCACTAGCGCTAGCACAGCATAAAGCCGTGAATGAGAATTTTTAATAACGAAATTAAAAATTGAGATAATTTAGTTCCATCTTTAAAGACACAGTCATGCCTCGTTCGTGTAGAAGTAATCCAAATAACTTTTGTTACGTATGTGAAAAGTTAAGTCTGAACATTTGCCGGGCCTATGAACTTTACTTCGATATGACCGTCAAAAATCAGGACAAATAGTGGGTTCCATATGTAATATGTACTACATGCAGCAGATATTTGCGAGATTGGTTATGTGGACAACGACATTCTTTACCGTTCGCCATTCCTATGCGATGGAAAGAACAAAAGAATCATCTTGAAGATTGCTATTTTTGCCTTAACAAAACTGCAGGACTTAACACCCGTAAGAAAAGAAAATATAATTATGTGGAAACTGAGTCAGCTCAGAAACCTCGACCCCATGATGAACAGCATCCTGTTCCACGACCGCCAGTTCACAAAGAAAGCGAGGAGAGTACAATAGCTACCGATAGCGACACTAGCTTTAAAGGTAATGAAAAATCAAGTGACCCTGATTTTATTCCATCTACATCAAACGAACCACATTTAATTACTCAGTTTGAATTAAATGACTTGGTGCGGGATTTGAATTTATCAAAATCACAAGCAGAACTTCTTGGGTCGCGACTACAGCAATGGAATCTCTTAGCAAAGGACACAAGAATAAGTATTTTTCGCAGCAGACATGAAAATATTGTTGATTTTTATAGTATGGCCGGTAATCTGGTCTACTGCAATAATATTTATAAACTTTCTGAAGCTTTTGGAATACATCATGATCCCAGTTCTTGGAGATTATTCATAGACTCATCAAAGACCAGCCTAAAAGCAGTTTTGTTGCATAATGGAAACCATTATCCTGCTATTCCTATAGGTTATGCTGTTTCTATGAAAGAAACTTACGAAAATCTGAAAATTTTATTAGAAAAGATAAAGTACAAAGACTATTCCTGGAATATTTGTGCAGATTTTAAAGTAATTGCAATTATTTTGGGTATGCAATCTGGTTACACCAAATACTGTTGCTTCTTACGTCTTTGGGACAGTCGTGACAGGGAAAAACATTACCATAAGCAAGAGTGGCCACTACGACAACAGTTTATACCAGGAAAAGACAATGTACAACATCAGCCTCTAGTAGAAAAAGAAAAGATCATAATACCACCTCTCCACGTGAAACTTGGGCTCATGAAAAATTTTGTAAAGGCAGTGGACCGCGAAGGTGACGGTTTTAGATACCTTCGTGAAAAGTTTCCAAAAATAACAGAAGGAAAACTGAAAGAAGGTATTTTTGTTGGACCTCAGATACGAGAAATAGTAAATGATGAAATCTTTGAAACCAAATTAACAGCGAAGGAAAAAACAGCTTGGCGCTCCATGGTACAAGTTTTCACGAATTTCTTGGGAAACAAAAAAGCTGACAACTATAAAACTTTAGTAATGGATATGATACAAGCATTTCACGCTGCTGGCTGTAATATGTCCCTTAAAGTGCACATTCTACATTCTCACTTGGATTTTTTTCCGGAAAATATGGGCGACGTTAGCGATGAACACGGTGAGCGCTTCCACCAAGACATCATGGGAATGGAAAAACGGTATCAGGGGAAATGGAATCCTATTATGTTAGCAGATTACTGTTGGACGTTAAGAAGAGATGCAGTAGATGTTGTTTATAAGAGACAGAGCAATATTACTTTACATTTCTAATTATAATAATTTGAAATATACATTAAATTATGATCTAATCTAAAAAACCTTTTCATTGTAATACAATAAAAAATCGAGCTAACTTTACGTTCTACCTTTTATTAAAATAAATGTTTATATGTTTTCTATTGAAATTCGTATAAATTATTTGATGGCAAAATCAAAAGGTGAAATTTGTTGGCCAGTGTATTTAGACTCTTTTATTTGTGTGTTGATTAAATACATCGTTCAAAATCGGTGAAAGCCATATTTGCGCAATTACAGATATGTTTAATGGCTTTGCCAGTATCACCATTGGTCAATATTGGCAACTTAAATGTCTCAAAGTAGTTATTTTTTTCTTGGACATATTCTGCCAAAATAACGCTGCTTAAACTCTCTCAGCTAATAAATAATTTCCTTGACATTTCTGTAGTACAAAAATACTATATTTAAATAAAAAAACATAAAGATGTCAAAATTATAATATAATTTTGACATCTTTATGTTTTTTTATCATTTTTTGATATTATCAAAAAAAAATGATAATAACACAGTAATGGTCATTTTTAAAATAATGTCTTACATTTTTTTGGTGCAAAATTTAGTAATTCAAAAAAATGAAGCGTGATATAGGCTTTTCCATTTGAATAAAATTGACTTTAAAATTTGTAATATAATTTATTCATCACTGGACATGCAATTAATAATTGAAAAAAATATATGCTCGTATTAGGCATTTTATTATAAACAACTTTGCCAAAAAATGTGTTCATCTAATATGTCGCTTTTGATAAATATACTTATAATAAAAACAGTGAATTTTTGTAATTGAAAAATTGTAATAAGTCGAAAACTTTAAATTCTAGTCCTATACTATCTTAGTACTTTTTGACTAAGAATTAAACGAGGAATACAAAAATGTAATAATTTACAGGAAGTTTTATTTAAAAAAAAAATAAGTATCGTTATGAAACACTCTGTATAATACAAAATAAACTTAAAAAGCACTCCTAATGTATGGGTATCATAAGAAACAAAACGCTTCGAAATATCTTTTTTTATAAAGTCACGCTCTGTCTTTCCCAGGAAGATGACTCACCCTGTATATATTTAATATTAATTAAATTTCTCATTAGACTTTTGTAATAAGGCCTTTACTAAAATTACTTAGCGAACAATATTTAATTTAGTAATTCCTAATTTTTATTGTAGGGGATTTCTCCGGTATAAACATTTTCAATTTGGGGCATATTGTTGGTTGTAAATTTAGGGCGACGAGCAAAAATGAATATATGTTCCGAATAGTTTTATTGGTAGCGTGCGGATCTGTAGCGTTGAACACGAAATCAATATTTGATTGGCGTCCTGGTGGAATTTAATTCGGAAACTTAGTTGTAACTTATTACAAGTTTCTTGATCCCCTCGAGTTGTCTGCACAGTTAGGAGTGTGTAAAGACTTAGTAATGTAAATACACCCCAGCGTATTAGCTAGTACATGCTCACTGCAAGTACATAATTCCTTCCTACATATACATAATTATAAGGGTAACAATATCACTTGTATATATGTCAAAAATAAGTTTATATTTATTAATGTAATTTCTGTGATGAATAAGTAGTGCCTCGCGTAGTGTATGAAATTCATTTAATGGGTTTTATATTAAGTAAAGATATTAAATTATTCAAGTTATATTTCTTATAGATCTCTTTTTGTCAGAAGGATAACAAAATGTAGAGACATTTTTATGGAGTATTACGTTTTCTGTTATTTATAACTTTTATTTAGATAGAATGTAAAGAAGTTTGTATTTTGAGCCTAAAAACATCTTGGTATTGGTGATTTAATATTTGACTAGTGTTAATTTCACATATATTCGTATTTTCTTATTTGTAATAATGACATTTTGTCATTTTTTGACATAAAAAGTTCTAATTTTTAATCAGAGCGGCGTAACGTTTGTAGCTATAGTTTTTGATACCTAAAACCTCACCAGATGACTCTGATTAGTACTGTCATGTAGATTACTACATTAGCTATCTATACTTTACCGCCTTTATTGTTTTAATTTTGGATGCAATTGAATTTTAATTAGCCGGTTTCGCATAAGTGTTCACTTATTCATAATTTAATATTTTGTTGTGTTTAACTGAAGTTATGGTTTATTTTGTTTGTACTATTTTTAAGAAAGTGCTACTTTCATTCGTTTGTATAAATTTGTTTCCATTATAGTTGAAGTTTATTAGTGTCAATTTTAGGTAAGTGTCATACAATTGTAGACTAAGCTATAGTCGGGTCGTTTTCGCAACCAACACGGCAAAAGTACGAACTTAAAACGCTGATTCAATACCACTACAAATTCCAATCAACCGGAACAATTTTAGAACAATAAAATTCAACCAACTGATTAATATTTTAGGATAAATAGCTACGGCTAGTAAACTACTATTACATGAAAGTCAGTTAGAAATTAAATATTATAGATAGAATTATTAAATATTACTTTTCTATATCAATATTTTATTTAATACATGGCTATTCTGAGCATTGTTGTCAGATTTTTACTTTCACGGAGCGGATGATACTTGACAAGCGTAGCGTATGACAAGCAGGTTACAAGTATTCAGTATAGCGCATAGTATAGCGTTTTTCGAACAATTACACATGAAACTTGGGCTACCATCATTCATATTGAATAAGAAATAAAGACGTCCTGGGATAGGGAAATAGAAATTGATAAAACTGACTCCAGTAATATTTTGTATTAATGATAGCGGTAGTAGCGATTGTGAAAGTTATTATTAATGTTAATGAATGGTCATCTTTACTATTATAGTTTAAAGTCTCCCCTTAATGACAGCGCGGAGGAACTGGTAGTTTGTGATGGTAACCAGATAGCGATGCGAGTTTGTGGTTAACGTGGTTAAGTTGAACGTGAACTGATTGCAAGATTATTTGCAAGGAGTAAGATTATGTATATGTAGATATTGGATTCTATAACCTACGTTTATCTGACATAAAAGAGTACAAGCTAAATATTGTCAGAACGTGTTTTCCAATTTACTTATAGGAAGTATTAGAAACGGTGACTATTATTATTCTAAAGGAAATCTGTTCTTAAACAACGTCATTAAAAACTAATCAGCACATTTTCCTGTTCAGAAATAAGTCAAATATATTGATCTAAACCAAATTATATACGAGAAGGTAAGTTTTATTCAACAGAAATGTTTGGTTTTACTTGTAATTGCTTTATGTTATTTAGAATAATCACGTAACTGATAAAACGAATATAGCTTATAAAGGATTGGAGACGGATTAAATTCAGTATCCATATCAAAAGGCAAAGACAGATTTTGGAATCTGTTAACATATTTGTTCATAATGCTTCGGCAGAAGATTACGATAGTTAAAATAATTTGTACTTATATTGACCAGTTGAAGAAAGAACTCTGTCTAATCGAAGAATACTATTCAGGAAATTTTCAAATTTAAGAAGGTATAACTATGTTGAATGTAATAGAGGAATGGTGGATGATTGATTTCAGAATAAAATAATGATCGAGTTTATTAATGTGACAACAGGATAAGCATTTGCATATGGGGATGCAGTTAAAACATATCTCTGTTATATTATTTTTATAGTTTTTCTAAAATAACCTTTGTATATTTTCTGTAGGACTTTAATTTTGTAATTATTTATTGTTATTAATGGAATTAAGATTATATAATTTCAAAAATATGTGATAGTATTGTAATAATATTAATGTACTACATAATAAATTGGGATAGTAAAAATACTTGTTCATTATTGTATGTGTAAAGTTGCTTGGTAAGGTAAATTCTGATCAGTAGCAAAAGATTCAACTTACGAATACTCAACATTTGAAATACTTTAAAATATGTTTGAATTGTTTAATTCTGCATTAAATATAATCTTTAACAACAACAAATTTATACTAGTTTAAAGCTTAAGCATATAATAATGATATGTTTAGCTGAATCAAAAATGTTTGATTAGCATGCAAAAATTATATTGTAATCAATGATATACCTACGAGAAATGTTTCAAACAAGTTGCTTTTAGTACACCAGTGATAATGGTAATAATCATAGTGAACAGTAAGAATCTGGCAAACAAATGTTTTTATAATTAGTGTAATACTTTTCTGACCTCGCTGATGCATGTAAAAATACTTTAATAATTTTGATGCATTTAATGGAAAAGCAATGTAGCACTATTAGTAAGGATACTGCTGTACAATTGTCTTTGTTACTAAATATCATTATTGTCTGTAGTAAAACTAACTCGAACATAATTATTAAATACATCTTGGATTGAGTCGGTCTTTACTTGATGTAAATCCATTTCATGTGAAATAAAACAAACAAGTGTTTATGATATGAATGAATACAGTGTAAATCATAAACATTTGTTTGTTTTATTTCACATATTAAATACATTCCTGAATGTTTAAATTAATTTTAAAAGTTCAATTTTCTCTGAAAATCTAACCTTTTTTATATTTATATCTAATTACTAACAGCAGAGAAGTTCATACAAATATAAAATAATCATTATATTCTCCTTTTCAATAGTACTTAACCAAAATTATTATCAAATCAATAGTAACATATTAGAATTATTGTGGGTAGTGCTAAAACCACAAGCCTAATTGATCATTTAGGGTTACAGTGTCAAAATTAATATTACTTGACAGATCAAATTTTGCAACGTCTCAAATTTGACGCCATTTTAATTTTGGTGGCGCATGTCGGTTGCGAGAGCGATTCTAGTTTATACACTTTTTTTTTCTATATTATATAACTACATATTATACTTTTTTAATATGTTTTAATGAGTATGTTTGTAAAATGTTCTGTGATATTATTTTCCTTTTCCAATGTGTATTGCAGATTTTTTTTTTTACTTTGAGATGACATTTTATGCAACAAAATGCCCTTATAAAATAATTTGCAGCAAAGTATTTTGCTGTGGTGTGGCGATACAGTCATTGCTAACGTGGTCTATTCGAACAAAATAATGCCAACCACTGTGCCAAGAACTGCCACCAAGATTTCAGCCAAAGCTTTTTGTAGTTTATATATTCTGCCATATAGTCCTTAGCCACAGTTGAGAGTACATGAACTACTTTAGAAATGATATTGCGACAAAGAAATCATAAGGTGAATAGAGAAGTCCAACTAATGAAAAACTAGAATGGAGTGGAGAAAATAGAAGTACCTACAAAGAACAAAATGGTAACAGAAAAGTGCTTTGGGTATTTTATCTATATTTTTGTATGTTTGAATAAATGACTATTAAATTTTTGTAAGTAATGTAGCTTTATGTTACTTTTCGATTACCTTTAAAACACATTGTTTGTTTATTGAATATTGTTCAATTATATGTAGAATACGTATGTGCATAATTGCCAAAAAAAGTATAATCTCCAAACTTAAATAGAGATATGTATAAGACGTATATGAACAAAACTCTAATATTTTAGTAAGTAACTTTTTCTTAATTATATTAAGTAATTTTAGATAAAAGAAGTTAATTGCAAAAATATTAGGATTTTGTTCACAAACTATAAAATAAAACAATTAATTTTGGATAAAAATGTACTATGCCTAATTTCAAAATTTGCCGCCATTTAATGTAGTACCTGAAAATTTCAAGAGATGAGTCTAATAGTGTTACAATATTTAGTATTTAGTTACCCATCTACTATTCTTATCTATGTTTTTAATATAGATTGGACAGTTAACTTTTTAGGCCAATTTTGCCTTTCTCGATAACAGAGTAAAGTACAAGAAATCATGCTGTTTGCACAATGCAGCCCAAATAATTTTTTTACACGTATTTGTCCTAAACGTCATATTACCAAATTTAAATATATTCAAATGAGTCTCATTATCGATTAATGCAACGGGGGTATAGAAGACTTAAAAAAAATGGAATAGAGACAGAGCATTACACACCGTATTATGAAGTCTGTAACAATCTAGTAAAAATATCGCAAAACAATCAGTTCTCGTTTTTTACTGCTCATGACAGTAACATGAAATTTTAACATGACAATATCAACATGAATAAAAAAAAGTATGTTAACAAAGCATTTGCACTTTATTTCACTACTCATTTATTTGTTTAATTAAATTCTAGTTTGATTTTATATCTGTACCGTATTAAAGTGATAAATATTATTGAATATCTTCAACAACACAATGCCAAAGCGTTTACTGGGGATACTTTCTATACATATGCTGATGATGCTGTGATATTATCCATCCATAAAGATGTGCAAAAGCCGGAGGTTAATATTAGAAATGACTTTTATCTTTTCCAGATGTGGACGTACGATAAGGAACTTCTTATAGCTACAAAAAAAATTAAGTTTATGTACATAGTTTCACCTAACAATAGGCGAGCTTTCTAGATAGAGTACTGCTGACGATTTGCTTTTCCCTGGTAGAATCTATTCCCTTGTATGGCATCACCATTTGTAGATCCCAAGCCTTATACAAGGGATGTCTTTTTTATTTTGCAGACTGAGACATAGAGGGCGGCATTAATCAAATATCAGTAAAGTCACTAGATATATAAAGTACCGCAATCCATAAGGCCAAAGAGTGCGAGAGAGAAAGCGCTACTTTTGCCCAAACATGGCCGCCAAACGTCAAATCACTTGTCAAATCGTTCGAAAACGTAGACGTAGTGTTCAGTTTGGTTAAGCGTGCGACATCGTTGCATATAAACCCACCGTTGGCAACATAAAGTGTAATTATGCCTGGTTCTTGTATTATCAATTGCAAAAACAGTGTCGCCATAGGTTTCCGTTTATTTGCATTTCCCAGTGGTGAAAGGAATGCAGACAGAAGAAAAGTGTGGTTATGTGACATTAATCAAGACAATGTGCCGGTAAATGCGAAGATTTGTGAGGTGAGTACATATGTAAAAGCAGATCACATGTTATAACACTTAGTTACTTATGTAAGGTGCATTTTTCTGATTCCCAATTTGAACAATCAAGAGCAGATGACATGAAAAAACTAACTCCAAATGCACACCCCGATCTGGTTGTCAACCACAAAAGGCGAAATTAAAGGAGTTTAAAGTTGACGTTCTCCAATTCGCAACAAATGATTTGTATCAATATATTAAAAAAATTGAACTGTACTTCCGTGAATGTACGAATTCATTGATACAAAATGATTTATCATTAAATGAGTTCAAAGCAATTATTAAGACGAAATTTGATACTCCTGACATACCAAATTGTCATAATATATTAGATAATATTATTTCTATATTTATACGAAGTAGATTATATTTTGTTTTGTCCGATTTGGACAAAGGGGCTACCAGGTCAATTTTAAAAAGTAGTCGCAGCGTTGCAATGCGTGCTTTAGTAAACCAACAATAATAAATAATGAAAACGGTGCTTGCTTGTTTTAATTAATTGCCTTACTATCTGCGGTTTAATTATTAACGCATGTTCATACAGTTGCGTTCTTTTAAGAACACAGTACTAAATTGATTTTTTATTTAACACAGCAATTCAATTTTGGCGCCAAATTTATAATAATAATAATAATTTTTGCCCAAAAATGGTGGAGGTTTGCGGTACTTTATATATCTAGTGACTTTAAATATCAGTACTAAAAATTAAGCTCCATCTTTAGTTAACCTACATCCAAAGTTTTAGTGCAATACGTGGAGTGTTCTAGCTACAAAGAATTGTCAAAGTTGTCAAGATAATATTCTTCTTCTTGTTCTTCTTCTTCTTTCTATTAGGATTTCTCGTGTTATATAACCAATCTCTATAAACTGTGTCTCCTTCTCTTCCTCGGTCTTCCTGTCCTTCTTCTTCCAAGTGGTCTGCTGTCTCTTGCTATTTTTGGTAATCTCTCGTTGTTTATTCTAGACACGTGGTCCTCCCAGTTTTTTTATATCAATATCCGTTACCGGAGATGTTTCTTTTATATTTTCGTTTCTAACTCTGTCCCATCTGGTTTTTCTTGCTATTCTGCGCAGGACCTTAATCTCCGTCGTTTGTATTTGTCTTCTGGTTTTAGCCGTTTCTGGCCTTACTTCGGCTCCATAGGTCAGTATAGGCCTCAATGCACTCTTGTATAACCTTGGTTCTGTGTCAATTCTCAGGTACTTATTGTTCCAAATTACGTCGCTCATGCATCCAGCGAGTCTATTAGTTTTCGTAATTTGTTCATTTGTTTCTTTGTCTATGTGACACGAACTTGTTATTACCGTGCCCAAGTATTTCACCTGCATCACCTATTCTATTATGTCGTTGTCTACAACTAACTTGCATCTAATTGGGGCTTTTGCAATCGTCAATACTTTAGTCTTTTCTGTGGAAATTTTCATGTTATATTTTTTGCATGTGTTATTGAATTGAAATCTATGTAAGGTATCCTCGTTCTCTGATATCAATATAGTATCGTCTGCATAACATATAATGTTAATGTTATTTCTTGCCATCCTATATCCTCTCATGTTTTTCACAGATTCTATTATTTCGTCCATCAACAGATTAAACAGCATGGGGCTCAACTAGTCCCGCTATCGTATTCCCTTTTCAACCGGTATTGCTTGTGATGTTTCTCCATTACATTTCACCTTTATGCAGCCGTTTGTATGAATGTCTTGTATCAGTTGTACTAAATCCGATAAGCGTATTCGGTCAAAAGCCTTTTGTAGATCTATCAGGCACATAAATGCTGGTGTGTTAAATTCCAATTCCTTTTCAACAACCTGACGAACCACGAATATGGCATCAATGTCTTCCTTTCCTAAAGCCCTGTTGCTCCTCTTGGTGTTTAATTAGATTGCTTAGCTTGTCTGTGATTATTTTTGTAGTTAGTTTAAGTAGATTTATGCCTCTATAATTGTTCGGTTCTTTCTTGTCACCCTTCTTAAAGATTGGTACTAGGATGGCCGTTTTCCATTCCTTTGGTACTTCCTTCTCTCTTAAAATATTATTTAGCAAAGTTGTGCAGTTCGTTTCTTATCGGCTCTCCACAATATTTAATCAGCTCGTTGTTAATGCCATCTAGGCCTGTGGATTTTCTATTTCGTAGTTTTATTAATGATTCTTTGAGTTCCGTCGGGCTTATATGCAGTGTCGATCGGTTACCATCTTCTAGTTCTATCTCTCTCTCTACTTCTCCCTTTTTCCTCCTCGTGTTCGTCTTGGAATAATTGAGCGAAATAACTTGTCCATTGTTGAGTGCTTATTTTGATTGACTCTATAAATTCTCTAGTTTCTCTTTTTTGATTTCTGATTGTTTTCCATACTTGTCTTTGTAATCCGAAGAAGTCAAATTCTAGCTCTTTTGAAAATTTTTCCCAATAGTGCTGCTTTATTATTTTCAAGTTAGTCGAAAAATGGAATTAAACTCTGACAATTTCTTCGCTATAATTTTCTATAATTTTCAAAAACAATTATCTCAACAAGAATGCCTTGTCGAGTTGGTCTGTTTTTGGCAATGAAGCACCGAATCAGAAAACAATTTCTCGTTGGTATGGAGAATTCAAACGTGGACCGATTAGTCTTATCGTCGATCCAAGAGCAGGTGCATCAAGAATGACAGTCACTCAGGAAAACCTTGATGCTGTGCGCAAGCTCATCAACGAAGATCGATAGATGACATATAGGAAGACTGAGGCATCATTGGGAATTTCAAAGGCCTCAATTTAAAAATTTTTATTGTGTGTAAATAAATAGTTTCCCCTGGGATACCGCATCTGTTGAGCGAGGAACAGAAAGCACCTAGGGTGAATAGGTATGAAAAAACACTAGACAGCTTCAAGGCAGGAAGATTACCACTGTACTACATAGTACAGTGGTAATAAATCTTGGATTTATGCTTACGAACCTGAAAATAAACGCCAGTCGTCTATTTGGGCGTTTCAAGGTGAAGAAATTCCGACAAAAGTCATCCGTTCTCAAAATGCCCCCAAAAAGATTGTCGCGACATTTGTCTCGAAAGCAGGTCATGTAGCGACAATTTCTCTACAAGATCAAAGAATAGTTACTGTCGATTGGTATACGACCATTTGGTTCCTGCAAGTCATCGTTGAGTTACAAGAAACCAACCCCAAACAACAAATCATCCTCCACCAAGCCAATGCAAGTTCGCAGACAACTCTCAAGCTAAATGAATTTTCAACGCAACAAAACGTCGAATTAGACTATTCTCCGTACAATCCCGATGTGCCAACGATTTCTTTACCTTTCCGAAAATCAAGGACGAACTGCGTGGTCAAAGGTTCCAGTCGTCAAAACAAGCTATCGATGCCTTCAAAAACGTAATTTTGCCTGTACCAACAGACGAGTGAAATATTGTTTTATTCCTACTCTATGTCCAAAACTTAAAAGTCATCCCTCGTATTATAATATTGTTTTAGCCAAATAAGCTTCTACTTCGAGGTACTAATAGAACATATAGGGTGTCCGGAAAAATTTGGGAAATCTCTTGGATGCAGATAGAACATGAACAAATAAGATGAAAATTTTCTATAAACATTTTTCCTATAAGCCCCTCCAACGGAGATATGCGTCCCTGAAAGACGCCGCTGGAAATCGATTTCTACTGAATTTCTTTTAAAGTAATTAATATAGATATAAACGCAGTGGTGTCTCCGGAGGCACCTTAACGGAATTATTGAAAAACGCACATGAACTCTGAAATGAAGTGGTGCCCCATCGTGCATGAATACATGTTTCTGCGGGTTTCAAGTGGTAAGTGCTCTATTAAATCTCGAAAAGCGTTCTAATGGAACTCCAAATAAAGTTGTCCATTCAATGGTACTCAATCGATCAATGATTCCTGTCCAAATATTAAGTGATTGGAACTGATGTTGATAATGCGAAACATAGTGGCATGAGGATTTTCATCAGTCCATACAGGCGTATTGTGTAAATTGGTGATACCATTTTTGGTAAACCTTGCTTCATCCGTGAAAAGAATAATGCTCATGAACTTAACATTATTACGTTGCTGCTCCAATACCCAGTTTGCAAACTGCACTTTACGAGGAAAATCTTCAGGAACCAGTTCATCAGTATTTTTTGCAAATGATATGGACATAACAGTTGTTCATGAAGAACTTCATGTACTATTGTTTTCGATGTATTAAACTGTGCTGATAATTGTCGAATGCTCGTTGGTGGATTGTCATCTATAGCATTTAAAATACGTTCCTCTAATCGCAGCATACGTACGGTTATTCTCACACCAGCATCAGTACTACCTTTTTCACACTTTTCTAAAATTATGAAGATAGTCAATAATATGTATTACCTTATTAACTGGAATCGCCCGCCATTCTTCCTTAGACGTTGGTCAACACGTTGAAATGTCTTATGGTTTGGTAGAGCACGATTAGGAAATCTTTCGTGATATAATCTTCTGGCTTCTAAAGCATTGCAAAACACAAGACCATACATCAGATGCATATCTGCATACTCAATAAACTTGTATTCCATACTTCGAATAAATTCAATGTGTCAACGATGTGATGACAAGTTCTAAAATGCCGGATATTTTATTTATTTCGTACGATAGTAACGTTTGCAACAGCAATAGGTTTTTTGGTGCTGATAAAAATTAAAACGCACATTTTTTGCAAACTTTTTTTCGTAAACTGTTCATTTTAACGACAATAAGCAAGAGTACCTTTTTTAAAATCTATGGTTCAAGCTATCCAGTTTAATATTCTACAGGTCTTTACATACAGGGTGTTAAAAATTTAGGCATTAAGTTGTAAAGATTAGCCCGCCCCTGGTAAACCACAAAAGCTAAATATGTTTCAAGGACACTATTTTAAGAGGTCCTTAATAGTGTCTAATCACATTAAATTTTTATTAAATTATATTAATTACTTTAAAAAAATTCAATTAAAACCGATTTCCAGTGGCGTCCTTCAGGGATGTAGGAGGGGCCTGTAGGAAAATTTTTTATAGGAACTTGTCATCTTATTTGTTCATGTTCTATCTGCATCCAAGAGATTTCCCACATTTTCCCGGACAGCCTGTATGTCAAACTCATCATTATTTTGTTTCTATAGTCAACTTCATAAAATGCAAAAGATTTGAATTTCTAGATTCAAATTAATTGGTTTAATATAAGAAAACAATCAATCTTTTACCCTATTCTATTATTACCCGGCTAGACAGACTTCAATCATAAATGCATTCATTATTCAATTGAAAATCATTTACAATATATCGAAGACACTTTTAATGTATAGATTTAAAATCAATACATGTTAACTACCAAAAATTAAATAGATTGACATTGACACTTGAAAATTATTTCAGTTTGCATATACAAGGGTGTAGATAAAGTCTGGAACAAAATTAATATGTCTGTTATCTTCGGTTTGATGGAAAAACGCTGAAACAGGTCGATTTTGTTTTTATCCCGTGCACATTATAACATCGTGAATTTAATTCTGTCGTCATCTGGTTGCGCGCGGGCGTGACGTCATTAGTTTTTTCAAATGGTAACCCGCCACATTTATTACCCCTTGTCGTTAGGTATTCCATTGTGCATGCAACGGTATAAAAAGTTTGGTACCTTACATAACAATTAAAATCAAAAATTATTTTAAAAAATCAGATAAATTATAATCCGAGGTTTATCTTGGATTGTCGTCAAACAAGACACCAAAAAAATGTCAACGGAAGTGTTCAAATTGTCCGCCATTGGCCATTTGACACTGGCCGAGACGGACGTACACGCTTTCTACGACACGTCGTATTGTCTCTGCACCAATATTTCGCATTTCCTCGCGGATACGATGTTTCAGATCATCCAAGTTATTTGGCTTATTGGTGTACACCTTTTATTTCACATGACCCCATAGAAAAAAATCAAGTGGTGTGAGATCTGGCGAACGGGCAGGCCATTCAATTGTTCCCCTTCGTCCGATCCATCTCCCGGGGAAAATTTCGTCGAGGTAACTCCGAACACGCCAGCCAAAATGTGGAGGTGCTCCATCTTGTTGAAACCAGATTCTGGGGTGAGGCTTGTCGGGGGTGTTTTCATCCGGAAATAATTCTATCAATGTTGGCACTAGCGTAAATCTTAGGAAATGTAAGTATGTTTCAGCGTTTAAATTTCTGTCCAGAAAGAAAGGCCCCACAATGCGATCTCCCACTATTCCCGCCCATACATTAACTTTTTGCCGGTGTTGGGTGTGCTCCTCTCGAACCCATCGAGGATTTTCGCCCGACCAGTACCTACAATTGTGGCGATTCACTTCACCGTTCAAGGTAAAAGTTGCTTCGTCACTAAAAACCACATTGTCGACAAATCCGAGATTATCATCGCACCGTAGCATGATTTGTTCACAGAACTCGAGTCGGCGGTCGAAGTCATCTTCATTCAGTTCCTGAACCCGATTGATTTTGTACGGATGAAGTTTTTCCTTCTTCAGCAATTTGGCTACTGTGGTAAAATCGACTGCATGATCCCTGGCAATGTTCCTTGTTGAAGTGTGGGGGTTGTCCTGAAGTTCCAAGAGAATATTGACCCTTCTATCTTCCTCAATTCTTGGTTGACCTTGACGAGCCCTGTCTTTTACACTACCAGTTTCAGCAAATTTTGCGACAATTTTGCTCACCGTTGACCGCGAAATCAGTGCGCGGTTTGGATTTTCTGCATTGAAAAACTGACAGGCTTCTTCATGGCTACGTATTTTATCACCACAACCAACAATAATGAGAATTTGAATCCGCTCTTTTTCGCTCAAATTCGCCATTTTCGCAATGCACGTTCAACACTACCAATGGAGCAAGTATTGTGAATGGATAAGCTCAAACACCAAGTAATGAACTGTCAATATGACGTGTCGTAGAAAGCGTGTACGTCCGTCTCGGGCAGTGTCAAATGGCCAATGGCGGACAATTTGAACACTTCCGTTGACATTTTTTTGGTGTCTTGTTTGACGACAATCCAAGATAAACCTCGAATTATAATTTATCTGATTTTTTAAAATAATTTTTGATTAGTTTTTCATTAGAAATAAAATTTTAATTTTTTGAAATTCGAAAGCATTTTTCTCCCAAAAATTGTTATGTAAGGTACCAAACTTTTTATACCGTTGCATGCACAATGGAATACCTAACGACAAGGGGTAATAAATGTGGCGGGTTACCATTTGAAAAAACTAATAACGTCACGCCCGCGCGCAACCAGATGACGACAGAATTAAATTCACGATGTTATAAAGTGCACGGGATAAAAACAAAATCGACCTGTTTCAGGGTTTTTCCATCAAACCGAAGATAACAGAAATATTAATTTTGTTCCAGACTTTATCTACACCCTGTATATTTTACCCATTAGGTATATGAATCCTTTTTGGCCGTACTACAAAATGCCAGCACAATATTATAATTCGAGTATTAAAATAAGAATATAAATTATGAGTAGTTGCACCCTCATCATCTGAATTAAGTTTTGTCGATATCCCGAGTGGAGTGCCTTTCCGACAAAAAATAAACAGAAAAAAGTCAATTCATTTATATGCAAAGAAAAAAGACCCTTCGGGGTTGAGGGCTGCGAGATCTACTGCCCCACAAGCTGTTGTGTCGAATCATCCGTCTTTTTTGAAGTCGTTAACCCTTCAATACAGTAGATTCATTAATCAAGTCTCCTTGTCTGGCAGCGAATTGATGCAATACTTTATAGCTGGTAACTTTCCCCCCGGTAGGTCCATAAACTATAGCGTAAGGTTATGGCCAGTTTTGAAAGTGATTTAATAACTTTTTGCTTCCTGAAAGTTGTTCCTAGTCAATATTGTTGCAAAAGATTTATAAAGTTATCCTATATACTTCAGTACCGTTTGCGTGTTCTATCGAATGTTATATAATCTATATAAAAACGAAATATTCCTTTGCAATCTATTCTAAAATAAATTCGAAATAATAAGGAACATGAAAGCAATCTAAGTTGGGGAAAATTCAATTTGCTAATGTGTAGCGGTTGAAATTGAAATCTTTGATTGCCAATTACTGTATTGAAGAAAACATTGATTTTTTTTATATTTGTCTTTCTAGTTTATGTGAGAAATAAGTTAGTTTATTGTTGAAATTTAAATCTAAACATTGAGTTTTCATAATAATTATTAGGTTTTATTAATAATATGAGGAGAGATTTTTATACCGGGTTTCAATTGTCAAATTAATATTTATCTGCTACTTAAATAGATAGTTGATGCATGTTATATGCATTCTCACATTTCTTATATTCATTACTGAAATATGTATATTTTTGGAGAATTCATTTCTTGTTTTCTACTTGACTTCTTGCACTACCTTCGAATTTTAGGTTAAGATTGGTATTTTAATTAACTTGTAATTTTTTTTTCTGCAAGATTAATTAAGCAGTTTCATGTGGAGGTTTGAATTCTGTGATTTCAATATGCTCTTTACTTGATGTTATTAACATTAAAATGTTATTACTTTTTGTATTATACGTGTAATGCGTCATGGTATCCAATAAAATCATAGGATTATTATTATATTATCTATCTAGCAATGAAGAAAAAAGTTGTATAACAATATTATTTTGTTTTTAATATATAATCTCGCTGGTAGTATCCACTGTGAGTGATGTAAAATTAATGTAATTTATATTTTCGGTAAATTACCACTCTTTTTTTACCAAGATTTATTCTTGCGTAATTACCATGGCAATTTACTGAAAAAATGCTAAATTACGCAAGAATAAATCTTGATGTTATAAACTATTTCTTTTGTCCGTCGTATTTTCGGGCTGATACGTCCGGACCAGTGATGTAAAATTACCCTAATTTCTATTTTTCGGTAAATTACCGCTCTTTTTTTACCAAGATTTATTCTTGCGTAATTTACCATTTCTTTTGTAAATCACCATGGTAATTTAAAGAGCGGTAATTTACCAAAAATATAAATTACGGTAATTTTACATCACTGTCACTGTATCTTTACTTAATGTGAACTTAATATTTAAATTTGGTATATATCTATATACCGGGTGGTGCAATAGTGTATCGGCGGAGCTTAGTATGAAAACTAATAACGCTGTAGCAATGAGATTTTACTTACGTATGTAGTATGCGACTGCGCATTTTTTTTTGTTTTATATACAAATATACAGGGTATTCCAAATTTTCGCAACCACCTTCAACTTTTTTATTTTAAATACATTGCTATACTTTCTAGATATTATAATGATAGATAGCCATTCAAATTATCTTTGCAACGATATATGGATATGTGCACTTCAGACTGTTAGTTTTGATTTTATTGATAATTTCGTAATGTATTTATAGTGTGCGTTTGGAGAAATTTTCAAAATGACATTTATTTCTAAATTTGATTTTTGACAGTATTTCAATAAAGATTGGTTTAATTTTATTTATAAATGCTATAAAATCAACAAAATTAATAAAAAGTATACTTTATGGTATTGAAAATACCTTGTAAGGTATTATGAATACACAATGACATAAAACAATAAATTTGAAGGTATGTTTCAAAAGCTTAGATGTGATACGTTTCTGTATTTAATTAAAATTTGTATTTTTCTTTAGAGTTTTACTGATGAAGACAATAAAAAATTGTCGAAACGTTTAAAACTGTGTATTATTGAGTTATTTAAGGTCACTAACACCAAGAGAAAGTTATATATTTTATTATAAACGACCAAGAATTAGTTTTATTATGTATATATATATTAATTTAATATGTGCTTAATATGTATTAAACACATATATATCAAATTCTTAGCCGTATTTGTTAATACACATGAATCGTACACATGTATATCTATATACATGCGCACAGATTTCTTGAAATTAGCGGCTTATATGAAATTGAAAAATTACTTGCTTTTTATGTTAATTAATGAACTTAGGGAAAAGAGTAATTTCATTATCGAAGATTAACATGTTAGTTTCGCCACCGCTCATCAGTCCGATAATGAAACCAGACCTTCTCTCTAATTTTTCGATTTGTCTATTTATACAAACCGAAGTGATCTTTGCAATAAGGATTTTTCATTGTTACCGACGTTACGTACACAATATGTGTTTCAAGTCGGTAGAAGGTTAAACATGTAAATTATGTTTCTTTCTGTATCATAGAGAGAATTGAGAAATTAATCTCTCACGGTTGCAAAGATCACTTCGGTTTGTATAAATAGACAAATCGGAAAATTAGAGGGAAGGTCTGGTTTCATTATCGGACTGATGAGCGGTGGCGAAACTAACATGTTAGTGTTCGATAATGAAATTACTCTTTTCCCTAAGTTCATTAATTAACATAAAAAGCAAGTAATTTTTCAATTTCATATAAGCCGCTAATTTCAAGAAATCTGTGCGCATGTATATAGATATACGTGTGTACGATTCATGTATATATACAGGGTTATGATAAAGTAACGCACAAAATTCATAAAACGTACAATGTTCATTTTTGAAAAAAATGCAAAAACACGACAAACACTTTATTTTATTCCGCGTCTTTTAACATAAGTCAAAAAAATAAAACGTCAAATTTGTCAAAGTTATGACGTCATCAATATTTTTTTAAATATGAAGCTTGGTTTTTTTTTACTTTATTTGATAAAGCTTGTTTTTCTGGATTATAAAGAAGTAATTGAAGTAGAGGTCACATAAGAAAAAACTGAGAGAATTAAGAAGACTTAATGGAACGAATTAGACATGAAATGACTCGTATAATTCCGCAGATGATCGAAGACTCTGTAAATCAGGTCTACCATCGTCTTGGCCTATGTCAGATAGTGAACGGGACACAGTTTGAACAATTCCTGTAAGAAATCTTTTTGGTTTAATGGACTGTTTAGTTAATTTAAATGTTATTACTATAATAAAGTTTATTTTGTTTTTTATTAATGCTCTCAGTTTTTTCTTATGTGACCCCTACTTCAATTATTTCTTTATAATGCAGAAAAACAAGCTCTATCAAATAAAGTAAAAAAAAAACCAAGCTTCATATTTAAAAAAAATATTGATGACGTCATAACTTGGACAAATTTCACGTTTTATTTTTTTGACTTATGTTGTAAGACACGGAATAAAATAAACTGTTTGACGTGTTTTTGCATTTTTTTCAAAAATGAACATTGTACGTTTTATGAATTTTGTGCGTTACTTTATCATAACCCTGTATAATAATATCTCAATCCTTTGCCTTTCTAACAGACGCGCCATTTTAGATATTGAAAGCGTTACATGTCAATTGTCATTATTTGCACGCTAAATACTCTAAAACTACTAATTTTAAATACCACATAATATGGGGTATTGCTGAATTCAGAAAAAAATATACTTTTTATTTCTGGCAAAAAAATAAGGAGATTCCATTTGAAAAAGAAGTCAATGACATCTTAGGTCCCAGAGTAGTAAACCTAAGAAAGAAAATTTATGTCCATAAAATCCGGAGGAACAAAATAAAATTGACCTGTCCGAGCTTTTCTCCCAAACAGCGATAATAAACAAAATATGAATATTATCCCTTACTTTATTTACACACTGTATATTATGGCCTATGGCCATACCAGATTCTGACAGAGAAATATGAGTATTAGTCTGCAAAATGTAAAAATATAAGTTAAACCCTCACTACTATTCACTCGTCGAAACCATTCATTGGCAGAACGTATTCTGAGATTAGAATATCTATATTTCAACTTCTATTTGAATATAATTAATTAGATATACCAAAAATAAATATTGCTTTCAATTTCCGAATGCAAATTTTAGCCTCGAATAAAATTTTAATTGGAGAGTTTAAGATTTATGCCGGAGTAATATCTTCTTTAATATTGATAAACTCATTTAAGATCTAAAAGCTCTCTAATAAATAAGGTAGGTTATATTTTGCTGGGACCGGGGGAATTGCGATGTACTTCGTAATGTATCCATTACCGAATTCCATTAAAACTTGTTTACATGAAAATAATTACTTGATATTACTTGAATAAGAAATGGTAAAAGAAGATTCTCAAATACCGGCTACTTCAAAGTGTTGAATATTTTACATTAATTGATAATAATGTCTTTCTAATTGAAGGAAGTAGATTTGTTGGAATATATCATCATTACTGGCTTTTAATTGTACTTTGTATCTTTTAAGAACGAACGCAAAAGGGCAATTTTTCCTAAAACGTAGAGCCTACGTTTTTATGTCAATCAGAACTTAATATTTATTTCTCCGAGATATAACATTGAAAGCAATGGCAAGAAATAATGATAAATTATATTACTTATGTTACATCACACCATTGCTTTTAATTTTGTCATAAACGAATCTTATTGTAGCTTATATAGTGATATAATGTAATAATAAAGCAATAACATATTTATTTATTATTATTTAACATCATTCTAGATAATTAGCACGGCTATATTGTGCTATTATTGTCATATTTGTGTCGCTGGAACCAATTCCGTAAAACCTTGTTGGTCAATAGAAATGAAAGACTTAATATGTTAATAAATATCTTCATATAAGCCCTCCGTTAGTTTCAGAAATATCTAATAAGACCACCAAATATCAGTTCATAAAATGCTTCTTAAAAAAATACTTCTAAAATGTTCTATGTTCTAAATTGTAAAAATACTAGTAATCACGATGTTATCAAGTTATTTAAATTATGTAACGTGCAAAATTTTCCATACACTATAGTTTCAAAATTAATCTTAAAACATGAAAAGTCCGAAATGAATACAGATAATAAATGAAAGAAAGAAATTTGGAACTAATAGAACTAATTTTGGCAATTAATTATAATAACTGATATAGAAATTTTTACATTTTATTGTTAAATAGTACAATACGCAATATAATATAACAACTGATTTGACAACATTGTAACTTTATTAAGTGCGGATATATAAAATTGAGCCTATATGGAGATAAGTACTTAAGTATTATTTCCGGCCATTCCATGTTTAATATATTTACAACTTGTTCTTGTTACATAATCATGACAAGTCATATTTTTACATTCTGAAACTATTTTTAAGCCTACAATTTCGGGCATTAAAAGGAAACGGTGAAAACAACCAAGTATGATGTCATGGCAATTGTCGTTAGTAGAAAATGTTTTACAAAAAGCCTTATATCTGTAAAATTTACGTTTAAGAAATATATGCTAATATAGACAATTAATTAATACTGCATAAAATCTGTGGAATACGAAAACACTGCAGATAGGTAGATAGAGTAATGAACACAATAGAACGAATAATTTGTGCATGTGCAATGGGTATATGTGAATAAATACATCATTACATGCGGTTCTATTTATTAATTGAAGTCACTTATTCCGGATAACTCTATGGAGTAATTACATATCATGTCAATTTGTAACATCTATAAAAGATTGAGCATTCATTATGTTATAATTCAGTATGCAATGCTCCTTTTAGTTTTGAAAATGATCTAAAATTATTTGACATGATCATACCAGCTACGACAAAATTGATCTCAAAAGGAAGATGGCTATAGGCAAAATACAATCAGTTAATTGTTTTTGGTAATACTCTATTAGTTTAATAATGTCTTTCACCTTTCTGATAAATTGGTGTTAGTCTCGTAATTTTCCTACTGTCAGGCAAAACGGACGTGATAAACAGAAATCGACAGTAAGGGGTACATTGCAAAACTGAACTAAAATGATAACATTTATGTTTCATAATACATAAGTATTTTGGAAATTAGAAGCATGTTTTGTTTTTAAATAATTATAATCATTATAACTTATATGTGTAATTAAAGAATGTAAGGAAAGTGTTGCAAGATATCGTTGACCAGTTTTAAATCAGTTATTCGGTCCTTTCTAGTTTCGTCCTAACAACTTCCATTTTTAAATACTTTTTGAATTTTTAATTAATCTTCTTATACATCATGCATACCTATCTAACAAAATTATCTGATACATAACATCACGTATTAACACAACTATTACATGTACGTTAAATATAAATTCCATTGAAAATGTTAACGCCTTCGTAATTTGTCACTTCCGCTAAAGACATTCTTTAAATCCGTCAATGTCGTCAATCATACTTGAGGAATATTTAAGGTAAAACGTCTGTGCAGAACCCGTTTTCAATTCGACAGTAGTGGAGAGATGTTTTAATGTACAAAGTTGGACGAATATTCGCGATTTATTACTGTGTGTATTTTGACGTTTGAATGAACAGCAATAAAATATGCATTTCAGATCATGAACGCCGATAAAGTGGAAAACTTTTGTGATGTGAAACTGAAATTTTGCATAAAAGTTTCAACAATTTCCAGGTACGCTTTGTAAAATTCTTGGCAGTTATGCAACTAGGTTGACATGGGTAAAGAGTGTTTATTTCTTTCTCTATAACTATGAGTTATATGCACACCTATATGTAAATATTTCATTTATAGAATTTTGAATATTATAAATTTCAAATTCTCTTATCATATATCTGTCGCAAGATAAATATGATCAAAACCTTAATGATCGTGATATAATCTTCAATCTACATACATTATATAATAATCGTTTTATAAATAGACATAAACAGAATGTCTATTTAATCATAGGAACATTTTGCATTGGAATGTATTAAAAAATGGCAGATTTAATCTTAATATTTAATATTTATATTTGAGAATTTTATTAGAGAATAAAAATTCTTATTACTTAAAAATACTATGTTAATTTACTGATGATATTTAATTTATAATCATTAATGAAATATAAATATGAATATAATCAGGGATTTTAATCCTATCTTTGTATATTTTATTTGTAATTTTAAATGCACACTTTTAATTTTAATGTAAGTGTTAGTTTGAAATACCTTCAATATTTCAAAAAACCAGAAAGAAAGGATTCATAGCAATTTGGTGTTCTGTACCTACTGGAAGAAATTTAGAATTGTTGTTTATATACAACAACAAGATAATCAGAATAACTTCCCTATCTTGCGCCATCTGTTAACCCATAAAAATCAAATGCAAAATATTCTCCCACTGCCTCTGGCTCTAAAAATGTTAAGTGTAAAATAGTTATTTATTTTATATAGAGTTCAGTATAAAATATTTCTAGTGAGTGAATAATTATTTTTATATTCGGATATCGACCCTAAACTTTGAATTTTTCCAGTCCAAACCTGAGTCAGATGATATCTGCATCCTATGATTTTGCTTCAACAATAGTAAAAAAAAAATAAGACATATTTAAAAGTGCCGTCTACATAAATTGTTTCACATTGAGCTAGAGACTTGAAATTAGTAACACAATAAAAAAAAATTAGGTGTGGCCACCACACGACTTTCTTATACGTATGAGCGTTTCAAACTATACAATCTTAAGAATTTTTTTTACAAAACTTATTCAAAATCCTTTTCTAAGTACTTTCATTCTCTTAATAAATCGCTATAGAATGCATACTTTGCAAGATATTCGAAAAAAAGTGCTACTCGCTAAGAGTAACAGACATACTGACATATTTGCCAAAAATCGCTATTCGGTAAGAGTAAAAGTGTTACTTCCGGTCCGAATTTTGAAATCCTTTTTATACAAAAGATATTGAAAACTATGTTTTAAATACTTTTATACACGTAACGTACCTGTCTAAAAAGCTTGACTTGCGAAATATTCGCAAAAAAACCATTTTCGATAAGAGTAAAAGACCTACTTCCGGTAGGAATTTCGAACAACTTTTCAAATAATTTTGTTCTCAATTTTAATTTTAAGTACATATGAATTCTTTATAAATTTGTATAAACTTAGTATTTGGCGAAATATTGGCAAAATTCGATTCTTTCAGGGCAGTAAACTGCTACTTCCGGTCTACCGATTTTACTGAAAAACTAATCAGATCTCAAGAGGGAGATTATACACGTAAATACAAAATTTGGAATTGATATCTACAGCGGTTTGACCGCTATCGTGGTCACACACAGACAGACAGACAGACAGACTCACACACAGACATTTTTTAAAAACCACTTTTTTGGTATCAGGGGACTTCAAAACGCGGACATCTGCAAAAATCTCGAGGTCGAAAATTTTCATCATCACAATACTTCCTTATACTACATATAAGAAAAAGTAAGACGTTGCATCTCCGTAGAAGAGCACTTCCTTATACTACGTATAAGAAAGTAAAAGTAAGACGTTGCATCTCCGTAGAAGAGCATTTTAAGTCAAATACTATTTTAAAAAAATGAGGTGTGGCCACCACATGACTTTTTGGTATCAGGAGACCTCAAAACGTGGACATTTGCAAAAATCTCGAGGTCGAAAATTTTCATCATCACAATACTTCCTTATACTACGTATAAGAAAGGAATTACAATATTAGATTCGAAATCATTCGCTAGTAGAACATTTTCTCTATCTTTGAACGTTTGAATTGATATGCTGTTAAGAATGGCTTTACTTTTAATATTTCTGGCACAACCACATTTCACCCATCTTTACCTCCAGGTATTCGAAAAAGACAGGCATAGTGTGTCTTCAGAATTTGCCTGGAATCTCTTGGGCATAGACTAATAATGAAGTTAAACGAATAAAACACTTGGTTATATTGTTTCACTTAAGGACAGATTTATTGTACACGTGTTTCGACCTCTCGGTCATTAACGAAGAGTTTACAGACTTAAACTAAACTAAGAAAGTCACCAATACCTATTTATAAGTGTGGGCTAGTGTCTTAAGTACAGTGTCAATAATGGGGTGTTTATGAAGTCCAGTTGTGTGTTTGTGACATGTTTATTTGCTGTTGTAGCTTTTTTAATTTCTAGAATTTCTAATAAATCTAATTTCCTTCCTTTATAACTATTATGTAATATTACATGTTGTAGCTTTTTTAATTTCTAGAATTTCTAATAAATGTAATTTCCTTCCTTTATAACTATTATGTAATATTACATAATAGTTATAAAGGAAGGAAATTAGATTTATTAGAAATTCTAGAAATTAAAAAAGCTACAACATGTAATATTACATAATAATTATAAAGGAAGGAAATTAGATTTATTAGAAATTCTAGAAATTAAAAAAGCTACAACAGCAAATAAACATGTCACAAACACACAACTGGACTTCATAAACACCCCCATTATTGACACTGTACTTAAGACACTAGCCCACACATATAAATAGGTATTGGTGACTTTCTTAGTTTAGTTTAAGTCTGTAAACTCTTCGTTAATGACCGAGAGGTCGAAACACGTGTCAGAGTACAATAAATCTGTCCTTAAGTGAAACAATATAACCAAGTGTTTTACTCGTTTAATATTCATAATGTTTCACCAAGAACCAACCGTAGATTCTATTAATTTTATTAAAAATGAAGTCTTACAGTAAACAATTGTTCTACTCAATATGGAAACAAATTTCAATAAAACTATATTAGAAATTTTGATATTCAACTTAGTTTAACGATTTGTATTGCAAATTGGTATAAATAAAATGTTCCCAAGTGTAAGGTGTCAAAAACATAACATTTTAATACATGTTATGGTAGTTTGCCATCGGATAAACCGCTATGGACCGTCTCAACCTTAGTATTCAGTATGTGTCTTATGGAGACAGACAACATAGTTGACAGTTCGACGATGACGGGTTAGGTTGGTAGCTCATTATAATGACACGACATTTTAAATACTTGTTGGTTAGGATATTATTCTATATTACTCTACAAGTAAAGAATAGAACAGGAGAGAGTCTCCTTAATAATAATATTTGTCCAAATGTGGTAACTCAATATGGCCGCCTCAATGCATAGAATATGTATGTTACATGTCAGATGTAGTGTCAGATATATGACAAGTTATTCAAAATACTCATTTTATAAACTATGATTGGTCAATATTGCCATAACGACTTGCCCTAAAGTGGTAACTCAGTCTAAATAATACCTATTCCCCCACCAGTTCATTATCTCTCCTGTTCCATTCTTTCCTCGTAGATATTACTAACGTATGATCAAAAAGTCTTTGGATCGCTATAGCCATGAAACGTAAAGCTATCTATAGAATTATTTACTTCTGTGGTTCTTGACTTTGAAGTATACATAAGTCACAAATAAAATAGATTTTAGGTTATAATTATTTGGGTTATTTAGGTTGACTTATGTATATTTCAAAGTCAAGAACCACATAAGTAAATAATTCTATAGATAGCTTTACGTTTCATTTTTTGATCATACTCATCCAAAGACTTTTTGATCATACTATATATAATAATATTAATTCGACACGTGACAGGAAGGTTTTGTTGTGATACTTACACCACCCGATAATACCAACCATAAACATAATAAATCGAACTGATATCATTGCCGTGAAATAAAAGAAGACAGTTTATTACAAATTGCTTACGGTAGTAAAAAGGTATATATCCCATAGGAGACTATACTGAATACTAAGGTTGAGACGCTCTATAGTACGTATGTTTGCTAGCGGATAAACTGCATGTTGATTTTCCATGACAACGAGAATTCAATTCTGACAGTATCGTTCAAATAAACGTCATAAATAAGCATTTGTATTTTTCTCTTCCAAAATGAATCGTTTCGGCAGTGCTTCTCTAGAAAAAATAAAAGATACCATATCGAATACCATGACAATATTAAAAAAATGAATGCTTCAATATGGAAGCAATTCATGCAATTTTGTTCCGAGAGAAATAATAAATTGGACGGCAATACACCAGTTAATGTAATTACTGGTATACTAGAAGACTGGACCTATAATATGAAGAAAAGAGATAGGACATACTACAAGGAATACGTTATCAAAACAATCTGGAACATTACTGCAAAATGTATTCAAGAACAATATTTCAATGAATTTGGCATAATTTTTGACCGGTTTAAGGATATTATTTTTCAGTCAGCTCGCAATGCTAAAACGCAAAAAAAAAAAGAACTGCAAAGCAATCCCAATAAAAGAAAAAGGAATGCTACTGCTTTAACTAAGGAAGAAATTATAAAAATGAGGGGGAGAAGCTGTGCAGTGTAAAATTCATTATTTTAGAAAAAAAAATAATAATGACGGAACATCTACAGGTAGGCTCGAATACAATCCGATATTTTCGAAAACAGACCAGAGTGGAGATAAAGAACTTAACGATAGTAAGTGGCTCACGGAAAATAAAAAAAAATCCTGATTTAGGTCCTGTTAGATTGTTTTATAAAATTCTAAGCAAAAGGGGACCAAACATTCTTACTGATCGACTGTTTTTGACAGTGAATTAGTATTATGAAACAGAAGGCAGCAAGGGATGGTACAAAAATATGCCTACTGGTCCAAATGAAGTCTCTAAATGGACCAGAGATTCAGCTATCAAAATTCACCTTAATGACGACAATAAATATACCAATCATTCAAATCGAGCAAGTGCTGTTACAGCATTAGCCAACGCGGGAGTAAGTGATCTGCAAATCACTAAAATAACAGGACATTCAAACACGAAACCTTTAAATCTTGCCTCCAGTCTGATCCAAATCATCACTCAGAAATTGTAACAAATCTAAGAAACAAAAATAACCTAAATAGTGTTCATTCGGCTACGCATAAAATAATTTATAATAACTCAAACTTTGTTGCTTAAAGGTAACACGACTCGAACAAATAACAAAAGGTAAAACCGCGCCACCTTCGGACTAGCGGTTTTACCATGATGTTATTTGTTCTCGTTAGTTACCAAGCAAAGTTTTTCCGGGAAAACACAAATTCTTATGGTATTACCCCCGACTATGTTTTACTTAAAAAAAAACTTTAAAAAAAAGTGAAAAGAGGGCTATAAACCAAGATTTTGTACAAGCGAAACGGGAATCCTATAGTGAAATTCAAACAACAGAAACAGAAAAATATTTTATTATGACACAGTAGAAGTTAAACATATTAAATGACAGATGGATATGTATCTCTGTTAAAAACGACAGCTTCACATTCCTACAGAAATATTATAGCAAGACATTTGATTTCTGGGCAACGTAAGAAATAAATATGTGAATGAACATTTGTCGCAATTTTAATGCAGACCCTTGCCTTGTTACCAAATATTTATTTATAAAAAAAATCTAACAAATTAAAAAAAGCAGATTATATAATTATTTACTTCTCTAGAGATTTCTAATTTTAATATATACGTACAACTTATATATAAATTTAAAAAGAAATAGCAACTGAATAATATACGAATGACTGAAATCTTTAACATAATTTTCAAAGAACAGCTTTAGAGGCGAGAAGTGCTCTTTATTCACCGAGTTAATACACATCAGGATGCGAGCGCAATAATATTTGTCACTTCGCAACCGCTAAATTCGAACGACATTAGGGGAGAAATATTTCAGAAGAAGCGAGAGTACTCAAAGTAAAGAGATTTCCCAATGGTGCCTGAATGTCGATAGTGCATGTCACTGCATTTTCCCGTTGACGTTACATAGGGGAGACGAAATGTTCGCTTGCTGAAAAATCCATACAACATTATTCACTATTTAGTTGTGAATGCAGGTAAAATATAGCAATAATGATAATAATTTCTATTTTACTATACAGTGCGTTCATGATGAAATGAACAAATTCGTTTAAAATTCAACTAATTATTTTGCAGAAAAGAAAAGATTAATTTGAAGTAGTTTTTTGTTGAAGACAAAATTTGCAATACCAAGTTGTTTTTGTTGGCTTTTAAACAAATTTGCAAGGTGTCCTTGTTCAATTTAAACATTTTATTTCATTAACTATGTGTATTTTAATTTATCACAAAACTCATTATTCCGAAAACCGCTGATTTTGGGGATATGGTATGTTACACAAAAATGTGTTTAATGTGTTTAGAATTTACCCTACAATTCAAAAATAGCATAATATACAGAGTGTTCCATTTAAAAAAACCAATGATTGCTGCATATGTTCTTCTTTAGACAAAAATAAAATATACTAATCGACCTGTCCGAGCGTTTTTCTGCAAAATAATTACCTGAATTTTAAACGAATTTGTTCCTTTTATCATGAACGTACTGTATAAAGAAAATTATAATTTTTAATTTTACGTCTTATGGTGAGATCTTGGACAATTTCTGTCTTTATGACGCGTATTGCCGGGCACATATTGTTATGGTTCTCTCTTCTAACTTTCCTAAGAATAAAATTAGTGTTTTATAGAACGTAGAATTTCGCACATATTTCTAGCTGTAAATCTTTAGTCCGTGGTTTAAATGATTAAAACAAAAATATTCTAATCAATATAATTTGGTATAATGTTCAATCTATTTAGGGTGGTTCACCGGGAACTAAATCGATCGATTGCGGAAAAACTATAGCTAGGAATGATCTGAAATTTTGACACTATATTAAAATCAATGGGGCCATTCGCCTAAAATATTTTGAAGATGGCGGCAATCCGGGCTGTACCGGAAGTAGACACCAACTACCTAATTTTAAATAGAGTACCCTGTATATTGTCTATATAGGTTTTCAGATTCTACGTAAAATTCTAAATATATTTTATGTATAATGTCACATATCTAAGTCTAACCCTTTTTGACTTAGTAAAATTCCTATGTTAAATTTGACGTTTGCAGGCAGGAAATCAATAGCACTTTTTCCATATAAAGATGAATTTATTATTTAATTTGAAGTAAATTCTCTCAAAAAGATGGCATAATTAAATACTATTTGCATAAAATTGTTACAATTATTATACAGAGTCTGCAAATTATACGCCTGAAAATGAATTTGGAAAAATTGCCAAAAGACAATTTTTTTAAACGGGAAGCGACAACTTTTATAAATTTATCTTATTCTGCATTAAAAATAAGGATCACTTTGTATAAACATGTCTATTATAAATTTTGGTAGTTTTGGAAATATTGGGAAGTTAGTATTTTTATCTTCTATAATACATAGTGTTTGAATTAGTTCTTTTTTCATTAGTTAGCCATGACAGTGTTTACAGAATTTTAAATTGTCATTCGTTGAAGAAAAGTCATTTACCTTATCATAATTACAATAAGTCATGCCGGGGCGCTTAAATTATACAAGCGATGATTATTTAAATTTATTTATTATTTATGGGGAATGTAATAAAGTTACATATGTCAAGAACATGTGAGACATTTGAACTTGTAACGGTACATACCAATCCATTTATTAATTTTATAATCTTTAATTTTTTAGAATTTAATTAAGTATATTCTGTTATTAATATTTTGAAGAGAAATAATATTTAAAATCAATGAATATGTTATGGTATTATTAAGTAAATATTAGTCATAAGCTTAGTGTGTATTTAGTTCTAAGAACCGTGTCGCCGAATGTTTACAACAGTGAAATAAACGCTACAATTGTGATAAACATTCGCCTATGTAAAAGAGTGTGTATGGGAAACTGAAGTGGAAATAACCGAACTATATAGAGAAAGGGGAACCACAGACACTTTTATATAAAATAGAAACACGCGCTAAAAACGGAAGAGGCAACCGCTAGACTTCATTCGAGTCGGAAAGTGAACTCCAAAGTCGGCAGAGATTCGACTGGCTGGCTTCATAAAGAAGTCGTCGAACCCCGACTAGCAAAAAGTCAAGTGATATTTGTTAAATGTTATATCAAAAGGAGAACCTAAAACTCCTAGAATAAATTCGATAACAATCATAAGAATTGTTATTTGAAAAATAGTGATTAAAGTAGCACTTAAAGAATAAATGTGCACAGTGTTAAAAGTTTATAAAAAATATATTGTGCTCCAGTAAGCAGAACAAGGAGATTCGTCACGTCAGGATCGTGATCACTAACCAAATGATGCCGATGAAAACTTCGCAAAATAAAGAAGATTTTACTGAAGATAGTCATCGCGGAAGAGCGAAGAAAGAAACTTTATTATAGGGTATTTTAAAAGTTTTTTGTAAAAAAAATATTGTTGATATTGAAGAATTAAAGATTATGAAATAAACTTTAAATTGAGATTAACGTAATAAAGTTGATAAATAAATATCATCTCCGTTCTATGAAGGAGAATGTAATTTGATCTGTATTAGCATCGTTGTATACTTATATAATAGTACACAAAACCAGCTTACGTAGTAAATGCTAGCATTCGTTGTTTTGTTTGACTATATGGAAAAATATACATAAATATTTGTACCCGATTAATTATTTGTAAAAATATATTAAAATTGTCTTTAAATATATTTTATTTCTTGTGTTATATGTAAAAAGTAGTTATATATAATTCATTGGTTTTGAATATACGAATTGTTTAAAGTTTTGCAATGGTATTTTTTTTATTAAATATAATTAATGTTTAGGAACACCGTTTACTTAATCATTTCTTGTTAATCCCAATCGCCCTGAGATAATCTGATTTGAGTTTAGCCGGCAAAGCAAGTTATTTAAATTTTATTTAGATTTAAACTCTACAATTTTATTAAATTAAATATAAGGGGGTTCCTTTACATTAGGTCGCCCAACATTGGCGCAATTTTATTCTTTTTAATTGCATTGTGATGCTTGTTCCATTACATTATGGTGCCCAACTTTGGGGTGGTTCCTTTACAAACTCGATACCAGCAAAAACGGAAACCATCTACCAATACCGTTAAAAGTATTATAGAAAATTTCAGAAACTTTGGATCCGTGAGGACAGGATTCAGAGAAATAAACCAGTTATTAATAACGAAAATATTGAAATTGCAATTTTGGAATATTACATATCCGACAATATCTACGAGTCAAGTAGCATTGAAGTCAGAGTTATGGAAATCAGCAATTCTTAGAATTCTATGGAAACATAAGTTTCATCCATATGCGTTTTTCATATTGCAGCATTCAAAAGACACTGATTTTCGAAAACGCGAAAACATCTGTGAATTTATTTTTTACGATCTCAAGTAAAACATGTTTTTTTGGATAATATTATTTGGACGGATAAATCAATATTTACAAAAAATAGAGTTTACAATCAACATAATTTCTATTACTGGAGTAACACAAATGTACATCCATTTGGAGAACACAATTTTCAAGAAAGCTGGCAATTTAATGTTTATTGCGCTGTAAGAAATAATAGTGTCGTGTCCTTACAATTTTACCAAGAGACTTTTACCCGGTAAGTGACTGGGTGACATTTTGGAACTGTTATAGGTATAAACTCCCTTGTTGATTTTTAGGTGAACGCTATATCAATATATTCCAAAATTTAGAAATTAATTATTTAGACAACTTGCCGCTAGATGATTGCAGAAGTATATTCCACCAGCTTATTGGGGCACTGCCACATAATGGCCATTTAGTGAACAATTACCTACAAAATTTGTATGATAATAAATGGTTTGCCAACGATGTAGCGATTTGTTGGCCTCATCGTTCCCCGATCTCTCAGTCCTGGACTATTATATTTGGGGTACAATCAAAAACATGGTATATAACACCGCCTTAACCACCATAGACGACTGGACCGTATCAGAAGAGCATTTCAAAACCTAAACCCTCAATTAATTAAAAAAAAACGCCAATCATGAACAATTACTAATTAGGTGCGAAAAATTTCTCCAGGGGCGTCAGTTTGAGCATTTGTTATAATATTTTTCTTCTATTTAGTTAGTGTATGTATGTATTACCAAGTTTTGTATTAATAATTGTAACAACTTTATACAAATAGAATTTAATTAGGCCATCTATTTGAGAGAATTTACTTCAAATTAAATAATAAATTTATATTTATATCGAAAAAGTGATATTTATTTTCTGCTTGCAAACGTCAAATTTAACATAAGAATTTCAATAAGTCAAAAAGGGTTAGACTTAAATATGTAATATTGCACATGAAATATATTTAGAATTTTACGTGGAATCAAAAAACCTGACAATATATAGCGTATTCTATTTAAAATTAGGAAGTTGGTGCCTACTTCCGGTGTAGCCAGGAGTGCTGTCATCTTTAAATATTTTAGGCGAATGGCCAGATCGATTTTGGTATAGTGGCAATATTTCAGATCATTCCTAGCTATAGTTTTTCCGCAATCGATCGGTTAAATTCCCGGTGAACCACTCTGTATAAACAAAATCTATCTATTCGAATTTTTAATTGTAATTAATTATTTTGTCATTAAATAATAATATTTTGGGTGCCTATACACATCACTAAACCGAATTTAGTAATTTATTACTTGAATTCTGCGGAAAATGTAGTATTATTTTGTGGAATTACTTGTGAAAACTCTGTTATGGTTGTTACATTTTATACAATGAAATTCAATTGCGGCCATATTGTGAAATTTAATGTTACGTATAAATTATTTGCATTCTAGAGTTAATTTATTGTTTGTAATACGTTTCATTAAAGCAGTGAATTGTAATAGTTTTGTGACTACCATTACAAAGTAGCTCCTGCATTGATATATTGTTTATGCATGGAAAACTATGAATTCAGCCGTACATTGCCGTACAGTTTTGCTTACAAATATTACTCATTTTTATTGCAGTATATATACTCACATTCGACGAATACATAATACAATATATATATATATACAGTACAGGGTGAGTCTTGCCGATGTATAATAAGGGGATATCGGAAACTATAATAGACACACATTTGGTTAAATGGGAAAAGAATTGCAGTTTTAATAGTTCTATTTAATCAACACTTTATTTTTTGGAAAAAGTGCATGGCTTACTAGATATTTCGAAAAAATGATTTTTTTGTTATTTTGTTCGGTGCCTGTCTCTTATTAATGACTTTAGAAGAAATGCATATAGAAAAAAGTTGTAGGAAATTATATACTAAATAATACAGTTTAACCTATTTCTTTATTTTAGCTATATTTTTTGAGTTATGAAACAATCTTGTGTTTTTTCTAATGCAAACACATAGTAGGCCATAACATCATAAAAAACTACGTATAAGAAAGTAAAAGCATGTCTTTCGTACCTTAATTAGCAGTTGCACAAACACTACATCTTGTTTAACAGACATAATGAAGATTTGGACAAATATTTGCAAAATAAACTTCATATTTGACCCATCAAATATATCCGGCGACATATATTTAATAGCTATAATAACTATTGTTATTGCGAAATACTAATAAGAACAAAAATATCCGTTTTATAACGGGTTTAAATAATTTCTTCTTAATTTTCATAAAAGTTGTGTATAACTTCTCACTAAGGAAAGTAAGTAAAATCAGCGAACATTTTGAAACGAAATTTGTCAATGTTCAGTAAAATTTATAGTTACAATTTCGTCGGAATCCTTCCGGATATCTTTTACAAAACAGTTCATGTTATCTCTTAACAAAACCAATAACGACATCCAATAGAAGCCGAATAATAAATGAGATGAGTTTCAAATAGTCTCCCGAAGTTTTCTGAATAATTGCGAAGCGTTTATCTTTGATATTGCGTACTCCGTGTTTGAGAATTCGCGAACACCCGTAATGCTGATTATTATCAAAGTTGTAAGGTGAGATTCAAAGGGCGAGAGCAGATTTCGAACCATTACAAGTTAGTAGGGTGGCGCCGGTATTGTCGACATCTCCTGCACGGCCCCAACTTCAATATCCAGAAATATAAAGCGTTTGTTCATGTCGTATATATATACATTTGTACCAAATTGAGATACGAATCTTATGGTTAGAAGTTTTTGTTAAGAAAACTTAATTGTGGTTAAATATAATGTGATGAACGAGGATAGAAGATATATAACTGAGAAAATTCGTTTAAATTTAATTAAAGCCAAAGTAACACCACATTCTGAGATTTAATGTTTATTCTAAGTTGCTTTTGAGTATCATATGTCAGATAATTCCATTGTATAACTTAGCAATGAAATAATTTAGGATGAGTTTGTAAAGATGAATTTTACCAAAATAGTTTATTTACATCACACATCTGTGATGTCAATGATATATATACAGGGTGAGTCATTAGTAGCGGTTTCTTCTCTTTTAAATATCAGAAATAACAATTAGTGAAAGATGCATGGTTGCCTGGAGCGCATATTCTAAAATTACTTTAATGTCTAATCCACTTCCGATTTCACCGGAAATGCATAGAATCTTTTAAGTGAACACGCTATTATTTTTAGATTTTCTAGTACTAATTTAAATTGCTTATTCAACTGTTTTTTATTCTTCAAAATTGAGCCAACACTTTTGGATTATTAATTTTCCTTTGAAAATTTTTGACGAAAAAACGAGTTTTCAAAAAAAAATCATATTCGCATTTTAAAGTAAAAACATTAATTTTGGTCGTGGATATAGCAAAGAAAATATCTCAAGAACTTTGTGTTTCAAAACCTACTTTCCGAAATTTTCACATACCAAAAACTTATTATCTCTTAAAAGAAACACCTGGAAGTGTACTATTACATTTGTTTGTTTTTTTGTTCTCTCGCAATTTTGTTACCAATGTCCTTACACCTGTCTTTCATAATTTCTGATATAATTATTATAGGAGCAAATAATGCTATTAGTCATCAGCAAAATATATTATACCAACTATGTTTTGCGTGAATCTGAAGGAAACTCTTTGTTGTAGCATCCAGATCCGTAGCGGTACCCTGATAGAAGGCATCCGAAGCCAGAGGCCTTTGAAAGTATCAAGGGACGATTCGAAAGAACTGGAAGTATTAAATACGCAATAGAAGAGCGAGAAAAAAACAATATCTGGTGAGGACAATACATTCATATCCAATTCATACAGGAATTACAGTGGGCAACAGATAAATTGAGCCTGATTTTCGTCAGTAAGGGGATTCTTATTAGGACACAATGGTACTAAATCTTTAAAAATATTCCCAAGCTGATGCTTAAGTCACCCTCTTTTGGTTTTTTAATGTTTATAGCATGGTACAAATATATAAGGTTGGATACAGCTACGTCATTGCCACTGGTATTAAGAAAAGAAAGATTACTTTTGAATAACCACAGATGTAATAGTATATAGATTGCTAAATAAAGAATAATGAAATAAACATAATACATAGCACAGTTGTTTACGAATGTGTAACTAAAATAAAATTTCTTTACAAATTACCTGTTTAAAAACTCATAAAGCAAAGTAATAAGATTGTATTAATGAAAAAGCTCCCACTGGCTAGTAGGTGGCACTTTGGTTTACGAAACCTGTTTTGGTCGTTTGATAATACAATTTGTAATTACTTTACTGACAAAGTAATTTATCACAAAAATAAATTTATGACTTGAAAAGGTGCATTTTTCTAGTATATTGCTTTAAATTACTGATACCAATGAATATCGCAAAAGTTGAAAGTATAATAATAAGGAAACTATTGGTTTAATATAGGATTTTCGTTTATTAATTGTTAATTTACATGTAATAAATAAAACAACAGATATGGTTGCTTTTTTATTGGTATATTTAATGTTTTTCTTGTTAATTTTTATTTTTTTGTTGATATATCTTTTTATTTATCTCTTTGATACATATATAAGTTCACACTCTCACATATGCTTGTATAATTTCCTCCAGTAAGTCCATTTTAATATTTTTCACCAAACGTTTTAATATGTTGATTTTCTTATTTATAGAAAACCTCTTCGAGAATACCTGGTTTCAATTCCAATTTTGTCAAACATTTTCTTAATATTGACAAGTCTGCCAATACTTCATTACTTATTAAATTTATCACTTTCTTTAGTGTTTTAACACAAATTCATAAAGGTCTCAAACAAAAGAAATTTGTTTTACTTAAATGAAACTAATTATTTTATTTAAAACTATTTCTTTATACCTGCCACATTTTGTGCAAGAATTTACGTAATTTGAAAATTAGAGAGCCAAGACGTTAAAGTAGAACAATTTGTAATTACATGCAAAAGAAATAAAAGCTTAATTGGACTTTCTTAGCAGATCTACTAATGTATCGGAGGTCTGTTAGTTTGATAATTACCATCTAGTTCACGTCGATTTCCTGACATGTTAAATTGTCGTTCTTAATGAAAATCGATTTGCAGTTAACCCTCAGTCGGATTACTGAAATCTCACTTTAGAATTAGAAAAGTCAATTAAAAGTTTCTCTTGATACCGGCCAATAAAAAGAGATCCCGTTGTAAAACGCTTCATAATACTGTTACTTTTGCTATTTTCAGCTCGTATAACTCAAGTTACGAGCCCTCTATATAAAGAGGATGTTGAATAAATAGAAAATAACGCGATTACACTGATAAAACCTGTCTTCCGCGAACCGTCAGAGGCTGCGAACCGGATATTCAAATGAAATAATTACGAGCCATGTTTGTTTACTCAAAATAATTAATTTTGTTCCATCAAATGGATTTTATTGAAATTCACAAGTTTACGTAATTAAAAGCTATATAAACATAATGATAATTCCCGGGCTTACCGAAATATGCTAAATTCTGTTTTTATTGCTGTGGGTTGCAAGGAATACCATTACATTTTATATTTTCGGCAGAGGTAGGTATATTTGTACTAGATTTTTCATATAAATTCTTGAAACAACAATAATATGACAGCGCATTTTGATGAAAATTAAATACAAGATCGATATTAGAAATGAAGTCATAAATTAATTCGTTTTTTATATTGTTACGTTTTATTTTTGAATTGCAATAATTATGATTTAACGTTACGTTTATCTCTGACGTTTTAATTGAAATTAGTTAAATCTACACCTTTTCCAACAGTATATTCGAAAGCGTCAAATGTAGTTTCGAAATGTTATTAGTATTTGGGAATGCATCAATTGAATTTTAGAAATAAAAAAAGTATTTTAGATAATATCATATGTAGTTAGAGCTATTAATTTAATTATCGATATCGTCAATTGTAAATGAGAATAGTCAAATGATTATGAGACTTCGTCAAAAGTAGTTTCGATTAGTAAATTTAATTTTAGAAATAATCATATGTATTTCAGCTTAATCATATGTAGTTTCGAAAAGGTGATATGTATTTTATTTATTTGTCAGAAAACACTATACTAACTGGTATTAGCACAATAACCCTGTACAGAAAATATAAATAAAATAAATAATATTACAAATTAATAAAATAAATATATATTACATTGCCTAAGATGAACGTCGGGCGTCCTACCAGACATACATATTGTATACCTGGTGCACGCCCGACGCTTATCCGGCAATTAATTCGTGAGCAAAAAAAAGACATTCAAGAGAATATAAGTACATAGAATATCGAAATAACATAATGCCATCGAAAATACAAGTGATGCTTTCGAAAATTCAATTGATGCTTTATAAAATTCAATTGATTGTTCGAAAATACATTTGACGTTATCCAAAATCCATATGATAAGGATAAAATACATCTGATGCTTTCCACAATCCATTTGATTAGGCTAAAATACATTTGACGGGATCGCAAATCTAATTCACTGTTCGAAAATACAAATGATATCTTCTACAATTCATTTGCTAAGACTAAAATACAATTGACGCTTTCAAAAATTAAAATGATAATTTCGCAAATACTGTTGGAAAAGGTGTAGTATATTTATTTCTATAATTTTAATGAAATAATGGACTTTCCTGCGCCGTCCGGCTAGGCAATTCTTCTTACCTGGGTTGTAAATTTGGTAAAGGACTAGTTTCCTCTTTAGTTATATATTTGTTTTATTAATTATTTAACTGATTTGTCGTAGTTCCTTGCCGTTGATATGGGTTATTAGTTTTAAAAATTCTAAAAAAGTTGTTTGACCTTGCCCAGAGTAGATCTTTTAGATGCTCAGGCATTGTTCGTAGCCATTTTGTATGATTCACTTGCCCGTAATATATGTTTGATTTGGTACTTATAAGTCAGCTGCTCTCTCGGATTCTCCTTATCCTTAAAAAGCTAGTGATCGGGAAGGTTATTCTTTTTCAATACAACCCTGCAGTTATACAGTGTTGCTCATTAGTGCGTCAAAGTCCAATATAGGCGTTATTAAATAGTACTGAAGAAATTTCTTTTATAAAAAAAGGCACAGTAACAAAAAGGACACATTTTGAACATAATTTGAATTATACAGGATGATGCGTTAAAATGGCACACATTCGAATTTTTTTTTTAAATGAAACACCCTGTATATCTTTTCTTTTTCCTTTTCTACTTTAATTTGTGTCTTCATTGATATATGTGGTTTTGCAATCGGATGACGCATTGTTGAGTTATTAACGAAAATTATAAAAAAAAATGGTCGCGACCATGTTTACCATAATAATTCTTGCGGTAGTATTACGATTATCTAAGACAAAATTATTTACGAAGTATGCAGCCAAGGGATTTGTTGAATCTACAAAATAATCAAACATTGATTTTATTATACAGAGTGTTTGATACGATGCAATTAATTTGGCTATCGTCAAAGAGCGTTTACTGATTTTTTTCAAATGGAACCCTCGTATATTATTAAATTTTTGGTATGATGCGTTAATTGCACTTAATTTTTGTTAATAATGTTCTGTACCCAAACCCAATTATTTCGGAGTTATTTTTAATTTTTCATTACAAACCGCTAAATTATTTGTTTTCGGTTCGATTTAGTGTACTGGGTAAACGATTTGACAAACAAAAACAAATAAACGTCAAAAATTAAAATCTTATTGTTGCTGTTAAATAGGTGTAATATTAGTGATTACTAAAGTTTCTGTGTTTAATATTGTCATTGTGTTATTTATTGAATGGATTAGTGGGTTCAGTTTACCAAATATATTGGTAAACTAAACCGAACTGAATTTTGAGAGAGTATAATCATGCAAAATCCGCTGCAATAAGTAGTTTAGTTCTTAGACTCTCCTTGCGAGCCAACAACTTCTTACAATGAAATGGAACGCGATTGATAATATGGTTTATGAAATAGTGTACAGTTTGCTACTTCTTGGCTCTTAACCTACCGTACCAGGCGATACTTCACATAAATTTATGTAGATGCATATCTCAATACCTAGAAAATGGGACTTAGCCGCCCAAGCAACACACTTACGAATATTCAACGTTTATATAATTGCAAAACTCTGTTTTATGTTCAACGATGAAATACGTATATCCTTCGAAGAAATGTCCGGCGATTCGACGTCTATTTCATATTAATATGTATTCTGTTTTTATTCGTATCAGAGAGTTTATATTTATTCGGATAAATTAGTCCTTTAGTCCTTTTTCATACGTTACAATCAACATTAAAATATTCGTTTATGATATACGTTTTATTTAAGGATTTTGTAGATATTTTCTATATGTATGTATAATTCGGTTGTTATATGTACATGATGTACGTTTTATTTTAGGATTTCGTAAATATTTTATATATGAATAAATTATTTGCTTATTATACGTTATTTTAGACTAGTTCACATTTTGTTCAATTTCACTGCCTGCACATTAACATCATTATAACCAAAGCTCGTAGTATACTTACCTTGATATTGTTGACAAATAAAAACAATTTTGTCCTGCGAAGGTACAGACATAACAAACATATACGTAGTTGAAGAATAAAGGTGCGCATGGGGAGTATAACATTTAAAAAAGTAAATTAAGGTTTAAAGAAAATAACAGTTACATAAACAATTTACATAATAACTTGAAATTTACACTTGAAATAGAAAAAGAAGAAAAATTAAATTTTCTCGATATCGCCCTTACGAAGTGTAATAATAACATTACCATAGACATTTATAGGAAACCATCATCTATTACAACTGTAATCCCATACAACTCATATCATTGTATATCACAAAAAATGTCTACTTTTCAATATTATATACACAGAGCGATAACATATCCATTAGACCATACCTCAAAAATTAAAGAAATTAATTATATTTATGAATTAGCTACAAATTTTAAATTCCCAATTCACACAATTAATAAACTGATAAAACATATCATTCTTAAACAAGACCCTCTTTATAATAAAAATAACAATATTTCACATAATACACAATATAAATCTCTACCATATAACTTTATCACTATTGGATTAAAACCAATATTTAACAAATTTGACATTAAACTTTCATTCAAAACAGATACTCAACTATATAACATTTTAAATAATATAAAACCCAAACAAAACATCCTAGAAGAAAGTGGTGTGTATTCTTTGAAGTGTATTCAGTGTAACTCTATTTATATAGGTCAAACTGGACGACAATTGTGTAACAGATTGTATAAACACAAGAATCAATTAACTTCAAATGTTTACAAACATCGACTTGAAACTGGACATAATATTGATTTTCAAAATATTTCAATTTTACATAGACAATCTAAAAGCTTAAAACTTAACTTATTAGAAACTTTAGAGATTGAAAGACAAAAACATCATTACAATTTATTAAATGATCAAGTATATACACATGACAAACCACTTTTTTCATTTTTAGAAACTATATAACTACACCAAGTTTCGTCCTGCATCTTTGGTTGCCTAACTGCCGTCTTTTTCATTTTTAAGCTGACTTATACGATTTCTAGTTTGTTGTTATTTGATAGTGACTTATTTATTACTACGTTTTATCAATAACTTGCATGACCTTGTATGGTGTTTTATTTGCTTCATGTTATATTTTGCACTGTATTTGTCCACCATGTCACGTGGCTTGTGTTTGTTGATATTTTACGTTTAAATTTTATCTAAATTTTATCTATCATCATCTTATTTTAACATGAAAACTACCCATCGAATATTTTTGAAAGATACTATAAAACCAGTATTTGTATCTGCATACATCTACTTATGACACGAGATACTTTGAAAAATCATTTGACTGTGAGTATCATACATATGTATTTTTGCATTTTGATATTTTTATACATACTTATTCGTGGTAAGTTTTGTAACGGTTATTTTTGCTTAGATTCTAGGTTGATGATGACATAATGTCGAAACTAGTCCCTTAGAGTATATTAGAAACTATTGTAAAGAATAAAGAGGATCCATCATTATTTTTGTGTTTTGCTTCAAGGTTTAAAGACTTTTGTAGTATGAAATCATACTAATAATATTTATTAACACATCACGTATTTAAAAAAAATATGTAGTAATATAATTTTGACGAAAACAAGAACAAAATTTTAGATAATATGAGAAGCACTTTTCTTATTGCTTCAGCCAATATCGTATGGCACTCTTAATTGTTGAATCTTGCACATCCGCTGGTTCACGTCCCGCAAATTCCAGTTTTACAGGGGCTATATTAATTACAATATAATTAACAATAAGCATTGTAGAAAAATAATAAACTAAATAATTACCAAGAATCTATCCAGATAAAATGGTACCCTAAATTTGCTGAAATTCTGATATCTCGTAAAGTTTGTTGACATTTTTGTCCGACTTGTCGACGTAAATCTGTTCGGCTTACAACTGCTTTTGGCATAATAAAGCTGATATGTATGACACGACACGACTATATAAGTATAATTAAATAGATTGAAAAAGGGATCTGCAACAATAACATAATAATAAAATTATTAAGTTTTTAGATATGTAAAAGATGAGCCGTTATCGTTAAAGCGTTAATATACTTTGTAAACAGAGATTTTACGTTTTAAAATTACCAGCGCATTTTATTTTTTAAAAAGGTAATGAGAAGAAAAATAATATTGTGAAAACTCCTGGTATAAATTATTAAAGTTTCGACAAGACAGAATTTCATAAATATTCTAAATTAGTCGTTATTTTGGAAAATAAGCATGACGTTTTATGTTAGAGTCCCTACAATTTATCGGTTTATGAAGTATACTAACGTCGATAAAAAATATGGAATATTAAAACAATCATGGCATATTTCAATAAAATAGTGACAGGACATTAACAATATACAATATAACCAGTGCACTTGGTAAATAAGAACACTTACCTATACTGTTGTAACGCTACGTCCACTTAAATGTGTTACAATAAATATACTGACCGTGAATTTCGGTTTTTTTCTGTTCGGCTGATGCATAACCAGACGTCTACCAAATACCAAATACCAATATTAGATGCATTTTATACGTAATATTATAATGTAGTTTTTTGTCACAACTTGATCACGGCGGTAATAAAATATTGCAATATCGGGCGGCAGAAATTAAAAATATGAGGTTCATTAAAAAGTAATTAGCTCTACGTTATTATTTTTCTAATTACTGGTAAGGGAAAAAAAACAATAAAAACAAATAGGAAACTGTGTACCTACGACCTATAGGTACCGTATCGTTGTCGCTGTGCACCCGCTCGCGTGCACCGCATAGCACAACAGCAGAAGATATTTCTAGCTACCAAGTAGATGTAACCAAATAATAATAATTATGTTATCGTTTAATAATTATTTCGAATTAAAAACAGAATTTATATAGGTTTTTAATATCCTAAAAATAATCCGTAGTATTTACGAATGTAAAGCGGTTTATGTAGAGGCGGATATATATTATTAAAAATTAACAGAAAATATACGTATTTTATATAGTGTTAAGAAATACTCGATATGTACGTATTAAAATGAGCAAAACCTTATAGTTTTATGTACGTCTATAATTATCTAAAACAATATGTTTATACTTTACGTAGATAAAGCGTTTAATTTAGAAGTGAGTAAATATGTTAAAAAATAAACATAATATCCTCTTTCCATTTACGGCTAATAATCGTTTCATAAAGACAACTATAATACGTATTGCAACGAAGCAAATATGAATGTAGTAATACTATAATCATTTATTAGACGACTAATAAACACTCCATAGAATTTACGTATAATAAATACGTCTATTATGTAGACCAAAACCAATTTTCAATCGTGGTAACGTTTATCATACGTATATTATACGTAAGCGTGTTGCTTGGGCGCTTTTGCACTGACAACTTATTATTTTATATCTATCATCTGAAATGTTTAATAGGTACCTTAATATTATTAAATTATGTTAATATGTTTACTTAATACATATAACACAAGTTTGACTGATGCTGTTCAACTCATCCTTTGTTGAAAATCATAACCTTGTGTATACTGTTTTTGGTATGCATAATGTAAAACTCATCATAAGTAATGACTTTTTTTAAAAATATTCCTGTATGAGTAAACCTTCAGAGTAACCGTCAGCATTGCATTAATTATGTTTTATTCTCAGAATATCTTTAATATGATATTTTCATATTTACTTATACGAAACTGCGAAATTTTTCGAAGCAGTGAGATGTATTCAAAATGCTAGACGATATTCACAGTATGGCAAATAAACTTATTTTTGCATTTCCACGCCCAAGGGGAAGACAAAAGTTTTGCATTTATGGCACTTTTCCGGAACGCAAATAAAAATATAAACTTTGCTCTGATAAAATAAGAAAGTATTTCCTACTGCGTGCTGATATGTGAGAGTGTATGTGTGTGTATAATATACATTGCTCCGTCTACATATCTGCAGGTATGTATACGAGACAAGAGATTTCCAACAAATTTTATTACAAAGTAAAGTTTCTAGATTGAATATATATTGTAATCTGCTGGATGGAATATAAATACAAGATTTACGTATTTCAGTATTGCATATACATATATGAATAAACAAAATCTTTCGAGAATACGTAGGATTGCCGTATAAAATCTAATAAATCATATTGCCGCTGGATAATATATATGAATGTTAATAGAATGTGAATATACAATTTACTATTACCATTTTTATAATAAACATTTTTGTAAAGAAATAACAGATGCATAGTTATATAACTAACTGACCCGGCAGACGTCTTTCTGCTCTTCCCGGTAGGGGGTGCGATGAGTTTGATTTGGTTAAAGTCCCAGTATCTGGACAGAAAAGGTCATTAGCGCGATTATAGGATATGCATCATTCCTGTTGATAAAGATAAAATTTATTAATAGCTTAATCGTAGTGCCCCCTATCGTGTTCAGATTTTGTTCTTTTTTTATCACCAAACCAATGTGAATATATGAGTCCTGTTGACCCATAAATATAGAATTTGTTAATAATTTGACTTCAGCGCCACCTATCGAATTTTTAACCTATTTTGCGCGCGTTGACAATATATATATATATATATGGTCTGAGAATATCAAGAAGTTGAGCGATTAAAAAGTTATTCAACACAGGCGCACCAAGAATTATATATTGTACTGGGGTGTCTCTAAAAGGTGCGGAAAAACCGCTATCACACATTTCTGAGGGTAAAATATGACGATCTAACCCAACTTACCTCAGTCCAAAAGTGGATGCTTTCGGAGATACAGAGTGTCAAATGTTCAATTTGGTTTTAGTTTTTTATAAATAATTTCTGTAATAATTGGTATATTGTCACAATATTTTGGTAGGGGGGGTTTCGTGGGGTAAAAAATTTAAATCTGCTCTCATTTTCATTGCAAAATGTAGAGGGCGCCACCTGCGGCATATTGTATCCATTTAAAACGTAATAACTTATTTGAGACACACTGTATTTAACTTTTAAATAAAAATTCTTATTCTCCAACGTTTTTTACCTAGAAAAGGTATACCTGGTAGGAGTTGATTGGAGCAGCCGTTTATGAGTAATCTGGATATAAAAAATTCATTCCATATATGGACACATATGCTTCTGTAATTTGGGTGTTATTCTTGTGGCAATTCAATGCAATGGTGTATCCACTTTTGGACTGAGGTAAGTTGGGTTAGATCGCCCTCAGAAATGTGTGGTAGCGTTTTTTCCGCACCTTATAGAGACACCCTGTATATAAAGATAATGTCATTTACAGATATTAATAATTAATAAGAATAATAATCGTCCGTGCTTTAAAAATTTCCAATATCTTGCTATTTGCAACCATGAGTTATTATTATGCGCTCGTGATATTACTTAAGTTAATGCTACTTCGCATTCGCTAAAAAATGTAGAAAACCACAGTAAAACGTACACTTAGAGAGGATAGTTCCAGACAATGCGGTAAATATTCTAAATACTGTCAGTCCAGCAATACACTTATATTCATTCGTATATGTATACATAAATTAAATATATGCTGCATGACATGGAAAGTGCAACACCAAGAATGGGTGCGAATTTTTTGACCAAACTTGGTAGAAACGTATAACTAGTCAAAAGCAATAATTGATTAAAATTTTGTTGCGATAGATCAAGTGGTCATGACACATCTGACACTTCATTCAGTTTTCGCTGACATTAATGTGTGGTGTATTAATTGTTTGTTTGAAATTAATTTCAACGGTTTTGTCTTATTATACCTTTGTTTAACGTGTTTAAAGAGTTTTATTATGCCTAGAGTGCGGCAACGTGGAAATTATCGCCAATTAAGCGAATTCGACAGAGGTCGAATTGTTGGTTTGCGAGAAGGTGGTTTTTCATACAGGGAAATTGCAAATCGCCTTAACCGGAACCAATCCACCATTATGCGCTGTTATCAATCATGGACTAGGGAAGGTCAGGAAAGACGCCAAAGAGGAACCGGAGGCCGAAGAAGAACTAATGAGATACAGGACCGCCGCCTTCGCTTAATGGCACTAAGAGACAGGTTTTCCAGTACCAGATCAATTGCTGACGTGTGGTTAGGTAATATTGGTCGTCCTGTAACCCTTCGAACCGTTTATCGTCGAATTAGGGGTTTCGGCTTACAATCTTATCGTCCACATCTTGTGTTACCACTTACGGCTCAACACCGACAGCAACGTTTGGAGTGGTGTAGATTGCGACTGCACTGGAACGTGGAGTGGCACAGGGTGGTATTCAGTGATGAATCTAGATTTTGTCTAGGGATGCATGATGGCCGTATGAGGGTCAGACGAAGACGTGGGGAACGTCGTGATATTCAGTTTTCCGTTGAAAGGCATGTGCATCGAGCAGTGGGTGTTATGGTATGGGGTGCTATAGCATATGGGAGTAGGTCTCAATTGGTGTTCATCCAAACCACCATGAACGTCCAGCGTTACATTGATGAGGTGGTAGAACCCCATATTCAACCATATCTTCAAACGCTCGAAGACCCACTTTTCCAGCAGGATAATGCCCCTCCCCACGTAGCGAGAATTTCTATAAATCGCTTGGAAGAGGCTCATGTCAATATCTTGCCATGGCCACCCAAATCCCCCGACCTCTCGCCAATAGAACATGTGTGGGACATTATGGGACGAAAACTTATGAATTTAGCCAATCCCCGCAGACACTAATAGCTCTCCTCCGGCATGAATTACAGGTTGCTTGGGACACCATACCCCAAGAGGATATCGACCACCTAGTCGAATCAAGGCCACGAAGAGTGAGGGAGTGTGACACTAATAGGGGCGGTTCAACACATTATTAATAAAAATTATGTTAAATTGTGTTAGTCTTTTGTTTTTTTTCTTTGAAATTTTAATCAATTATTGCCTTTGACTAGTTATACGTTTCTACCAAGTTTGGTCAAAAAATCCGCACCCCTTCTTGGTGTTGCAGTTTCCATGTCATACAGTATATAATAAAAATATAGTGTCACGTATACGACAATATCTTAGACATTAGACTTATTTTATCAGTTTCTTATGAAGACATAACAGAAGAAAGGGCTTATTAAAATGTACCTAGACATATTTTATAATAAAAAACGTAAAAAATGATTCTAAGATGCCACCTTTATTGACAATCATAGTAATCTAACAATTAAAATACTACATGCTACAATACTTGTTTCTGTTAGAAGGTTCTCTATTTATAGGGTATAACAACCAACTTCAGTGCCTACCAGGAAATGCCAACTTACAGGATAATTATCCCAGGATTGAAAATTTCGCTGTAACACTATACTGAAGATGACGAACGACTCTGAAGCACGTGCCTACGGTTACTCTATAGTAGTCTATAGTGTAATTTATACATTATCCTATTAATATATCTACTTAAATTAATTATAATAATAGACGGGACGCTAAAGGTTGATGACTCATCGCCAATGAGCGCACTAATGAAGTTTTCTATATTTAAAGACTTTTAATTTTATTTATATAAATGGATAACAAGTGGGTGGTGATCTATAAAATACAAAATACTTTATTATTTGCTCATTTTGTATTTTAAGTCGAGTAAAGGAGTATTAATATTTACTAGCAATACTTTCTCAAGGTTCTCTTCTGTAAGATTTGTACTCTTTGATTAAAATACTTCCTTTCTACATCGCAACTGGTTATAGGTGCGTAATGGAAACATTCTTTTATTTCAGTGTATTTAGCAGTTAGATTTTGTGTTATTGTCCCCATACACAATTGTCGCAATGTTATTAAACCTGGATTTCTATTAAAAACTGCGTTTATCTTTTGCCGAAGGCCACATCCGAAGTCCCTTGGAATACTTTTGAAATTATTAATAGCCACATCTAATGTGGTTGATCCATCTTTAGATTTGAGATTTTGATTTTCAAGATATGTGATTAGTTTAGGCAAATTTCCAAAGAGTTCTTGAAGAAATAACAACTGATTTTTTAAATTTGGGATTTCTGTTAGTTCCTTGCACTCAGAAATATGATGGCTTTGGTTTCGCATTTAAAGTTTTTGGTAATATATATAAATAAAAATTAAATGCAGTTCGTTGGTAAGCGCATCACTTGAACACGACTGGACTGGTTTGGCTATTTTTTTATACATTTTCGGAAAGGTCTGAATAAGGTTTTTATGGGAAAAATTGGAAAAGTTGCCCGGAAAATTAGAAAATTGAAAAAACTAAAAGTCCTTTTATCTATTGAATTTTTGTATGAACTCAAGACTATACCCCACGTTTGGAACGATGGATAGACGTAATTTTTCTTTTGTTTTGTTCGTTATAGTCTTGCCAAAGATTTCAGGAATAAAAATTGGGAAAAATCATAATTTTTGTATGCACTCTCGATATAACTAACAATAGAAACAACATATCTGGTTGATTCTTGTTTTGTTTTGTTCATTATGTTCCCGGGATGGAAATAACACAATTGATTGTTTTCCATTGAAAAGAAACTGGAGAAAAATCTTTATATGTCACGTAACTTTTGGACAACATAATCGATTTAAACCATATTCACAAAATATATTTGTTTTGTCGAGATGATGTTTCATAGCTATGCTAGGATACAATACCTGGCGCTGTAATTAAATTATTAAAAAAATCTAAATTTATGGATCAAAATTACTCAATTTACAATTTATGTTGATTTACTACCAAAAAGGAAAATCACAAATCTGGGCACGATAGGTGGTTTTGTGGCACTTATCGTAAAGGGCTGAACAACGTATATCTTTAAATACGCAAGAGCCTAGAAAATTTTGAGAGATCAATGCTTTTATAATTAACAACTTCATGCCATCGAATGTGGGGACTACAAAGTCGACGTCTAGCTTTATCAAAATAGCTATCATTGTATTTTCGGTCATAATTGCGATATTATTCTCTTCACACTAACTTAGAAAGTGGTCACATTGTTTTTCATAAATATGTTCAGACTTTCTTGGAAAAATATTTTGCAAATTGTCTTCAGCTATTTTGCGAATCTCTATTGCATAAGTCAGTCTAAAGTTTAAACTTAACATGACATTTCAAACCTCCGATATTCAAATATTGAAAATATTCTAGTTAAAAGTCAGAGTAACCAACTTAAGAAAAAAAAAATATTTCTAAAATATCCGATCGAAACATGACTCATATGTTAAGTCTTTTTGAATCTTTAATATCTCCTGGAGAAATAATATGCAATACCGTTTCATAAGACATTTTGGGCACTTGATCATTAGAACAAGTGCCTAAACTTTTCCAACCTTAAACGCGTGCGTAAAAATTATGTCTTAATATACAATTTTTATTATAACATTTATTCAGTGTTCTTAATATGCATAAAACAAAGTGACTAATATGGGGATGTTCATTTTTATATCATACATTCAGATATAATGTAAAATAACTCACAAGAAAGTATAAATATAATTTGGTACTACCTGTTGTATAAAACACTAAATACATAACATGGTAAAAAAATTCTAAAATATTGTGCACACTTACCGTGCCGAAATTCCTCGTTCATTGCCCTTATTATGCAAACATAAAGGAAACGTGGTGCAATAAAAGTGTCCACGAATAAATACGTAGATGGATCCGTTGTTGGTGTTAAACGCTTGTAAATCTGTCGTAAATACACGTCCGTACCGTGGTAGGTTTAGAAAACTTCCACCCGTTTGTAATATACGAACGGTTGAAGGCGAGGGGTGGCATTGCACTTATTAAAAACATAAATCCCTGTCGGATCTTTAAAGTAAACTTTAATTAATTGGAAGCGTGTTTAGGAGATGATTAATAGGAAGCCCTACAAAATCAAGTTTTTCGGTGATATTATTTAAAATTCTCAACATTGTCTGTTTAGTAAATTTAATTCATTTATTGACTAATATAATTTATGTCTCATGGCTTATTCGCCTAAATAAGATTTAAATAAGTTTCGTGTTCGTGCAGCTTCAGGAATATTTAGAGATTTTGTCTTAGTTATATTTAGTTAAGTACTATCTACGGTACAATCGCTTAAAACAACAAACATTTTGCATGATAGCCGAACGAAAGAGCAGAGTGGGAAATAGCTCCCTTCCACATATCCTGATAAATGTTTCTACTAAATCATTATCTTCTGGGTAAGTGTTTGAGAAAATAGAATCCAGCACATGCCTATTGCATGTGTTTAATAAAATTGTTATATACAGGGTGAGTCATCTCCGTGGGGAAGGCCGACTCTGATTTTATAAGAAAAGATATTTCGGAATGGTTTTGTTCCTAAGATAGCTACTCATTGGGGGCGCTTTTTAAAATTATTTTATATTATAGAGAGTGTTCCGTAACTTGGTTGCTAAATATAGTCATAGTTTTTTAAATGGAATAGCCTGTATATAATTGTATTCCTCGTATAATTCTTTATCAAAAAGTAGTAAGATAATATAGGCCTAAAATTTAAAGTTTTCGCCGAATGTGTTTATAAAATTATATTTCTCGAAAACGACGTACTACCGTGACATCAAATTCTTTCCTCGTTAGAGACGGCCATGCTTTTTGTAATGGTTGGTAACAGTGCACATAATCAGACACAAACGCATAATTTTGATAATTTAGTTATGTCATGTAAGCGTCTATAATTTGAATTTAAGTATGACGACTGTCAGATTTTGAAATTTTCAAAAACTTAGCATACACAGCAACACTGGTTACTTAAAAAACAGCATACTTTAATGAAGTAAGATTTTGAAGGCACGGTATATAGACACCATTTTTGGTAGAGTGATTTATAATAAGAGCTTCTAATACAAGCATACTTAATTTTTTCAAATGCTAATTGCATGTGCAGAATCCTGGATTCAAATTACAAGACGAATATTTGTCTAAAAATTAATTTTTTAAATGGAACAGCTTGCTATTGCTTCATTTTTGAATTGTTTACTAAATTACACCAACAACATATAAGGTGTTATTATTTTAAAAGTGACAATTACTGATCTGTTGTAATTTTTTGGTATAATTTTCCATTTATAATAACTTATTCGAATGAATGATATTTAATAAGTTGTTTCTTGATTTTCTAATGATTTTTTCAAAAATAAGATGTGATTGTTGTAAATACATATTTGGGGAATATCCAAAGAATTGTCTACTAGATAGAAAGTTTGGTTTCTAAAATTGTAATACAGAAATATATGAGTATATTCGCCTTATTTCCTTTAACTTTTATAAATAATATTAGTAAGTGTTTCATGTATTTACAAGAAAATTGATGGAAACGTGTCTATGTCAGTAACATATTTCATAAATATGTAGGATTTGGTACAATAAACAAATTTTAAACCCAAACAATAAACTGTAATAATGCTTAGTTATTTTTGTAATTCAATATTCCTAGGTCCAAAATTACTAGAATATCCCCAACTCGTCTATTAACATGAATGAACTATATTCTAGGTGGCTTATATAGAGGTTTATTTTGGATGACGTTTAGAGTAAACGGCACCAACGTGTGAATGTCTACATATTGCGCTTGAAACGTAATAAGTAGTATTCTTAATTGTTTATACTAATTCATTTTCAATATTATCGATTGTGTAGAATAACGAACTTTGTTTGTGTTGGGCATATTAATTTTTCCTTTTAGGAATGAGACAGTTACAAATATATACATTATAAATGTACATAAGTAAATCAATTAATTGTACAATTATGTAAACAAAGAAATATTTTATATATATATATATATAGAATGATAATAAAATTATTTACTCATAGAATAATTAATTTCGTTATTAAAGTGAATTTTAGAATAGAATCTTAGTGATAATTTTATTTCAAATAACATATTTTCGTTTTAGTTTGTAATAAATATTTAATTATTCTTAAATTGTTGATTTGTTATAACTCCTATACTACGTCATACAAGTTCATACTGTTCAACCCGCAATCAGGTAGGACATGCTGTAGAAGTCATAGCATGAGTATATACTCTAATGTTAAGGCCTGTATGAGACGATGCTAAATTTTACAGAAAATTTTCATGTAAATTTTGTTTTTGAAATTTAGCAACGTGTAAAACAGAAAAGTGCTTGCAATATTTCATGCGAAATTTAGCGGCTAAATTATTTAGAGTTGGTTCTAATTTCTGTGTGAAATCTGCGTGAAAAACTGCACAATAGAATAAAATGAGATAAAATTGCAATTGACGACCACTTGACGACAAAGTTAACTAAACCAAACTAACCTAAAAATAAATTTGCGGTTTCCGAGGTTGTGTGTGAATGATCATAGTGTTTTTAAGTCTTATTGCATATATTAAAAGATGTCCTAGTCACGTGAACAGGTGTCTGTGTTAATAGAGATATATAAAAAATATCCTTGTTTATATGCAGTTAAAGATGCAAGGTGTAAAAACAAACATGCTCGTGCCACAGCAATAGAGGCAATTAAAAATATAGTGATAAAAATAAAACCAGGAGTGTCCATATAAGATATTAAAGCTAAATTTAATGGTCTAAGAAATAATTTCTTGAATAAACATAGAAAATATAAGGAGTCTGAAAAAAGTGGCGAAGGAGAAGATGATTATAAAGGTTAACTGTGTATCCTAATGAATCAAAGAATTTAAAACTAATTTCTCGAAGGGCAGCCAATCTTTCAATTACGATAACACTAAAATTGCGTCACTACATCATGTATTACGCATGTGCGTGTGCTAAATTTGATATGTAATAATGCATACGTGTCATACAAGACTAATGCAATAATATCAAAATTGTATGCTAAATTAAAGCAGAAAATTTTCGTAATAATTTACATGGAAATTTTCTATAAAATTTGGCATCGTCTCATACAGGCCTAAAATGCATCACATTTAAAGTCAAAATTTATAATCAACATTTCTCAAATTTACTTATATCGTATTGAGGTAGAAATATTATTTATCACATATAAAATGGAATAACTTATTTAAATGGTATAGATATGTAAAAAGTTAGTTAAATGCTAAATGAATACATATTGTAATCTCAAATTTAATGAAATAGTAGTAAATTCAACAAAATAGTATACATCTTAAAGTCACAGTAATCACAATTAAATATCATAAAGATAGGCAACGTATCTTACTGCATGAATATTTTTTATGTGAACGTTAAAATCAAATATATCGGAGAAATTAATGAGAGAACCTTAGATACCGAGAAAAAAAAGTTAATTATTTATTGATTTTAAAAATAACAAGTTGGTGTGGAAAGGGAAGAGCTTCATTTAAGAAAAAGAGTAATTTAATATTGAAAACTGTGTATTAAAATTATAAAGTTGGAAACTATTTCAGAAAACATTTTACCCGGAAAAGAAGAAATCCAGAATGTGCTTGCGGATATTACCAATCTTGATGGATGAATTGAACAGGACACAATGTATGCTGAAATTACAATGATGTTACCTGAAAATTAGAAATTGTATTTATAAGCTCATAAACCATGCAAGAAAACACTTACCCGGAAGAGAAGAAGTCAGTACGACTTCACAAGATTTAACAAGGATGGATGAAATATCTTATACTTCAGATGCTGTATGGAATAGATTACTAATTAAATGTCATTGTTGTATTTAACCGATGATATCTATTTTCAACAAGACGGAAAACGTTAGGTATAAATCATAAACATTTTATGTGAGAATTTCCTTTGTAACAATTTAAATTACACATTGATTTTAATCTATAAGATGGAGAGTGTGTTAATAGAATTGAGATTATTTTGTTAGACTATTCTATTTTATATGCATCATTTGATACTTTTATTAACATAAAAGTATAGTTTACAATTCCAACAATAATTAAAATTTAACTTAGTATATTTAAAATAGATCGATGATGTTATTTTACAAACACATTACAATTATTAATTTGATAATTGATTTTGACTAGTAGAATTATCTTACTCTCATTAATTTAAGAATTTAAGTTTATGTTGTATTTTAAGGTTTATATAATTTTAACATTTAAAACATTACCTATCTATTTACAATAAAGTGATATTGTTATTTTAACGATTCAACAATACATATATAACCTATAAAACTTGTGTATATTTTGAAGTTGATATAACATGGATGAATCGATGCATATTTTTCTTTGTACGATTTACATTGCACAAAAACATATCATGTAAAAGAACGTATAACATGCATTAAATTAAATATTAAAAGAAATATTAAAGTAATTTTTATATAATTGGGAACCCAAACTTGAGATTAATAAGTCTTTGTGTTTATTCATGCTTATTGTTAAGAATTTTAAACCTGACAGAATAATTAATTTTGATTGTGGAATTAAAAGCCGGTGTATTAAGGAAGTTAATTATAAATGTGTTCAAATAGTCTATATGAGAATAACATTTATTGTTTAATGGACATTTTACAGAAGTAAACAATTTTATTTTTAATAAATATTAAATTCATTTTTTTTAAAGTTGCAATTAATAATATAAAGCCACAGTACTGTACAGAAAGGATATTTAACATTCCCAACGAGGAATAACGGTACAATACATTTTAAATTAATTTTCATAGAAAAGGTTACATACAGCAATATACAGAATGTTTCCAAATAAGTGCGAATGTTTTCAATGGGTGATTCCTTGTCAAAAATTAAAGGCGTGTTTCATGTAAACAAAAGCTCTTAGGTTTGTCTTTGAAATGTTACACGTTTTCAAAAATGAGATAAGAAAAAATAGTTTTGGATGTTTTTTTAATTTTTTTGTGATCTTTTAGAGGGGTGGAACATGCAATCTCTATTCCTTTTTTACCAGACCTTTTTAACAAAATAAAATTTCTTGATTTAAAAATATCCGTTGAAAAAAATTATTTAGTGCTAAACGTTTTTAACCTTGTGTTTTTTCCGTTAAAGCAATAGTTTCTTAATAAAAAAATAAAATACAATATCGTACATGGACGTATTTTCTGTGAATAAAATCGAAAAAATCTAGTAGGTGGATGTGAAGTCGCTTTGACTTTTATGCGGTAGTTGAAAGTTCAATTGTGCCTTTTAACTCTTCAATATAAATAATTACACTAACGCTGAAAAGGCCGATATGCATTTTATGTATGATCGTGCAATTGAAAATTCTATGGAAGCTACATGGCTCTATGCAGAGATGTATCTTCAGCGCTTGATACTTCATCACACTGTCTTTGAACGTCTTCACTAACGTTTCTGTAAAAGAGGGACATTTCAAAAATGAAAAACTGATTGTGGTCGTCCACAAGTAATCAGAACGGTGGCCCTGGAAGAAAAGGTTCTTAATATGATTGAAGATCGTCCGGAATTAAGTACAAGGTAAATTGCTAGGACACTAAATGTTTGCAAAAACTAATCTGGACAGTTTTAGAAAATCACAAATAATATCCTTATCATATTCAACGAGTCCAGGCACTTTTGCCGCGAGATTTTCCCCATCGAGTACACTTTTGTCAATGAAGTCTTCAAATGATTGCCCAAAATGGTCAATTTTTAGAAAACGTATTATTCACTGACGAATCCAACTTTTCAAGACAAGGGATTACAAGGTTTTATAATAACCATCTATGGGCGAAAGATAACCCACATGCAATTCAAGAAGGTGATTTTTCACTTAACGTGTGGGTCGGAATTATTGGCGAAAATATTACTGGTCCGTATTTTCTACCATTGAGGCTAAATGGTACATCCTATATAAATTTTCCCCAGTAGCAGCTTCCCATTTTACTTGAAAATGTTCCACTAGCTATTCGACCACGATTGTGGTTTATGCAAGATGGTGCGCCTGCTCAGTTTAGCATAACTGCTCGTCATTACTTGAACGATGTGTATCCAAATCGTTGGATAGGCCGAGCAAACCACAATCGTGGCTTCCCAGATCACCAGACTTACACCCCTTGGACTTTTGCATCTGGGGTCACTAAGTCCTTGGTTTATACGACCATCATTGATTGTGTAAATGATTTAAGGAATCTCATCATTGCAGGTTGCGAAACAATCCAAAACACACCCGGAATACTTCAACGTTTGCGCCAATCTATGAGACGAAGACTTGATTCCTGTCTATTAGTTGGAGGTGGTCATTTCGAGTTTTTATAACTCTGTTCCGTTTGATCTTGTTGTCTTTTTCTTTTTTGTAATACACATAATTCTGTTTTGTTTGTATTTTTTATTTTATATTAAAATATAACATTCCACTGGTACATGCCTACATCAAAAATCAAAAGAAGCGGAATAATTATAAAATACTACGATTAAAGTCATAATTTGTGCAAAAAAAACGTGACATTCACCTATTAGATTTTTTCGATTTCATTCACAGAAGATACCTACTTCTATGCACGATATTGTATTTTATTTTTTATTAAGAAACTATTGCTTTTACGGAAAAGACACAAGGGTTAAAAAAAGTTTAGCACTAAATCATTCTTTTCAACGGATATTTTTAAAACAAGAAATTTTATTTTGTTAAAAAAGTCTGGTAAAAAAAGGAATAGCGGTTGCATGTTTCACCCCTCTAAAAGATCACAACAAAATTAAAAAAATATTTATAGGTAGTCTTTTTATTGGTAGAACACACCCACAAAATTCCATTTCTTTAACTCTTCAGCAGTTTTAAGAAAAAAAACCAGTTTTTTATATTCTTTTTGCAAGCGTGTAAATTTTCAAGGGCAAGCCTTAAGAGCTTTTGTTTACATGAAAGACCCCTTTAATTTTTGACAAGTGATCACTCTCTGAAAACTTTCGCAATTATTTGAAAACATCCTGTATAAAATTCTTTTTTAATTAAGAATTTAATTATAAATAAGTGATCATTCGATGTTAAAGGTTATACTACAGACAAAAAGTGATGTGACAAAAAAGAAAAAGAAAGTTATAAGGAGTTTTAAAAATTATGATATTGATAAACTGCATGAACACATTTACGAAAAATGTTTGAATAATGGAAATGATGTCGACAGTATGGTAGATCAGTGGACTGAAACTATAAATCAATGTATTGAAGAAATGTGTCCAAAATGTGAATTTGTTTTACCGGAAAAGTATTTAAGGAATGAGTGGATGAATTATGCAATACTAGAAGAAATAAATATTAGAGATGATAAATATAAGTATTTACGAAACGCGAGGAAGACTGGAATGAATACAAATTAATTATAAATAAACTAGTTCAAATGATTAGAGAACGGAAAGAAGAGTATTTGAAAACAGCACTTGATCAAAACAGAAACAACTCAAAAGAACTATGGCAGAATCTTTAAATTTTATTACCAACAAGTAAAGAAACAAATAGTACAAGCATTATTTTTGATAATGAAGAAATAGAGAATGATAGGGAAATTGTTGAAAAATTTAATGAGTACTTTGTAACAAGCATAGATACACTAGTCGATGGGATACATAGGCAAAATATTGACAGTGAAAATGAGGTTTTGCGTGACATACCGCAGCATCCGGAATTTTGTAAATTTGAAAATGTAATTATGAATGAAATTAAAGATGTAATTAAATCTCTAAAAGGTACAGGAGAAGTTGCTGGTGATGGTATAACAAGCAGAGTTTTAAAGGATATTTGTTTGGTGTCAGCAAATAGAATACTAGACATAATAAATACGTCAATGCAGTCAGGGGTATTTCCTAAATACTGGAAAATATCATATATAGTACCTGTCCCAAAAGTCAATAGGACGAAACTGTCTGAAGAATACAGACCTATAAGTACAGGGCCATCATACGAAAAAGTGTTGGAAATGTGCGTTAAAAGACAAATTGATAGTTATTGTGATACAAACAGTATAATATCATTGAACCAGTCAGGTTTCAAGAAATCACACACTTGTGAAACAGTTTTGGTCAATATTTGTGATAATTGGTCGAGGGAAATGGACAGTGGCAAAATGGTGCTGGCTGTATTTTTGGATTTCCGAAGAGCTTTTGTGACCATCGACCGACAATTACTACTGAAGAAATTGGAAGTCATCGGCTTCAAAGGCATAGCTCTGGAATGGTGTCGTTCATACATGACTGACAGATACCAAAGTGTAAAGTTTAATGGGACAACATCAGGTGTGCGCTCTACTAAATATGGTGTACCACAAGGAACAATATTAGGACCGCTACTTTTTAATTTATATGTTAATGACATTATGCTAAGGACCAAAAGCAGTAAATTACATTTGTTTGCTGATGACTCAATGTTGTATGTCAGTGGAAATTATTTAAATGACATGAAGGACAAAATAAATGAAGACTTGTCTTTATTATATAAATGGTTGTGTGCCAGTAGTTTAAGTATTAATATAAGTAAATCTAAATTTATAATCATTGGTAGTACATATAAATTAAACACAATTAATTATGACAATATTAATATAAAAATAGATAATAATTATTTAGAAAGAGTAAATAGTATAAAATATTTAGGGATATAGATCAGCATTTACATTTTAAAGAAAATACAAAGCATATTCTAAATAAAATGTCTAAAAAAGTAGGTTATTTAAGCAGAATAGGTCAAAATATGTCTACATATATTAAGCTGTCTATATATAAATCTCTAATTTCAATACACATGGAATATTGCTCAAGTATCCTCTTTAAGTTAAATAATTACCGAACTCAGCAAATGCAAAAAATACAAAATAGGGTAATGAGAACAATTTTAAAGTGTAGCAAATACACACCAGTTGCATTAATGCTGAGTACATTGAAATTAATGAATGTGCGACAACGAATAACGTACAAAACACTATTATTCATTTACAAGAGTAAACAAGGTGTTACACCATCGTATATTAGTCAGAAATTGATTTATATACATGACACACATAAATATAATACACGAATCATCAATGATTTCTTTATTGAAAGAGTAAATAGGTCATCAACGGCTAATAATGTTTTTGTTAATGGGCTTAAAATGTTTAACAGCCTCCCGTATGACATAAAACACTGTATTTATTTAAATAGGTTTAAGAGACAACTGTCATTGTATATATTGTAGAGAAATTTATATAAATAATGTAAGTGTATGTAAATAGTGTATTGCTAATAAAGATATATTATTATTATTATTATTATATTGTTTAAAGAAAATTGTTTCTTCTACTGCATTTCTATGATAACTTAGCTACCCTCTTTATTTTTCAACAAATTAAAACATTTCACCTAGTGAACACCACACATATTAGTTCCATAAAATCTTCAATTTATCTGGGCTAATAAAAGTCGATCATGGTACATCTCGTACTGGTAACTTAAAATATAATCGTGAGTAATTGTTAGTGATGAAACATTTTTCCCTTTTAAGAGCGAAGGGAGAAAAACACCATGAAAGTTGGAAGACTTATTATTAGTTAACGAAATAGAAATATTCCAGGAACGTCTGAGGCTGCCGGGCTATGTATTTCAGCGAATTACACAATATTTCAGCTCGGTCAGTTTTGCAGGGGACTTTAATGCAGACAGATATACCAATTTGTTCGGTCCAAACCTGGCGCTTTAAACTTTGAACATTACGTGAATGAAGCTTACATGTCTCAACGTTAAGGTTCGACGGTCTAGGTTGTCTTCTTCTTCTTCTTCTTCCACCACCACCACCACCACCTCCTCCTACTACTTTCGTTGCTTCCCTTATCCCATCCATCCCTTGCAATCCCTCCCTATTTTTATTTCACATTTTCAGATGGCCGACGCCGTCGTAAGAGGATTTTTGTATTATCTTAGACCGCCTTCCTGGAATTCAGATGACTTTAAATACAATTTCCTCAAAAAGGACGCACACGTTTTGATTTACGACTGATATGAAATTAGAGCGACGTTACTGGAGGTTTTCGTGACTGGAAAGGACTGTCTTTTCATTGAGCAGAGGGTGTATATTCGGGTGGTTTTCTGTGGGTCGGAAAGGAGATCCCCTAGCGCGTATTTAATTCGGCGTGCGATTCCAATAGAAGCGAAGTGTGGATCCTCGTACAATTTCCCCGATAAAATGAGATCGCAAATATCCGAGTTTTATTGAACACACTACTATGTATTACCACGTCTACCGACACTATCGCCACCTACTACATACTAGTAGTAGTTCGCTACTTGAACACAAACAAACGTTTTCAATTTATGTCGGTGAAGTGTGTGCGATCAGTTTCATGACACTTTAAAATCGGGAAAATTTATCGACTCCTCAGGAATTCACTTAAATTATGCACGTACAAGGGATACTCAAATATAAACGAAAGTATCTGATTCCGAATTCGAATTTCCCATGATACACCTGCGGTCCTTCAAGACACGAATTATTTCATCTATTATTTACTTTAATGTGGCGAGGCGAAGGTATTCGTGTCTTATTTACATGCTTATATGCTGCAAGTAGTTTGTAGTCTGAGACGCACAAAATACACTTAGTTTGAAATGTAACGGAACCTGATGTTGGGATATTATGGATTGGAATTTATTCAAAATAGTAAAAGAATATTTTACCGACGTAAATTGTAGCGTGTAAATTGCGATTTATTTTTAATTAGGTTAATTTCAGAAGAGTTGAACCACTTTTTTTGAAAAATCTACAAAATTTTTATTTTCAGTGGTGAGACAATAATTACTCGTTGGATTCTAACATAGGCTTTATTCTTCTAACTGGCATACTTAAAAAAAATTGACTAATCCGTCTCTCCTATAGGGCAAGGAGACACAATAAAGAAGGCGTAACTATAACAAATTATTTCTTGGTATGTTTGCCACAAATACCGCAAAAATTGAAATATTTGATGCAGTTTTCATGCATCCATCGTCCACATTGAATACACTTGATTCAGACTTCAACTTTTTTCTACCCACAACCAGTGCAGGTATTTTCAAAAGCTCCACTATCTTCAGAGTAATTGAGTTCTAAACTTTCGTCACCCATCGACGAATCAAAGTTTTTAGGCGGTTCCCAGGTAGCACACAACGTCTCAATGACGACATTTATAAGTCATTTCTCGTCAAAGAGGTCTGATGACCTATCCAGGACGTAAAGTTGATGTCCAGTTTTGACGTTGATATGACCTCCTGTGTCAGACGTACAACTGACGACATTTTACAACCAAGTTTGGACTTTTAGAGGTAATTTTAGTCACTTAATTTAATTGGAAAAAATGTTTATCTTACGATAATTGTTTTGGTTTTTTGTTTTATGTTCAAGAGATTTTTTGAAATTAAAAATTCCCGCTACTAAATTATTTGGTTGGGCCCCACGCAAGTGGTGCACCTGCGCTCTGAATGCCTTCTATTCCAATCCAATTCATCGTATTTTAAGATTAATTGTAGTAGGTAGCAGTCCAATTTCTTTTTATTATTATAGCGTATGTTATTGTTGAATTCGATACTAAACAAGATTGCTGTAGTTAACTCTTGCTGGCTTACGCCTATGAAAAGAGAAGTTTTCTGGCCTCCATATAAGGAGCAACATCGGTTTGATACAGTTTTGAGGTTAGATGAACCGGCAGATGAGAACAAGTGGAAGTTGTATAGGATTTAACGAATATTTTACTCCAGTGGTATTATTATTGGTAGTTTATTATTATCGTTACGTTAAAGTTTAAAATTACCAGTGATCTAAAATTACCGTAATTTATATTTTTTGTAAATTACCGTGGTAAATGACGCAAGAATAAATCTTGGTAAAAAAGAGCAGTAATTTACCAAAAATATAAATTACGGTAATTTTACATCACTGACAGGGACGTCCCCAATCACCGAGTGTGCAATGTCATACGTGTACATAGATGGTGTTTTACTTTGTAATTTACGGAAATTTTATGTGGTTATTTACCGTAAATGACGGTAATTAATTCGGTAATATAATTTACCGACTAACATCACTGAAAATTACAGACGATCTACTGTTCTTATGTCAGTCAAGAACCAAATATCTAATACTAGTATGTATATAGATGTAGTACCGTATTTTGCATAGGCATTTTTCTAATAAAATATATTACCCTAAATGTTAGTTTCATTAATACAAATAAAGAGCGATTACAAAGTGTTTTTAATGAAAAATGAAATAGACGCCGATGGGAAGGCATTTTGAGGTTATATTGACGTAAGTTTGTGACGTCGTTTAACGTCGGGCATGACGTCCTTTTGAAGCCAGCGGATGACGTCATTTTGGATGCGACAAACTCTTGTCAATTTACGGTCACTCGTACGTCAATTTGACCGTGAGAATGACGTGAATGGTGACAAAAATGTACGCCTAAATGTCGTGAAATGGACGACATTGTGCTACCTAGGTTGATATTTTTCTTGGTTTTCCTTTTCAATTGATTTTGTTTTGAACCGATCTTTGCTGTGTTCTTTACATTTTTATCTTTATCTTTTGTTTTGAATCACTTTTTTCTTTCATGATTTTAGGGTCAATCCATTTCAAATCATCCAATATAAATAAAATTTGTTGCTCAATATTTTTTATTTTCCAGATTTTTTTTATCATGAGTTCCCTATAGGTAAACAGTCACAAAACACTGTTTGACAATTTTTTATAAGCAATAGTTTTTTTCTGGCAAACATTTTTAAAATAGTGGTTGGGCAAATTTTTAAGAAAAACGTGGATTGCGGAAACTTTAATTCCCAAGCTATTTTAAAGGATATCAGAATAATTCAAAAACCAGTGCGTTCTGCATAAAATGAACTTCAGGCATATTTTTTTTATTAATGTAATGCAAGAGAGTCAGTCAAACTCTTTCTGAACTCCGAAGAAAATTGTCAATCGTTACTTTTTAAGACCGTATATTTTTACGAAGGAAGGAGCCTCATTAATATTTTTTTTTGTGTTGAGTACTTACATAACTACCTGCAGAATAAGTTTAAGTTCTGAGAATTCCTTTTTTTTCTAGAGCCTTTCAAAAATGGCCGAAATCCTTTTCACATCAACTTTCTCAGATCAATATCTAAAAAGAGACAGTATGAAAACGAGTGAAAATTTACAGTATGTTCTTTAAACACATAGGAATATCTCACAAAAAATTATGACAGACTCAACCACATTTAGAGTAATAGAGCAGTGAATTTCATTAAAAACGCTACCCTTCCACACGCTCGTGGAATGCCAAGTTAGTAAACAAGGGCATGAAATTATTACAATTGACATTGGTCGAATGATGTTTAAATAATTACAAACAATAGATCATCAATATTTCTGCTTTTTTAAATAACAATGAACAGTGATAACAATAGGTAATAGTTCTAATTCTTAGACTTAACTTACCGATATATTTGTTGTACTAAACTTGCGCACAGTATACACACAATAATGTTTCTCTATGTATTTAGATTTAAAACTTTAGTTGTAACTACTTGCCATCTGCAATTTTCATTAGAGTGTTAAACAAACACGATATTTCATTGCAGTTTGTCATTTGTGTTGTGTGTTCTACCAGACACTGTTGTTAGTTCCAATGGAGTGTAAGGAACCACTCAAAATAAAATTAATAAATTTAAATATAAAAATTTAACGTTAACGCAAATAAAATGTAAATGAATTTTCCTGCTAAGCTCAGATCGGATTCTCGAAGGCGATTCAGATTACTAGAGATGATTAATAGAAAGGTTCCCAAATCATTTATTAGATGTTAATATAAAAAAATACAATTTTAAAATTCAAACAATAGTTATATTCAAAATGAATGATTTTATATGTTTTACAAAGAAACAAAATAACAAAGTGGTTAAATAGATACTTTGAATGATATTTTCATGTAACATTCGTTATATTAAAATGGACAACTCAGCAAGAAATAACAACGTATGCTACACGATTCATATACGTTTATATACATACAACACCTAACTAAGACATACCGAATTACCTTTTAATTCATACATTGAAAACGTTATTTATTTATTATACATATTTAGCTCACCTAGATAAGTATGTTTACTGTTTCTACTTGAAAATTGATTTATAATTTTTTATTCTTTATTATCAAAATACATTCACATACAATAATCGTTGAAAAATACCTTATTTAAAGGCTTCTTTTGGTCTTCTTTCTTATACTCTGCTTTCTAGCGTAATCTTCTTTGTTCATGAACAGACGTAAAAATCGGCCTACTCTGCCGATTGGAGCACAATATCTTTATCACAAAGATATAACACTTTGCACATTTAATATGTATATGCAATTTATTTAAATTATAATTATCAACAACACTTATGGCTGTTGGTGACCCACTACAGGAGTCTGTGTCTACTTGGTGTTTGCCTCTCGACACAAAGTCTAACTTTTGGCTCATACCTCTCAACACGTACTCTTGCTTTTTATAAGTGAACGCCTGTGATTCCCCGCTCTCTAAATAGTCCGGGTCTTCCTGATATTTTTTCACGCACAAATAGTTGAGTCACCGTGTGAACGCAACACCAATCTTAAATAAACATTTACGACTATATGTGATTTAACATTACAATAATAAATTCATTGATTTTAAATATGTTTAAAACTATTAATAAAAGTATGATTAATTAAATTATTCAATATGATAAAATTATAATATTACTATATACAAATGGGCTGTACCATTCAAGGAGTCACTTTTCGTACTATTTTCTTTGCAGGCACCCCAGTAGTATTATTTTTGGAAAGTTGAAAGGCAGTTTTTTATCCAGAAAGGTAAAAGAAATGCACCAAAACATCATTGTTATCTTAACTTTTGTCTTCAATTTTTCCAAGCTACCACTTCTCATCATATATACAAACAACAAAATCTTTATTTGTAAAAAATGATACGTTTGTAAAAAGTATTGAAGTTTGATTATCCTCAAAGTTTGAGCCTTTGGAAGTAACGAAACATCTTATTTGATTGTCACTTATTGGGACATATATGTGTAAGCTTCTTGTTCCTTTCAATGGTAAACAACATTCAAATCTCTTAGTCAACTTTGTTTCCATTTGTTCAATTTCAGCGAAAAATATATATATATTTAACTCCAATAATATTCTCTCGATAGTATTTGAACATATCTTGTGAAGTCAGGATCTGTTCTGTGTAAGGTCTTTGAAGGGAAGATCTGACTAACTCTCTTGCATGATAGAAAATTTTAAAATATGTATGCCTGAAGTTTATTGCATGCTGAACACAGTGGTATTTGAATTGTTTTTATTATTTTATTAAATTATTATTTAAAATAGCTTGGCAATTAAACTTTCAGCAAAACACGTTTTTCTTAAAAATTTGCCGGACTGCTATTTTAAAAATGGCTGCCAGAAAAAAAGTATGGCTTATAATTTTTTTCAAACAGTATTTTGTGACCGTCTACCTATAGGGAACTCATGATAAAAAAATCAGGAAAATAAAAAATGTTGAGCAATATTGCTTGGGTTATTTGAAATGGATTGACCCTTTAATATTCCCAATTCAATTAAGAATTGCTTTTACATTTCTTCCACGTTTTTGTGCTTCACTAAGAGTTTAATTTCTGGGATTGGGCAAACTTTATCCAGCAGTTTTCCTGGTGTTTTCTTTGGCTTTTCAACCGGTAATTGATTGTTGATCTGAGGTTGTGGAATCGGTGGAGTTCAAGATCGTTGAGTTTCATATTCGTGTGATGGGCGCGGTTGTGGTGAGTTTGAACGATTGAGTAATAGTTGAATGAATATGGTGACTGAATCAATGCTTAATAAAAAGGCGTACTTAGGAATTACATCGTGGTTAAGTGGCACAATACCAGTAGCCCTAAAGGCAGAAGTGGCATTCTGCAAGGTGGCTACGTTCTGCCACGAATCTCCAAATGGTTTTTCAAACACTGTTCTATTCAATTTTCTTGTTGGGTTGATCCTTATAAATTTATTGCATTCCACATAGTAAAACGACTTCAACAATTTAAAAGAAAGCTCGATCCAGTGGTTGCAAATAATGAATGGTATAGCACGGAAAGAACAACAGATTTATCTCAGTCTCTTTAGTAAATTCTAACAGATCAGTCGAATTAGTGTGCGAAGTGTGTCTGACCAGTAGTAAGGAGAGCTTAATATAAGCATTTTAGGACAAGATCGTTTTTCATTTTACTTCATTCTTTATACTCTTGATACTTTTTGGGCAGTTACAGCTGGGCCGTTAACAAGAGTTAACCACAAAAGTCCGAGTACACAAATCTGTATCAGAGCATACTGTCTAAGTATAGGTTCGTTTGCAAATTACCGAGAATAAAGGATTTAATTAGACAGGTGTAATGTCCTGGTATAATAGTTTGAGGTGATAAACTTCCATAGTCAGGGTACCAAGCCATATACGGCACTGTGATATAATTGTGCCACTTCTGCAACTTAATTAGTCATATATCGTTACGTTTCTGATGATTTTAAAATTCAGTTGCAGTTTCTTTTATTGCTTTGTAAAGCTGGAAATGTACCTACATTCACACACTCTTATCAATTACTTGTTTATGTAAAATTTTATTTATTTGGCCTTTCAATTACATAGTGTCAAAACCGTAAATTTCTTACATTATTCGCTATTAAGGTTTTTTCATTAATACTTATTGATGACGTGACAGTGTCTGGCTGCTAGTGGAGGAAGCTTGCTTTTTTCAGTAAATTCTACAGGCTTGTCTATTCTTCCCAGATGTTTGCTATTTAAATATCGAAACAGCTTTCGTGGGTTTATGCTTTCTTTTAATAAGGCTTCTCTACAAACTGAAAGTTGTGGTATATTCAAAACAACGGAGAAGCAATATTTAAGATATTCATCACTTTATCGGTTCTCTGTATTCTTGTCGTTTAACAATATCTTGCAAAATAATAAACATGAAAGAACAAACATAACAGAAACCAATTAAAAAAATACTTCATATTTCACAGTACACAACTTGCAAATGATGCCTGAGCGAGTGTTTTGCTGATTATGTAATGGCTAACGGACAATTCCGGAAAGAGTGCAGTCTTCTTTCTTGACCATGTTGAAAGAACTTGTGCTACTTGATCATAGATTGCGCAAGTAACAAAGACATTTTCTACTTTGAATTTTATTGTGTGGTCTTGTTGAATTCTGGAACAAGAACGTATTATATGGTCAAACATCAAGACTGCGTTATTTATACTTCGTTATATTTATACTTGCGATATAATTTTTATAACTCTGCATTTCCTACATTGGTCCACTAACTTTAACATGCTTTCTGTAGTGGATCAATAATTTTATTGATTTATTCAATATTCGATCGGCCGATCATATATTTCATGATTTCTGATCAAGCTAGTGAGGAGTAGTTCAAAGTTTTGGGTTTTGAATAATCAGAATTATATTTACCTAGAATACCACAAATAAAAACATTAATTAGATATACGTTGTTTCTTCTAAAACACACTAAATTTAGAAAGGTTAGAATATCTAAATATTAAGGCAGAGTATTCAAGTAAATGATAGTAATATTTCAACTGTATTAAATTATTATATTTTCTTATTATATTAAAACGCAAATGTACGACTAGATACAATCGAAGAACATTGAAATCTACCGCGCTAGCGTAACTCTAATAAAATGCCGCATTATGCTTTATTATAACGTACCCTATAAAAAAAAAAAGTGCTTTAACACGAAACATGTCACATTGTGGTACAGCAAAATGATTCCACTCAACACATTTTCGTACTTTCAAGTGTAAAAATGAATTATCGCAAGGCATTTCTACATTTATGTAAAATGTACGCAGATATCTTTTGGTAGTTACTTTGGCGAATACTCAAGTTTGCGAGTCAGTGTGACCGAGGTAAGTGGATTAAGAAAACACGCACTGGGATAAATTTCCACGTAGATGATTGTCTCGTGATCACTGCTCCGAGATTTGCCATTTCTTTCCTTTTCTTCCTTTGAAGAGCGCTAAGGTAAAATTGGATGCTTGTGTAAAAACAATAAATTCAGCTTTGTGTCACTCGAAATGTTTCTTTCTTTAAACACCACGGATTTAAAAAGGATATTTTACGTACATATAAACAATAATAATATCGCTCCCGCTTTTTTTTCTGTCGTTTTATTTTGTCTATTTAAATTAAATTACAGAAATTTAATCTATTGTAGTTGAAATTTATTATAAATGCTTCCTTTTTGTAGACGTATATTGCGAACCACAAATATCGATCTTAGGCCCATTATTGTTCATAATATATATATATATACAGGGTGGGGCACCTCATTCCCGTCGGTTTATATACGAAAAGCGGTAATATGTTTTATTTTTATTTTTATTAAAGGTTGTGTAGGTTCATTAGGGGCACGTTTTAAAATTATTTTGAAATATACAGAGTGATCCAAAAAAAATTGGCACACCAAAGTTATGAAAATTTAAATGGAACACCCTGTATATTATGGGATATTTTGATGCTATAGGCTAAATTAAGGCCACTTACTGTTATATTCCCTATACCTAACTCAACCTCTTTTCGAGATATTTAACTATTTTTGAAAATGTAGATCAAAATTTCAGAGACATTGCTGTCTTCCATATTTGAGCGAATTATTTTAAATTGTATTTAATGTATACTCAAAGCATTAGACTCTAAGATAAGCTAAAGTTGATATCTAAAGATTATACAGGGTGTTTAAAAACTACATTTGTGTTTTGACTAAAATTAAAGGCAAATAACTTTCTTATTTTAAATGGAACACCCTATATTTATTGCCATATTTAGATTCTAATTTTAATTGTTTTTAAAACTGTATTAGGGTTTCCTATACCTATCTCTTATAGTTTTTTGGTAATTTAGGATTTTCAATTTCAAACACTAATTTCTTGCAATTTTTTTCCAAAAGTAGGCTTTGCCGCTGTTATTAATACTTCAAACAGATAAATTATTTGACAGTGACAGTACATATTAGTTAAGACATCAACGCTATTCGACGTCGTTTAAATAATTTTAATTATTTAAAATGAGAACCTACTCTGAAAACGAAAAGCTGGATATGAATTTAGTAATCGGAGAGTGTGGTGAAAATTGTCTGCTAGCATCAAGAGTTTATGATCAAAAATATCCTAACAGGCGTTATCCTGACAGGCGGTCATTAGAAAATTTATTGCAAGTTTTCCGAAGAACAGGAAGTGTGCGTTATCAGAAACCAGAACGGCAAAGACCAATTACGGGAAATGAAGAAAATGATTTCTGGCAGAAAATCCGCATACAAGTCAGCGAAAAATATGTGAAGCCAGTGGAATAAGCCGACGGAGCTTCGGAAGAATTATAAAAAGGCACAACTTCTTCCCGTATCGTATTCAATTATACCAAGCACTTTTGGAAGTAGATTACGATAGACGACTCGTATTTTGTTTATGGGTTTTAGAAAAGTTTAGTGAAGATGAAAATTTCTTCGATTTTGTACTTTTTTCGGATGAGTCATCATTCCACAATAACGGATTAGTTAATAAACATAATTTTCATTACTACAGTGACGAAAATCCCCATTTTTTTAGAACTATTGATAGGCAACACAGATGGTGTGTCAATGTATGGGGTGGAATAATTGGAACGCAAGTGGTAGGTCCGTTCTTTTTTGATGGTCACTTAAACGGCGCCATGTTTCTTCGATCTTTAAGAGACAATTTGCCTGTACTTTTGGAAAATTCGATTATACATTGAAACAGATGGACATCATTTCGAGCACTTGTTAAAACATTAGTTTTCTTTTACAATTTAAGTTTGTTGTTTGTTTAATAAAGTATGTATTTTTTATTTACCTAGTTATGACGCCCTTTAATTAATGTGAAACAAAATCAATCAACCCGATAGGTTAATAAATATTGAAAATCCTAAATTACCAAAAAACTATAAGAGATTGGTATAGGAAACCCTAATACAGTTTTAAAAACAATTAAAATTAGAATCTAAATATGGCAATAAATACAGGGTGTTCCATTTAAAATAAGAAAGTTATTTGCCTTTAATGTTCGTCAAAACACAAATGTAGTTTTTAAACACCCTGTATAATTTTTAGATATCAACTTTAGCTTATCTTAGAGTCTAATGCTTTGAGTATACATTAAATATAATTTAAAATAATTCGCTCAAATATGGAAGACAGCAATGTCTCTGAAATTTTGATCTACATTTTCAAAAATAGTGAAATATCTCGAAAAGAGGTTGGGTTAGGTATAGGGAATATAACAGTAAGTGGCCTTAATTTAGCCTATAGCATCAAAATATCCCATAATATACAGGGTGTTCCATTTAAATTTTCATAACTTTGGTGTGCCAATTTTTTTTGGATCACTCTGTATATTTCAAAATAATTTTAAAACGTGCCCCTAATGAACCTACATAACCTTTAATAAAAATAAAAATAAAACATATTACCGCTTTTCGTATATAAACCGACGGGAATGAGGTGCCCCACCCTGTTATATTATATTGTAGTGAATGCATAAAATTTAATTCAAGTACATTGTTGTCTAAAAATTAAAACAGAAGGTTTTTTAAATTAAGTTTGAACACATAATAAAAAAAATACTTCCTTTTTAGTACATATACAGGTTATGTTTGTATTTCACATAAATACATAGCTTAATTGGATAAGTACATTATTTTGCTGGGTATGTCCATATAAAATCTTGTTGTCTATCTTTATATGTCCTGGATTTCAATATTTATCATTCTATTAGGATACTGAATTTCTAAAATAAAAACAAATAACATAGTTTCATATGTTTACGTCAAAGATAAGATACTCATCTTTAGGTATGTATGAGAGTCCTCTAATGTTAGATAGCATTTAACAGAAATGATACATAATGAAGTATATGTAAGTGATCTGCTCATCCTAACATCTGCGTATAAGGAGTTGAAGCTGCTGATAGGAAGTTTAACATCTATACGTATAGGTGTCATCATGATAGGGATAGGCCTATAATATCATAGAATAGTTACTGTAAAAGATATTAAAGCGGTTTGGGGCGTTATTTATAAAGAAATATGTATAAGGTCAGTCAATGACGTAAGGAGTTGTAAATATAACATCCCTAGATATAATTAAATAATATTTTATTTTAAATAAAAATATTTAGCGAGGCGCAGAACCAAGAGGTATAATATCATAAGTTATAATGGGACAGAATTCTGTTTTAATACAAATTTAGATGGGTCAATAACATTAATACAAAATCATAACATATGATTCATTTAAAAATTAAAATACGTTAATAAAATCGTTTAATTTATGGATATTAGAGTGTTTTAAATACTGTTACTTAATAAAGTTAGATACCAGGAATTATAAGGCTTTGGGAATATGATAATCGTGTGTTTGTATTATATGTGAGTAGAATTTATATAAATGTAATTAAAATTACATGTTACCATGTTGTATTCAAATGTAGAGATATTCTGGTATGCCTTGAAAAAATAAAAAAAACAAGGGAGGTAGAAAGATGCCAAGAAAAGATAGGATGAAGCAGAATTTTTGAATAAATAAACAGATATATGTACCTTAGTAAATAGTAAATCGGAAGTACCTATTAGTGCGATAACTTGGAAGTGAAAATAAAGTTATCATCATCGTGGGAATAATACATGCAGTTCCAGTTGTGAAATCTTCAACGAACTCAACGTACTACTTAAGATTTGGATAAAAAAATTGTCTTCTTATGACAATTGAAGGATAACAATATTCAGTAGCCACATCTAAATATTTAGTACGATTGAGAGATAATTTTCCAAAGAAAGCTGCAAGGTAAAATAAAAATATACATGTATACATACTTAACCGATAAAACATAAGCTTATAAGAAAGAAATACTACATATTGATAAATAATTTAAGGCATACTTACACTCGTAAAAATATGAGGAAACAGGAATATCTCCTTCCCAATAAGATTAAAAAAATTAAATTTAGTTTATTAAAATGTTGACCGTTATAAGGTTCTTGAAGCCATATTGTTTAAGATATCATATTACATAATTTAATTATGCATTTATGTAGAGTAGAGTTTCTTAAGACGTTGAATTGTATTACTTATTGACTTTAAGTAAGTTAAGTAAATATGACTATCGTAATTAATATAATTATCAAATTTAACACACAGCAATAAGTAATAATACTTTAACGTATTAAGAATTAAAATTGTATTTCAATAATGATACCAATATGTAACAATTAAAGTCTCGAAGCTTCAAGACAAGAATGTTTTCTATGTAAAAATATTAACATAGTGATTTTTGTATTCCCAAGTTGCCTATGTATTTTTCATTCATTTTGAAAATAAATAACAGTATAAATATAAGTAAAATAATTTCCTACAATATATATTTATTTTTACACAGTAAAAAGAAAAACAATAAGCACGTTAAAAATGTATTTGAAAACAAAATGCTTTCACATTTTAATTAAAAGAAAATATTAATGATTGACGAAACGAATTTTAAGGTAGGTTGCCCGTTGCCATACATAAAAAAAATTTTAATTATTGTTAGTAAATCATGTTGTATCGTAAGCTGATATTTTGTAATGTTTTTTACAGTTATATGTTTTATAACCTTTGAAAAAGATGTTTTAAATACATGGAAATGTAAGTAAAATGTGTTAGTTTTAATTAAAAGAAAAACCACAAACTCAAGAAATAAAATAAGTTTAAATAAAATAGTGGGTAAGAAAGAAATACATATATATGTATATATTTTCTACACTAATTTAGTAATATATAAAGTAATTATGTTCGTTGTTATGAAATTGGCAATGCAGACGTCATTATTTTTTGTTTATAACGAAAGTTGATTGTTTGGTGCGTTCTAGCATATAATATATTAGTTCAATGTGAATTCAACTTAAGAATTTCATCTTTGATTTATTCACGTGTTTAGTTTTTAAATTAAGTACGATCATTGTAATATCTCTGTTGATCATATCTATCTATATTCTTATCCTAAAATAAGTTTTAATAACATTCACGGCAATATGTTTTTAAAGCAATATATAAAGTTTATTTACCGAATTATATTATTGCATCGTTAATTTACTATTAGTTTATTATTCGTCAAATATATGATGGTTTTAAGTATTTATAGTCAATCTATTTTATTTTATTTACATTTTTATTGAAATTGATATTACATAAAAAAAATCTTTTGTCGTTCATAAAATATACATATATTTTTCATAAACCTTGTATTAAATGGGTGCAGAGAAAAGCCGTTACTTCGCTGAGAATAATAAACGGAAACGCCAAGAGTTTTTCATTTCGAAATTAAATCCGAAATTTCAAATTACCGTTCAAATATTTACATACGCATAAATTCCCCTAATATTCATAACGGAGTAAATAAATACCCTCTATCGCACCATTCTGTAGCTATAAAGTATATCGGGTTCGTCCCCTTTTCTTCCTGAATTACGCAGGCACAGTAACAAACATTTCATTCGGTATATAAGATACGGTCGTCGTATTTCATCAAAATAAGAAGTTATGGCCCATAAAAGTAACTCTTAACAAATAAATGAACAAATATATGGCACTATTATAGCATCAAATCCAGCACGCTATATAGGTAACTCACTGAGACAAATTTTATAATATAAGTTCGTTTATAAATAAATTAATTTACGTTTATAGGCTTACACGTAAGCCGCGCAAAGCCTCATTTTTGACCGTAATTTCGTAAATCATCAGTGTCTGGGGTTAATACGGTTTCAGCAGCTAGTATGTGGAAGAACTAATTTCTTCAAGAACGTTGTTGTACCCAGTTTGCTACAAAATACACAAAATTGCTGACGAATTTATTTATTATACGAAAATATCTTGTATTTAATATTGCCCTAGATATGATTATAATTATGTTTGTTCTCGGAATCTGAAAACATGAATGTAGAAATATTAATTTTTGTTTGCGGAATTTCTTTTTGCAACGCTGCTATGCTTGTTCTTACCATCTCTAACAAAATATATTTGTAGAAGTTTAGACTCTCGTCTGATAGACTGCCGTTGAGGTGATATATATACTGTAGTCGACATATTTTAATTTCTGATGCGAAAGTAGAAAGAGGAAAAGAGAAACATAACCGAGGCAGCCAAGACTCGACAAACGTTTCCTATGAAATGTAAGGCGTGATGGTCCCCCACAACTGCGTTGCTCTCCCACCACTGTTAGCAAGCGGGCATCGCTGCATATTATAAGGTCATCTGCATGGGATAGAAGTGTAAACCGAAATTAAAATTTGACGACTATGGTATATTCGTATGAAACTACATGACAGGTACAAGAAAAGTAACATGTAAATTATATTACAAAATTAGAAATATATTTAGAAAAGCCATAACTGCAGGGGGCCTCTAAAACACTGCACCATTTGGTGTAGGATGTAGGAAAAAACCTGCAGAATAGAAAACCTACATCACAGTGCACAAAACTAAAGATCTTTAGTTGTTAAGATCCAAGCAACAGCCTCTGAATTAAATTATGTAAGTCCGTGTATCCAAATTCAAACCTAGCTAGAGGACATTCTTCAACAATATATATAACTGTTTCAATCTCAGCTCCGCAATCACAAGCTGGACCCGCGATCATATTCCAATTGAAAAACGTACTATTCTCCTCTTGAAACCAGTCAATTCACTGATGCTGCATGAATTTCATTTGTCTTTGGATATACCTTCGATACTAAGTTGACAAATCTTAACAACCGGACCAATATTCCTAAAAGAAACACAATATGAATTTAAACTTGAAAAATGATACCTGTCATATGACCGTGAGGATCTTAGGATCTTGTACGGTCTTCCAAGTGATGGTTATTATGGACAACATTATATTCTCCATTTTGGACCATAGTAAAGATGGTTACCATCGACCAAAATCAAATTAAATTAAAGAAATATTTAGACTAAAACATAAAAATAACTAGTGAAATAGAAACTTAAAATTGACACATAAAATTGAGGTGATAAAGTTGACCTTGATTCTCTAATTTTTTTTGGTGTACCGAAAAAGGTTTTCTTGAAACAGAAATTGTATCTTTTCATATTTATCAGAAAATATTTAGCTTCGGCTGAATCTCCAAAGAGAAATGTACTTTGGGATTCGGGTGGTTAGATTAACCGTGGCAGTTGTACGTTTCCTCCATTGCAGCATATACCGAGGGCTTCAGATTTACATCCTTTTGCTTCCCAATTTTCGCATATCGCAGACATTGCTCCAAGGATGCATGAGGATCAGATATATAATCTGCTGGTGGATCGTAATTAAAAGCAGTATTCCTAAAATTGCCCAGATACTCATTCAAATACCATTTCGTACAGCTCTAATTTGTTGTAGTCTGTTCGTATTTCTAGGGTGGATTCAGTTTCTCTCCTTCTTTATTCTCTTTCCCTGTTCTTCCTCTGTCTTGCTTCTCTTTCTGGAGTGGATTTCGTTTCTCGTCTTCTTTGCTCTCCTTCTCGACTGTTACCCACGGAGCTTGCTCTGGCACTAAAATAAATATATCTAAATGCGATACTTGCCAGCTAGCTCTTGTAGCAGCTCCTGGTAACGTCTTTCTTGGATATACACACACAGGACACTGCTGCGGGAGGCACTATCACTTCACTACAACACTACTTACGTGCACTTTACACTTAGGTTAAGGTGGGTATAACGACGAAGTTATTGCATCTGCCTATGTACAGGTTTATTTACATGTAGATAAACAAATTTACACATGGAAAAGAATATATACAAATGATCTAGGAGAAACTTAAACAGGAATTGAAGAAGAAAAGGGATAGGACAAGTACGGCTGTTTTTGTCACGGGAATAGTCGGAAAAAAGTGCCGCTATCTTATCTACGATAGCGCCTCTACTTCTGAACAGGTTGGAGGAAGTTTATAGTTCTGTTGGCCAACCTGAAAAGAGAAACTGGGTCCAAGCCGTCTGACGTTGGACGTATCGGTAACATAGCGCTGAGATGATCCTGGTGTCGCTGGTCTTGGAGGCGATGGAGTCGAAGTCGTATTGTAACCAAAGATCCGTAGACTTAGAGACGACGTACCTTGGACTTACCCTCGACACCAAACTAACTTGGAGACATCATCTCCAGAATTTAGCGAACCGACCCCAGTAAACACTAGTCTAGGCTAGGGGAAACAGCAAACTTAACATCAACTCCAAAGCCCTTCTCTACAAGGTAGCCATCAAACCTAGAATCACGTATGCATGTCCCGTCTGGGGATATGCGGCGGCTTGCCAGATCAATCTGTTCCAAGTCCAGAAGAACAAGATCTTGCGCACCATCACCGGACCCCCCTGGTATACCAGAAACTCAGTCATCCACGGCTATCTAGACATCTCCCCCATTCAAGGTTACATTCGTAATCATGCTCAAAGATTACTTCAACAGGATTTCCGACCACGAGAACCCAACAATCTTTGGCATCAACGTCGATGGCCTCCAGGTAAACACCGTAGAGCACAATCAGTCCTACTGCTGTAAGTGCATCGTTCTAAAAAGCTGTACTAACTCTTCGAAGTTAAAAGTTTCTCTTCTAGAAGTTGAACCTCATGTTCGCTTCGGTCCTCCTCAGTGACTCTCTTTCACAGAATTGGACCTCACACCTCCCAAGATACCGCCACATAAGAACGTCATAAGGCCTGTGGAAATAATGATATGGCGATGGGTAAACTACAATTAAAGATTCAAAATAATTACAAACAAAATTTCAGACGAGTCGCAACTTTTATGCCCACCTACCTACCATTTTTGTCACTTAGGTTGCCGCTTACTCAGTTGAAGATGGTATGGGTCGAAACGTCGTGATGCAAATTATATGGGCGCCACCGCGAAATTTAAACCTATCGAAGTCAACGAACGCGCAATCGTAGATGAAAAAATCAGGTGGATATAGGTTAAAGCAACTCAACAAAAACCAAATTTCAAACAACAAATACTAGATTTAATTCAACAAAATTGAAGAGACGCCGTGAATTATAGAACATTATGACGTTTCAAAGAATATAAAAAAAAATCAAGGTGAGTAAATCACAGAAGTTAAATTTAAAAAAATACTAAATATAGGGCAAGGCCTACGAATTGCGTACAGGTATATGTGACAAATCACCCTGTATATTAAATCACGTTATCAGACAATCCTTAATAATTTTATAAAAAAAAAACAAGAGGGTATCTATCGAATCACCCTGTATGGCACAAAAATATTCAAAATTTGAAATTTAAAGAAAAATTAAGCCTAAAGTAATAACAACAATTCAACAAAGTTTGAAGGTTATGAGAACTGAAAAACTCTTAAATTTAAAATACGCACATTAGGTAAAATTTAACTGTAAGTTCGAAGTATTTGCAAATCTTTCGTTACATCACAAGTATATAATAGGTAAAAGCGACCAAACATAAACAATAAAATTGTCCTAAATCAATCAAAATTACGATAAGCCAAACGTGTTTATCTTTTTTACTAAAAAAAGAAATATTACAAAATTGGTATTACAACTTGTGACGTGCTAGTATAAACAAATAGTCATTTGATTACACCAAAGAACACCTTATCCTATTTGACAAGGTAATGTTATGTATAATGAAAGGTCGGTGTAAGAATGCTTATACATGCACAACGCATCTCAACGAATGTTATGGAATAACATTCATTAGTAAACAATAACATTTAATGTATTGTTTACTACTTGTAAATATACATGTTAGTATACAATAAACATACGCACATATATAAAGTAGAGGACATTATTATAGGGGACATTAAGATATTAACATTAAGAGCATTATAATCATTAAGAGATTATTATAATTATTATGTAGAGATGTAGTATTAACAGTACGAGTAAGTTAAGCACTTGTACCACTGTATATATTCATTGTAAATATATCCATACATCACCCATGTAAGTGTTTGTATTCAACCACCGTCGACTTCCTAAAGGGTACTCAACAGTACCTAGAAATGGAAAGGAACCATTTCGCTACATGGCGATCCTGCCAGTCCTGCAAATAAGCATTTCGCTACATGGCGATCTTGCCAGTCCTGCAAATAAAATAGAACAACAACAAATTGTTCTATGGCAGTCTGCTACCTGCAGCACAAATTTGGAATTTGGAATGAATAATAGGAAGACAAACACTACGCAATGGGTTCTACGGCAACAAAAGAAGAGGTGATAATTGCACAAACAGGTAACAGTGGAACAATGGCCGATGTTACAACATTCACACCAGCACAAATTGGGTCAGCAACAGCAGTACTACTCCTGATAATGGTATTTTCGTACTTCGTATGGTACAGATGCAAGAAGCACTGGCGAAAGAAGATACGAACAGAAGTGATCAAGAGCAGAGAACAACTGGACATGCTGGAGAAGGTATAATAAAAGGTTAGTGAAAAAAAAACTATATAAATGAACATAGAAGAATTCAAAAAATTGTGCGCGGATATTGAACAGTTTAAAAATAATAGAGTTAAGGATAATAAAGAAAGAAGGGAAAATTCCCAACATACTGAAATCAAACTTGCTGAGTTAGGAACACTTATACAGAGGTTCAACACTTTAAAACGTAGATTTACAGGTGATGTTCATAAAACAGACTTCGTTAGCGTGTCGAAGTTAGGGTTTACAGTCAAAAAATTAAACTTGATATCGAATCATTGCAAACTTTATTAGAAAAACGGGTTAAAAAACAAGTAAATATGACTGATAAATTTGATTTAAAAGTCGTATCGGGTTTATTGCCGATGATGAATGGCAATGAGGATACAACCAAGCAATTGATAGATGGTATTTCATTTTATGCTAGTACATTAGCGGAGGATCAACACAAGTTACTTATACAATACGTGTTAAAAACCAGGTTAACCACTAATGCAAAAATTCGGTTAGATTCAGAATATGACACAGTAGAGAAACTAATAAAAGAAATAACGGTAAATTTTATAACTAAAAAATCTGCATTAACATTATCAACTCAATTACACCAACTGAAACAAAATGATAAATCAATACGCGAGTACGGTCAACAAATAGAGAAACTTCTCGACGAATTAACTATTTCACAAGCGGGAGATAACGAAAATCTTGTAAAAACGTTGAAACCAATTAATGAGAAAATCGCGATCAATTCATTTTGCAACGGTATTAAAAATGCGGAATTAAGAACAATAATTAAATCAAGAAACACTGACACTCTGAAAGGTGCGATAAATGTAGCAATTGAAGAAGAGTTTAATAGACCGGCTTCAATGAACGTATTTAATTACACAGCAAATAAATATAAACGTTTTCATGGTCATGTCAATAAACGCGATAATAACAACGGTTACAGAAAAAATAACGGAAAGATGTCAACGTATGAACAAAACAACGCAAACAAATTTTATAATAGCAAACATGCACGAGGTTCGACATATAAAAACAATTATGCAAACGCAGCGATAGTTGACAATAGAAATGCGAATAGTTCAAGTTCAAATATAACCAAAAAGCATACAATGCAGTTTTTTCGAGGTTAATAAAAGCAATAATTTAAACTATATAACTTTGAAATATAATAGAAACAATGTAATCTTTTTATTAGATACTGGAGCGAATATTAGTGTATTCTTTTCAGAATGTTTAAATAAATATCAACAGGTAAATACAGATAGAAAATGTAGAATACAAGGCATAGCTGGTACTTTAAAATCACAAGGTTCAGCAATTCTTTCCTTAGAATTACAGCAACATAAATTCAATCATGAATTTCAGGTAATACATAGTTTTACGAATAGGTTCGATGGTATTTTAGGAACAGATTTTTTAACAAAGTACGGAGCAGAAATAAATTTCGAGAAATTTTCTTTCTCATTCAATATAAATAATAATAAAATATCGACTAATTTAGAGTCAGATAACGAGTGTATGACTATAATACCGCCACGATGTGAGGTAATAAGACATTTTCGGATTGACAATTCGAACGAATGTATCGTATACCCTTCAGAGATTGCGGAAGGAGTATTTACGGCAGGTATTATTGCAAAACCTAATTCATATAGCATACCGGTTAGAATTTTAAACACGAATGATAAAGAAATCACAATTAGAAATTTTAAACCAATCACAGCTAATGTGACAGATTTCGAAGTATACAATTTTAATGTAAACGAAATCACGGTAAATAGAGTAGAGAAAGTATTAAATTCAATTGACATAGAACATTTAAATAAGGAAGAAGTAGATTCAATCGCGAAAATATGCGCAAAATACAGTGACGTTTTTTTATTAGAAAATGATCCAGTAACTGTAACAAATATAGGTCAACAAGAAATTAACATAAAAGACAATGTAAAACCAGTATACGTAAAACCTTATAGGTTGCCTCAAGCACAAAAAAAGGATATAGATACGGAGATAAATAAAATGCTGAAGCAAGGCATTATAGAAGAAAGTAAATCGCAATGGTCATCACCTTTGTTAATTGTACCAAAAAAGGCTGATGCAAATGGTAACAAAAGGTGGAGAGTGGTCATAGACTACCGTCTTCTAAACAAAAATATTGAAGACGATAGGTTTCCATTACCGAATATAACGGAAATTTTAGATGCACTTTCGGGAGCAGTTTACTTCACACATTTAGATTTGTCACAAGGGTACTATCAAGTAGAGTTAGAACAGTCAAGTAGGAAGTATACGGCATTTACGACGGATAAAGGGCATTGGCAAATGAAAAGATTACCGATGGGAATGAAATCGAGTCCTAGTTCTTTTTCAAGAATCATGACAATAGCAATGTCGGGTTTAAACTACGAATCATGTTTTGTTTACTTAGACGATCTAATTGTTTTCGGGAACAATTTACGAAATCATAATCAAAATTTAGTTAAAGTTTTAGATAGATTACGGAAAGTAAATTTAAAACTAAATCCTGTAAAATGTCAATTTTTGAGAAAAGAAATTCTATACTTAGGGCATGTTCTTTCAGAAAACGGTATTTCACCAGATCCACAAAAAATTGTAGCTATTCAAAACTACCCCACCCCTACAAACGGGGAGGAGACGAAACGATTTGTAGCGTTCGCAAATTATTATCGGAGATTTATTCCTAATTTCGCAAAAATTGCGAGTCCTTTAAATAAGCTCACGCGAAAATCAACTACGTTTCATTGGGATAGAGAATGCGAACTAGCATTTCAAACTCTTAAAACAGCTTTAATAAATCCGCCTGTGTTACAATACCCAGACTTCTCTCGGGATAACCAGTTCATCTTAACAACAGACGCGTCGAATTATGCTATAGGAGCCATTCTGTCAAATGCAGACGGGCGACCTGTTGCATATGCAAGTAGGGCACTCAGCAAAAGCGAGATAAATTTTCCGGTGATCCACAAAGAATTATTAAGCATCGTATGGTCAGTACAACACTTCAAGCCTTATCTATATGCCCGAAAATTTCAAATATACTCAGATCACAGGCCCCTGATATATTTATTCAGCATGACAAATCCGTCTTCGAGACTAATAAAATTTAGACTCTTGCTAGAGGAATATGATTTTACAATTAATTACGTAAAAGGAAAAGAGAACGTGGCAGCGGACGCATTATCACGAATTCGTTTAAAATCAAGCGATCTTAAGGAAATGGCAGCAAACGTTAATGTAATAACTAGGTCGAGTATAAAATCGGATTTAATAAAACAAAAATTAATAACAAAAAGTAACGAAAATAATGAAAATATACGGCATCCAGGAATGGTGGCATTATTAAAACCTCCATTTAACATTATGGAATTAACAACCGTGACAGGCACTAATTTTACCAAAATAGGAAATGATAAATTAATAAAAAAGGGCAAATTTTTTTATGACGTGTCTAGACAAATAATATACATTATGCAAAATACCCTATCAGTAACTGACTTAGGTACAGAGCTGAGGAATTTGCAACAAATATGTAGTAATTATGGAATTCCTGAAATATGTATATTTCAAAGCTCGATTAATGAGCATCTAATAGCCCGTATGAAACGAGAATTAGCTACTCTCCGGAAGTACAATTTAAAGGTAAATATCATTTCAAATGTGGAAAAGATTGATTGTAATGAAACACAACAGTTAATTTTAAACGATTTTCACATTTTGCCGACGGGAGGCCACGCTGGAATTAACCGTATGTATAGTAACATAAAGAAATATTATTATTGGATTGGTATGAAGGCAGATGTAAATAAATTTGTTGAAAAATGTGACGATTGTCAACGATACAAACATGGGATGCGCGCCCCAGAACCGATGACAATCACGTCAACAGCAACAAAATCATTTCAAAAAGTATTTTTAGATCTTGTGGGTCCAATCAACCAGGATTCTGATGATAATAGATACATATTAACGCTTCAATGCGAGTTAACTAAATTTGTTGAGGGATATCCTATTAAAGATAAGGAAGCCGAAACAGTAGCTAAGTCATTTGTGAATAATTTCATTCTTAGGTATGGAGTTCCAGATGAAATAGTTACTGACAAAGGTACTGAATTTTTAGCAGCGATATTCAAAGAAACAGCCAACATTTTGGAAATTAAACAGTTAAATAGCACAGCTTATCATCACGAAACCTTGGGTGCATTGGAGAATACACATAAGCATTTGGGATCGTATCTTAGAATCCAAACGTCCAATTATCCGGACACATGGAGTTCTTGGGTACCTTTCTGGTGTTTTGCGTACAACACGAGCGAACACTCACAGACTAAGTACGCACCCTACGAACTAATGTTCGGCAAGAAATGTAAATTACCAAGTAACATACTAAAGTCAAACGATCCAATATATAATTTTGAGCATTATCCAAATGAATTGAAATATAGACTTTCAAGTGCTTGGAAAGATGCTAGGAATAACTTAATCGAAACAAAAGTCAAACGAACGGAAAAATTTAATAAACGTGTAAGGAATGTAACTTACAAATGCAATGATCAAGTTTTAGTCAAAAATGAAACTACAAACAAGTTACAACCTCTATATAAGGGTCCTTACGCAGTAATAAGGGAAAACACACCGAATGTAACGGTAAAAATTAGAAATAAGCAAGTAGAAGTGCACAAAAACAGATTGAAATTGTATAAGGACAAAAGTGTAGATTAAGTATAAATAAGATCTAGTGTAATAGAAATTTAAGAATTACAAAGTAGATTATGTATGTAAATGTATAAAAATGTGATATATAATGTAAGATTATGTGTATGTAATAGAAATTTAAGAATTACAAAGTAAATTATGTATGTAAATGTATAAAAATGTAATATATAATGTAAGATTATGTGTATGTGATAGAAACAAAAGGGAAAATTGTAAGATACAATACTATGGTATATTACGAGAAATTTTATTTATAGAACAAAATTTTTCTTTCCTTTGCGAAGGAGATGTGACGTGCTAGTATAAACAAATAGTCATTTGATTACACCAAAGAAGACCTTATCCTATTTGACAAGGTAATGTTATGTATAATGAAAGGTCGGTGTAAGAATGCTTATACATGCACAACGCATCTCAACGAATGTTATGGAATAACATTCATTAGTAAACAATAACATTTAATGTATTGTTTACTACTTGTAAATATACATGTTAGTATACAATAAACATACGCACATATATAAAGTAGAGGACATTATTATAGGGGACATTAAGATATTAACATTAAGAGCATTATAATCATTAAGAGATTATTATAATTATTATGTAGAGATGTAGTATTAACAGTACGAGTAAGTTAAGCACTTGTACCACTGTATATATTCATTGTAAATATATCCATACATCACCCATGTAAGTGTTTGTATTCAACCACCGTCGACTTCCTAAAGGGTACTCAACAGTACTTAGAAATGGAAAGGAACCATTTCGCTACAAACTATTATTTCACACCTCTACTATTTCACACCTCTAATACTTCCCTGACTCAAAGGAAAACTATCCAATAGGCATTTTAATGATCGCATATACTGTTTCATATACCAAGGACACCATGTGAATTTAACCAAATTACTCCGACATAAGCCGATAATTAGAACAAAATTGCAGTACTAACACAACCAACACCAATAGCAACTTTTCTTAATACAGAATCCCATTCAAAAATAGTCCGCCCATCGACGATGCTTGTGGATTTTAATCCAACAAATTAATTCAATGAAGATTCAATGGTTAAACAGACGTTTAGCTTGTTACGAGACTACCATCAAAACCAGAATGAGATTTCGTATGCGCGCAGGGGTCAATTCAACAGCGCCGAGGATAAAGTGACTAAAGAAGAACATTATCGACAAACAAAACGCTAACAAAGGTGAATTAATTGAACTTGAATTACAACTAATAAAATGTTAAAAGTTATTGAGAAAGAAATCACAAGAAATTAAACAATGCTAAGTCTAATAAGGTTGAGCTAAATTAGAAATAACTGCACCAACGCTACGCTAGTTTTTCGACTTAAGACGAAACGTTCTTAAAGTGATTCATAGATGACCTTACTATACCAAATATACAAGGGAGAATAATACTTTATTTGACCAAGACAAAATGTCCTACGTATGCAAAAATTTCAGCGAACTAGTAAATTAAAAAAAGGAAATATAAATTCTCTTATACATGAATATATCAATCTCAACAGCAGAAATTCATATGAAACTAAACACATAAAACACAATGTCCACATTTTTCAGCATGTATTATTCCAGAAAATTAGAGATGGCCACAAATTTAAACGGACTGATTTTTTTGTGGAAATTTTTTCTGCTACTAAGTGTACGAAGATATAAATTATTAACACTAATACCGCAATAATTTTATATGGTAGGTACATTTGCTTTAAATTAATTTCTATTGGCATGGATTTCACGTCATAAATAACGTAAGTTGACTGCTGTAAAACTTGACCTATATCTTTCTACTTCTGCAAGTCAACAACGTTAAACATTTTAGCAAAATCGCATTTAAATGTTTCCGATGTCTTTCCGTTTAATATTTATAAGGTGAATTATCGAGAAGCTTCTAAAAATGTTATTCTTGGTAACCTAATTCTAACAAAAGAAACGAATGGCAAAAAGACAAAAGATAACCAACTTGATTCTAAGCAGCTAAGGACAGGCAGAACACTTAATTACATAAATGTACTTCTATCGGTTTCATTTTCCGCCATTTCTCGAGCAAATAAAACAATGGAAATCCTTCATTATGATAATTCGATGTTGGTGATGCGAAAGAGCGACTGGATCGCTGGAAAACTACTCCATTATACAAATATTTGTCTTCTTTCTGCTGGAGATGGAAATGTCTGAATGTAAATGGTATTATTGTAAAATGAAGAAGTGGGGAAGCCGGCTGTAATATGTAAATACAGTGGCGTTCGTTGTCGGAGACGTTGGGAAAGGGAACAGCTGATGCGTCAGAGACGGGTCCCGCATGTGAAGGTTTCACCGCAACTAAATACACTCGCAATCCTACAAACACATACACCCACCTATATATAATACGTACATACACACACAAGAAAATGGAAGGCGTACAGACGCGTTCGCCAGGAGTGCTTGTATAATAAAAAGCTAATATATCGCACAAAAGGCAAAGAAAATATTTGTTCTGCTAGTTTTATACAGAAGAAAGGAAATGGGTATCGTCTAAAATTTCCTATGTGAAAGTAATTTCTGTTCTCGGAAATTATTATCCTGAAGGAAATTATGTACCATACTTCTTACTCACACGAGGAAAAAATGAGGAATTTAATACTGTTTGCTTATACTATAAGCGTAGTAAATTAATACGAGAGTTAAGTTATGTTAGCGTACATAATGGGTGTATTTTATTGATTCACTAACTAAACTATATAGAGAAACTACAACGTGTAGATTTCTGAATGATTTCGTTAAAATCTCTGCGGAGAAATAATATGGTAAAGATACAGTTATTGCCTTTTAGGCCAACTATAGTTTCCGATGAGAATGTATTTTTTGGTTATGTTATGGCTTAAAATCTAGCAAGACAACTTTCAAATACTATTTGCAAAAACAATTATTATTTTAATTGCTGAATAAAAAATCTTATATTTATATAGTTATTGGTCATGACACAGCAGTTATTGGCATATAATGGAATTTTTACCACCGAGTTTATACTTACTTCCTGTGCCACAGGGTTCAAATCTAGGTCCTCTGTTGTTCATATTATTTATAAATGATTTTCTCCTACAGATAGATTGCCCTGAACATGGGTATGCTGATGACATTAAGATCTATTCTATGATTACCAATGCTGCTGATGCAGTCAGCCTTCAGAGAAATTTAAATGTATTGTTTCACGAAATAAAATGAAAAAGGAAAAATCCCTTACCACAAAAAATATATAAAAAACTTACGGCAACTAAGTTGTCATCTTCAGTAGAAATCTGTATAAAACAAAAAAAAAGAGTGTTAAACATAGTATTTTTGGATAAGGTGTAACCTTTGAAGATATGCTCTTCACCAAATCACCAGTGGGATTACACTAGTATTGTTTTCATAATGTGAACGTTTAGATGTTGATAAATTGCCGTTTACATTGCTCAATTGTTTTGTTTTTCAATATGGATAATCAGAGAAACTGTAACGCATGAAATTATGTTCGCTTTGACTTCTAGGGGCTTCTACCTTTCGTTCACTTTTAGGTGTACCATGATTTTCCCTTTTCTGTTAGAATTATTTCTGTCTGCACTTTAGTTTTTCACAATTTTACCACCTTGGGTCTTAACGTTATGGGTCTGCTTATTCATTTCCGCATCCAGTTTCCGTCTTTCTTTTTTATCATCAACGTCTCTCAGTGCTTTATTGATTTCTCTAACATATTTCCTGTCGTTTTTCTACTGCATCTTAGAATGTTTTCCTTCATCTTGCTCAACTTTCAAATTTTTCCAACCAGTCGAGGTTAACACGTAAGACATTCCATTGTAACGTATGTAGAACACGTAATATTGCAAAAGTAGTAAAAGGTCTTGTATTTTAACATTTATAAGTATTAGTTTCACAATTTATTTCCATTTATATTTTTTTTTGCAGTACACTAACCTTCATTTACTACATATTTTTCTTTCCGCTCTTCTAATATCTATTTTGATATTGTTGAAAATCACCTAGGGTGAATAACTGCCTTTCCAATGATCATTCCTACAGCACGCTGTATTACGACTGCGGTTGTGTACCTATATTGGTAGTGTTGAGGAACCCATTTTTGATTTATATGATCGATGAGCCATGTGGCACCTATAGATGTGTTCAGTTTTCTTAATGCTGCTAACTGCCAGATGTCCATAAATTCTCTGGGTGGATTGCCATATTGACATCCGTCCCTCGTTAGAGGGTTGGACGTTTAATCAAACACTTATGGATGTTGTGATGTGCTTTTACTAATACTGACTACTGAATACTGCCTACGGAATACTGAATGATGGTGTTCATAAATCTTCTTTTATACACTGCGCGTCAGAGAAAACGGGCCACCCGATAAATTTATGCAATTACCCACATTTTTGAATATTGCTTGTTTTTAATTAAGCAAAACAAGTTAGTATGTATACTGCGAAGACAGATGGCCCTGTAAACAGTAGAAACAGTATCACCGCAGTCACCGCATGACAAAAAACCCAAACTGTCATAATATTGCGAAATATTCGTTAAACCCATTCGATATTTCGACGAGTTATATGCTTATGTGTACATGCGTAATAAGTTGCAAACTTATTGTAGTATTTACACAGGTCTTTGCAGAGTGTACTTCATAACAATGGATGAGAATTATTGTAGAGCTGTGCAGATAGTAACATTGCTGGAAAATGGAGTAAGTCAACGGGAAGTGGCAAGACAAATAAATGTTAGTCGTTCGACTGTGCAAAGAACACACGAACGTTTCATTACCACTGGGTCTTGTCACCGACGGCCCGGTACGGGTGCTAAAAGAAAAACTACAGCGAGAGAAGATCGTTTCGTCACGATTTCTGTGTTGAGAGATCGGACGCAAACCGCTAGAATGCTCCAAAGCAGCCTTCAGCAAGCTCACGAAACAGCAGTCAGCGTTTCCACTGTTCGACGAAGGTTAAGGGAAAGTGGTTTAACAGCTTGTAGCCCGGCTACATGACCTTTGCTTACTGCAGCTCACAAAAGACGTAGACTTGCTTTTGCCCGAGAACACATAAATTGGACAATGGACGACTGGAAAAATGTATTGTTCACGGATGAGTGCAGAATCTGTCTGTATGGCAAAAACGGCCGAAATAAGGTGTACAGAACGGTGGCGAACGTTATGCAGCCTGTACTCGGTCACCTCGGGTTGCTTTTGGGGGTGGCTCAGTAATGTTTTGGGCAGGAATTTCCTTTGAGGCACACACGGATCTCGTTTTGATTGACAGAGGCGCATTAACAGCCCGACGATACTTAGAAGAGATTCTACAAGGGCATGTGATGCCTTACGCTGGGTTTGTTGGCAATGGTTTCCTGTTAATGCAGGATAATGCGCGACCACACACAGCAAGGATAGTAACACAGTACCTTGAAGAAGTTGGTATTCCAAAAATGGACTGGCCTCCTCAAAGCCCAGATATGAATCCTATTGAGCATATCTGGGACCAGCTCAAAAGGCGTGTAAGACGACGCATACCTGCTGCAACAACACGGGAAGACCTCCGATTGGCCCTTATTGAGGAATGGAACAATTTTCCCCAAGCAAGCATACAGGACGTGCTGAACTCAATGCCAAATAGGATGAGGAGTGTCATCCAGAACGGAGGTGGCAATACCCCGTATTGACAAATGATTTTTGTTACTTCTTGTCTCTTCAGTTCAATTTGTTGTAGTATGAATAGTCAATATTATTTTTAGTATTTTCTCAATAAATTTCAAAATTCTCCAATTTTTGCTTAGTTTCTGTTTTTATCTCATGAAAACATCGGACGATAAGCTAAACCCATTGATGATATAATATATAATAAATTTATTGCACTAAAGACAAACAATATTCAAAAATGTGGATAATTACGTAAATTTGTCGGGTGGCCCGTTTTCTCTGACGCGTAGTGTATATTAACTATATTATCTTAACCTATTTCAGTGAATGATTGTTTATACAGGGTGTTTAAAAAAGATGCGGCAATATTAAAGGGGTTGATTGTCCAGGTCATTTTATACAAAAGAGTTTATAATAAACAAGGTCCGCAAACGCTTCGTTACCGATCTACTTTGAAGTTTAATTAAAAGAAACAGTAAAAATTAGATTTCTCCAAGACGGCATTAAAGATCATAATGAAATTTTAGGCGTGTTATTTTTCAAGAAAAAAATAGGACGCCGCTGATTTCTCTAAAAATAAAAATATGTTTCTATTCTTTGTTCAATTGTGAAGAAAAAAGCTCTCTTAACTTTTTAACGTACGACGTAACGTTTTTTAGTAAAAAAAAACACATTTTAGTGCATGTACATTTATCATGCTTACAAAAATATTTTTAAACAGTCCTGTTTTATTCACTGACATATTGAATGACATATGATTAATAATTTTGTATGTGTCGAATCTGTTGAATTTCCTTATCATGAATCGCTATACAAATGCAGAGATGACCGACATGCACTACATTTATGGACTTGCTGATGGAAATGCATTAGAAGCTAGGCGGTTGTATACTGAAAGATTTCCTGGCCGTATTGCTCCTGATAGAAAAACTTTCGAAAGTATTCATCGGCGTCTTTATGAAACAGGCACATTAAGAAGAAATGGAGGAGCAGGAAGGCCAAGAACAGCAAGAACGGTAGAGCTGGAAGAGGATGTGCTAGACATGATTGAAGAAGATCGAGGTACTTCTACCGAAAAATTGCTGACGTCTTGGAGAAATCTAATTTTTACTGTTTCTTTTAATTAAACTTCATCACGCTGTAGATCGGTAACGAAGCGTTTGCGGACCTTGTTTATTATAAACTTTTTTGTATAAAATGACCTGGACAATCAACCCCTTTAATATTGCCGCATCTTTTTTAAACACCCTGTATATACAGTAAGCAGTTTGTGTTTGTATGTATATAGGCCTTGTCTAAACGAGACCCTGTGTGATGACCTTCTACTACATTTGCAATATTACGTGTTCTACATACGTTACACTAGTATGATTCTCTTGCCAGTTTGTGTTTATGTATATAGGCCTTGTCTAAACGAGACCCTGTGTGATGACCTTCTACTACTTTTGCAATATTACGTGTTCTACATACGTTACACTAGTATGATTCTCTTGCCTTTTGCTTTATTATACCTTTATATTTATGGATTTTCTTTGATTTGGAATGATGAGACGCATCTGATGTCTATCTAAAATGTTATTAGTGTTACTCAATGTCGTCTTTTCAATTTTGTATGATGAACCATTTGTCTTTAGTCTTTTTAAACAATTCCAGTTTTTTTCAGCGGTAGACAAAAATCTCAACCATTCAGTGTCCAAATCGCTTGCATTTCTGAAGATAGTCGACTCAGGTCAAGTTGATCACTGATAAGAATATTCCTTAGAATCAACTTGTGAGGTTTCTTCATGTGAAATGATATTGAAACCAATTGGTAAATTTAATATGTCAAATAAATCTATATTATTTGTTCGTGTTATGTTGTTTAAGGCTAAATTTGATATTGTAACATGCTTAACATTATCTCCTTCACTAGCATCTCATGTAATTTTATCTTTTATGTGATATACTTTGCAAAGTTGATAAATGGCGGGAAAATCGTCGCTGTATTATTGTCAGATCGTTAGGCTCATTTTTTCTAAACAGCACAATTCCTACCTGTACCACTATGATTTTAAACATCCAGTAATCTAACAAAATATCACTTTCAAGATCTTTATTTTTGTCTTTTCTATGATCTTTTGAATCAGGCGATGTTTTCTTTCCAAGACATTTAGTGTTATCAGTTGCGTTTGGATTAAATGTACTAATGGAATTATTAATTTAACATATATTAGTAAAGCGTCAATGTGAATTTTGGTCAATTCTTCAATCCCTTTTTCCAACAGTCCCTCTTAAACTCTAATCTAGCTTACATACAGAATAGGTCTTACCTGACAGTAGCTCAAATACTGTTGGTAAATATTAAATGCACGTCTGCATCTAGCTCTAGTCGTATATCGTAGGTTGCTACACTAAACAAGTTGATGGATATATAAGGATGCCATTCCCTGTGTACTGACGCCTCTCAAATAGTTATCTTGATTCGGGAGATAACCAAGTAAGAAAGCATTGAGGAAAACTGAAGGCATGACACGAATGCATGAATAAAAACAATAATAACCATTTATTCAAACCATGTATATGGGTATAACCCAAGATAATATGAAACACTATGATATTAAAGAAAATGAAATTTAAATCCAATACTTTTTTTTCTAAAATTACCGAAACAAGACAAAATTAATTTTTAACATTACAAGAAAACAAATTACGCTTCAACAAAAAAGCAAATTTAAGTGATATTTCATAATTCTAACACATATTTTAACAATAGCACCAAGTTTGAAAAATCACCGTTAGATGGCGATATGTACCTCGAAACTCATACAAAAGATACGAAACCAATAGCACAGTCTACTGTATCATATATATACTCAAATTAAACTTGACTCAATTTTTGGAAATTAAAAAAAAACATAACAAGCTACTCTAGAACGATCAATTTTAGTAGCGTTTAACATTTTTGTTTAGTCACATATTGCTGTGGCAACATAATTATTTGAATATGATAATAGTTTGCCATACATTAGGCCTTGCCAAATACATTATGTTGTGTGCTGTTTCAGCAACATAAATAATTAAAATGATGATAATTTTTATTATCCTGATGTGTATTTTATTTATCTTAACAGCAAGTACTTTATAAGTATTCATGAATTCTTCAGTGTATCTGAATTTCTTCCCTCTCGTCTAATCTCTTGTTTTTATTTAAGATTGGGATAAGGTTATAGATTATTTAAAATGAAAAACCAGAAATCATATAACACATAATTGTCGAATTTATTTAATATTTATTACACAAAAATAAATATAGCATCGCTATACTGTATTCACTATATTTATTTAAAAAGAAACATAATTATAAGAAAATGTTTGTACCTCGTTCTAGGTTGTAACATTTCTTTATGATACGAATATATTTTCTTATACTTTATTAAATAGAACTCTAAAAATATTTTCCTGTTTATCAACAAATAAATCCAATTAACTTTTGTACATTGTTTTTTTTTTATGGTCAATATTTGGAGAAAAGCTTGAATCTGATTACTATCTATAACCATTCGCACGCGTTATAGCTAGCATTTCAGAGTCCGCTACCCAGAAACATTTTCCTTATTTCAAAAATCTAATCTCAAATCATTAATTCATAATCAAAATTTTATTGTAACTATTAATGATGCCAAATACTATGCCAGAAAATATACATTTGCACTTTATATCCTCTTAACACTCAACACCATTAATTATTTCATCTCTTTTAAACTTGAAATTAAAGAATGCTTATTACTATCTCAGGAAAATATGTATTATCCCTGTTGCATAACGTTATACTGAATATACGTTCGCACGATATATTTCAATACTCGTATAGCCACATTGATAAGTCTTTGCCTCTAACTTACTTTGAATCATTGAAAAACTTTTCAAATTCGGTCATTTGCATCTCCATTATTTTTACAAAATTACACAAAAACAATTAAACAAAGAAAATAAAATAAGTGAAACTTGAATGAAAATAAAATTAACACGCTAATACAAAAGAAATCAATATGAATCGTAGTGTATCTAACCCTACGATTTATATATCCAGCTAAACTGTGTATAATAAATGAATGTTAATGAATGCATGTTAACGAATGAAAGTCAATGAATGGTTGTTAATGAATCAGTGTCAATGGATGCTTGTTAATGAATGAATCGTGTCGAGTCTTGTCTTCAATTTATATTTCCGGGAAAGACATGTGACCGTTTTCAACGCCATCTTCTGAAACTACCATTTAAGTTGTCACCCTGCATCTTCAGTGCTCCTGGCTTTCAAGTTGCCGTAATGTTTTGAATACACACACACACGCACTTGTTGTCTTTTTGACAGTTCTTCACCGCAAAAGGTCAACACCCCAAGAATTGTCTGTTTACAACTTAAAAACTTCCTATAAATTGTACAGCGTTTCTCCAACGTAGGTATACTTGTTTTAATATAACTCTTCTTTATATTTGTCTATAAATTTATTACCTTCTTTACTATTTTTCACATATTTCCTCTTTCCATTGGCTAGTACAATTCTTATTTTTGTTCTTTTTCCAGCTTTCGGCAATAATGGAAAAACATTGCAAACAACAGGTATCCTTCTAATAAGATTACTTGCACCACCATGGTCCACTTGGTTTGCCCCTTCGTAGCCTCCTTCTATCCAAGACTTCTCCAACGGTGATATGTCTATCTGTAATAAACTACAAACCAAGTTTACATTATATTTTCTTTTTATTTTGTAGGTTATCGAAAACCGTACAAGAACCTCTCTACTGTTTATGAAACGTGATATTACATATACAAATTCCTGAATGTATTCTATTATTACCAGCTGTCGTTTATAAAAAAACACTACTACTGATGTCTCAGAATATTTTTATTTATATCCTTTTTTTATTTACTTATCTAGTCATAAGTTAAGGTAAATATTTATTCTTTTTGTATGATTTATTTAATACATTTTTATTACCTTATGCACGTTCTCAAGTTTACATAATTATTCAATTATTTTTCTCTCGTGCATATCGAATTCTGTTTATACACAAACCATACATCTTGTTTCTCTTTTCTATAAAAGAAATATATATACATCTTAAATTCTATCTCGTCTTTTATTTTAGTACTTATTTAAATTGTAAATTTAAATTAAATTTTTGTCTGCATAAAAGTGTATGCAACCCAATATACTCATGTTAAAATTCCTTTAACTACTATAAACTTATTATTATTATTATTATTAATATTTTATATGTGGTTAACGTATATATTAAACACGCCGCTAATTCAAGAAATTTCTTACATATTTACTTATTATTATTGTTTCTTTTATATTTTATACACTTAAATTAAGTCTTAATACTATTACTATTATCTTATTAATATGCAAGATACCACGGCAATATGTTCGGCATCTCTTAGAACGATTTAATTGCTAAAGCAAGATATCAACCTGATAGATATTTGGATATTACAAATGACAACCACCAGTTTGTCATAGCTACAAAGTAATAAGAAGATGGAAACTTTCTATTCCTGAAATATACAATTTTTCTACTATAATACATATAAAATATTAATGTGGTGAATAAACGGAGATTCACATACATAAGGACCTGGTCAGACTTGGTAGCACCTCTAATGTAAACAGAAATTTTGAAATTAAATCTTATCTCTGGCGGATTTCTTTTTTATATTAAAATGTAATATTAATTATAAATTTAACTTGATGTGAGTTATAAATATCACGTTTTTTGTAAAACGTTCGTGGAATAAAACTTTATTTGATCGAGACATACCCCTACAAACGTATGTATTACTAACTAAGAGTGAATACGTAACCTAGGTCTATTTCGTTTTATGAGAAGGTAATTAATTTAGGACAGGGCCCTCGTTCCGCAAGTGTGCGAAATATTTGCGCCCATTCCGCAAAACTACAAACAAAGTTTTAATATTTCCCCAGCGTCTAATTTTCTAAATCTACCCCGAACGTTAGTACGTGAGCTGCCTGTTTCTCATCTCTAATCTAAATGATCTCTTTGGGGATGCGTCTTAGGTTTTTTGTCTGTGCCATCGTAAACCTGCGTTCAACATTGACTCAAAATTACATTACATGCACGTTTTCCGCGTGCAAAGTTAAAAGGAAGTCTTTATACTAGGAGATAGTCCTTTGTGAGAAAGTCCTAAAATTCTACCGAGGATGTCATTGTTGTTTTCTTCTATAGTATGGTGTGTTTACATATATATACAGTGTGAGTCATCTCCGTGTGGAAGGCAGATTGTGACTTTATGAAAAAAGATATTGCGAAGGTTTTCTTCCATTTTAAAATTATTTTGTGTTATACAGGGTGTTCCTTAACATGGTGGCTCACCATAAATATGTTTTTTTTTAATGAAACACCCTATATATATGGTTGAGTTGAACAGCTTTAGCTGGACTCCGCCAAATAAATAAAGTCGATTTATATTTATTATTATTATTATTATATTATTACATTTTAGTATTTTTTATATAATTCCTAATGAAAATTTTATGAGATGGTATAGTCCTAACATTTAAGGTTATCGACTTATTACCATTTTTCTGGAAAATTCAATGTTTTTATAAAATTATATTTCACAAAAACGACGTTATAGATGGACACAATTTTTGGTAGTGTTGTTCATAATAACAGGTCCTAATAAAAACATATTTTATTTTTTTTGCAATGACTAATTGAATTTGCAGAGAACTGGATTAAAGTTACACGAAATATTTTTGTCTAAAAGTCATTTCTTTTCAAATACGATCAGCCTGTATTCATTGTTGAATTGCTTACTAAATTTCGCACCAAAAACATGTAAGACTTTATTATTTTAAAAGTGACTTTTACTGAGCTATTGTCGCTGTAAACATTTCAATAAAATATTTCGTGAATTTAGCATAGAATGTGGGGATTCGCATTTTTGTTGCATCTACATCTGTTAGTAAATTTAGCAAAACATCTTTCAATAATTCCAGTAAATTGCTTGATAGAAATTACTCATTATCAAGAGTTTTCATTTGAATAGTAATGGAAATTTATTTTGTTTAGTATGCGTTGCTTTGAAAACAGCTTCATACCCAAATAACACAGCCTTTAAACAGAATTGCTCGAGAATTCATTTTAATTATTGCTCATTAGCAGAACAACAATGCAACAATGGTTTGGCTAATATTCAGCGTCAAACTAAGAAGTCAAACTTCTTAGTTCAACGCACGCAATGTCAATGATATAATTGTTTGTGTACACATGATGCCATGTACCCTTACGGTTAGATGTAATAATATATTTAGAGATAAAGAGAAATTGCAGAGCATTGAAGAAGTTTATTGATTAAATGAACATACCGTTGCATATGTAATTAACCGTTTTACTTTTTCCGTTTTATCCTAATTCCGAAGACAGTAATAAATAATGATAATATACGCCGTGTCCAAAGTGGTCGGCGCACCATTGCTACCTCCGTTATTTTTGGAGAAAATTGTTAGTGCTTTTAATGTTGATTAGTTTGCAGTTCATGAAAATACAATTGAATTACGTATTTATGGGAAATTAGAAAATTTATAATTTTTATAAATGATAAACCCTGTATAGAATGACCGATCTAAAAATTATAATTATTAACATTTATCGGCCTCCCTCTGGCAGCATGGAGGAATTTATGCAAATATTGGACGATATTCTACAGGAAGCTTGTTCTGAAATTAAATGCTCTATATTGCTGAGTGGTGATTTTAATATAGATTTGAATAGGCGAGACGCTGTCTCGGAAATGTTTTTGGACAAGCTGAGAACTTACGGTTTGAATCAAACAATACATGGTCCCACGAGAATAACCGAGAGGTCGCAGACACTTATTGATAATATATTTACAAACCTTGTGGAGTACAACAGTGATATAATTGTTTCTGCGCTGTCCGATCATCGTGCAGTAAGAGTTTCCTTCGAGACACAGGGTGATGTAAATGAGGAGAGTATAAAACTGGAGAAACTACAACTGACACACCATATACTCGAATTAATTAAACAGGAACTGCAGGGGATAGACTGGACCCTAATTGTGAGTAAAATTGATATCAATGAGTGCTATGATTCGTTTGCAGGGATCCTGGAAAACATCATGGACAAATTCATAAATAAAAAAATAATAAATGTTTCAAATAAGACTAATAAGAAATGGCTCACTAATGAAATTAGAAATATGAGCGCTATAAAGAGACAATTGTATGAAGGTGTATTAAGTGGGCGTGTTGACAATGGGGTTTATAAAGCCTACTGTAAAAATGTGAAAGGTGTAATCGACCAGTCCAAAAGGCAGATGTTTTCAGCGTATATTAATAATTCCACCAATAAATCTAAAGCAACATGGGAGGTCATCAATCAACTCCAGGGACGATCAAATAAAAAATCTTTCAATTTAGATGATTTCATTGATAGATGAAAATGAAAAGGATATACTAACATCAATTAATAACTATTTTATAGATTTCCCAAGAAACGTCAAAAAAGATGACGAAAGTTTATTAAGCCATGTGAAGCGTGTTCCGGAATCCTTTGTATTATACTTGACTGATCGAGAAGAGGTAATTAGCGCTATATACAAATTAAAGGATACAAGGGCGACTGGTGTAGATGGGGTTCCGGTCTCTCTGCTGAAACACTGTGGGGAATTTCTGGCGGTTCCGATCACACATATTATGAATATCAGCTTTGGATTTGGGGGTGTTCCTGAGCGTCTGAAATCCACAATAGTGAGACCTATTTACAAAAAAGGAGATAAAACTGACTTTAACAGCTACAGACCCATTGCGCTTACAAGCAATATATCTAGAATCATAGAGTCTCTCTTATATAACAGAATGGTTCAGTTCTTGTTGAAGCATAATACTTTCTGTAGCAATCAGAATGGGTTTTTAAAGACTAGGTCTACAACTCGTGCTACGTTTCAGTTGATCGAAGAAATACTGACAGGATTAAATAACAAAGAAGTAACAGCTTGTGCTTTGGTGGATTTGACCAAGGCTTTTGATAGTGTGCACCATCATATACTTTTGCAGAAGCTTGAATGCATGGGCTTTAGGGGTGTGACTTTGGACTTATTGAGATCTTACCTTACTGGTAGGAGGCAGTGTGTGGCTGCCCGTGCGGCGTCTGGGAGACAGATTGTCTCGTCTTATCGCTCTATCATGTATGGAGTCCCGCAGGGTTCCATCCTTGGACCACTTCTGTTTTTACTATATGTGAACGATCTACCTGAAATCATGGAGGGCCTGACGGCACTATATGCGGATGACACCTCGTGTATTGTGCGCGCACAAACTTGTGAGAGGGTCAAACTCAGTATGCAACAAAACTTCCGGTTAATGGATGAGTGGTTTGAGATGAATAACCTAAAACTAAACTCTGGAAAAACGAATATTCTAACTTTTAATGTACATCCGGAAGATCTGGTCATTGAGCACAAGGATGAGTCACTTCCATGTGTCGATAGTGCGCGTTTTTTGGGCGTGGTGGTGGACACCTCATATTGATGGTCTCGCGAAGACTTTGAGTAGCTATTGCTACAGTTTGAGGGTTGTGGCTCCTGAAACCTCCTTAAGTGTATACTATGCATGCGTACAGTCAAGACTACGGTATGGTGTTATCTTTTGGGGAAATTCACTGGATGTGGAAAGAATCTTTAAACTACAGAAGGCCTGTGTGAGATCTGTTTTCCAATTAAGATCTAGAGACTCATGTAAATTAGTGTTCAAGGACTATAATATACTTACTCTCCCTTCGCTGTACATATTGGAGTCTGTTACTTTTGTTAAAAATCATTACGAAGAACTCTTTAAGAAATACGAACTTGAACATGGTCACAGTACTCGGGGTAAGGCCTCTTTGCATTTGCTTCCTCCACACACTCGCTTGGCAGGGATACAGAAACAAACCATCTGGCAATGCATTAAATTATACAACTGCTTGCCACAAACTCTGAAAGTCTTACCGCCACAAAAATTTAAAGCGACATTAAAGAATTATTTGACGAGTAAGGCCTTTTACTCAACTAATGATTTTTTTAACTCTAATTATGTATCATGATTTTATTTATTTATTGTTTATTTGTTTGACTCTAAATGTTTTTTTTTAAACTTTGTGCATCTACTATGTTGATATTGTAATTTTGACGTGTTCTATGCTCAGCAATATGGAATAAACTATATTATTATTATTATTATTATTATTATTATTGTTATTATTATATTTGTACATATTTTGAAAGAGCATAATATTTTGAACAAAAAATATCAAATACAACTAAATTACTAAAGTTAACTAAAAAATAAACAAATGTGAGGCGTTTAAAGCTTAAGAAACCTGTTAACGTTTAATTCTATTTCTTTCATGGAAAATAATAACAAAATATAATGTCACTGTACAAAAAAACGCAATAATCAAATAAGTTCAATTTTTTATTACCTATTCAATATTTTGTCTAACTTAATAAATGTTCAAAGACATTGCCTTGCTGTTTAATGCATTTTTCTGCTCCCACGATAACGCTTTCTGTAGCTTTTCTAATAGTTCAACCAAAAATATTATTTAGTGTTCGTCTACTACTAGGTTAGAGTTCCATAAAATTTCGATATCGCTGTTTGTATATGTCGCACTTTTGCCTATGCAAATGATATCTGCCTTGGCAAATAGCTCCATATCATTTATTTCTTCTCAAAAGCTATTTACCTAGGCAAATGGTATCTGCCAACTGGGTTTTTAGGCAAATGGGTTTTTAATTTTTATTTGAAGTTATGTTTATCCGTGTTTACCTAATGTTTATGTGCTTCGGTTCTTCATTTAGCAGTTTTCTACCTATAACATGTAAGTTAATATTAACACCATGGTAGATAAAGATGAATTTTATTTAAGGCTGAATGCAAAGTACGAACACACAACAATTAAAAAGCCGTGGACCCTGCAACGAACCAATGAAATTAGTGCGATTTTAAAAAGTTTTCGTTCAAAACAAGTTCAGAATAATACTCAGGCCCTCTCAGCAAAAGAAAAACATTATTGCAAAACATATGACCTCTTGGAGATATCCGGCGTATCAAAAGTTATTCGGAAAGCAAAATCTGTTAAGGACGACCTTATTTATGTTACACCAATTGAAGAATATTTTGATAAAATTGACGAACACACAGTGACAGGACACGGGGGAAGGGACAAAATGCTTCATAATTTGAAAAAGAAATGTAACATTTCAAGACTGGCAATTGAAGTATACGCAGAATTGGGTATTTTAAAACACTGGCTGACTAGGAGTGATATAACACCTGTTTCGTCAATTAATTTTACTTATGATGATATTCCCCAAGATTGCTTTATTTCCTTAAGAGAAGCCTGCGCCAAGCAGTCCATGTTTTCGGATCAAGGATTTTCAAAATGTCAATGTAGGCCTTCACAAACCCAGTGCCATACTAAACGATGTGCCTGTTTCAAGACTGGAAATTTGTGCAACAGTAGATGCCATTTCAGCAATACCTGCCAAAATAAATTGTCCAATTGACAGCTTCTTTTGTCTAAAGATACAATTTCCCTGGTTTGCTTGTGTTTATTTTATTGTTTATTTCGTTTTAAGAGAAGAAGTCTATTCGCCCACGACATTTGTCTTATTGTGAATCTTTTTACTTAAAAACCCCAGCTGTCAGATACCATTTGCCTAGGAAAATAGCTTTTGAGCAGAAATAAATGATATGGAGCTATTTGCCAAGGCAGACATCATTTGCCTAGGCAAAAGCTATTTGCTGAAAATGACTATTAGCCAGCGACATGTACATCATCCTTTACAAAACCCCAAAGATGAAAATCTATAGGTGTCAGGTTAGGAAAGCGTGCAGGCCGACGAAAGGGCGCGTTGGTGCCTATCCATTTTTGATTAAACGTTTCGTTTAACAAATTGGAAGTGTTAGCGTAATTTTGAGCATGTGTCCCATCCTACTGGAAATAAATACGGAGCATATCAAACACTAGCATATCATCTAATAGACCATCCAGAATTTCTGTTAATAACCATTCATAAAGTTCTCCAGTTTAGGTAAGGTACCTTGATAGAAAGCAAGACCAATAACTCTGTTGCAAATTAATCCATATCACACATTTAAACTAAACAGGTGTTGGGGATTGCGCGGATCAACTCTCAGAGGATTTTCTCTACTCCAATGATGCTGATTTTGCTTATTGCACATATCTGAACAAAAAAAAATTATTTTTTCTGGATTGGTTTCAAAATAAAGAAACACATGGGAGTTACATCAAAAAGTTTCAAATGAAAATTGTATAAAAACATTTCAAAATGTTGCTAGTAAATATTTTAATCTATCTTAATCTAGAAATTAATGAAAAGTTATCGAATTTTTAATTGATCTTGTGAATTGCGCCTCCTTGCGATCATTTTGGAAACCTTTTTTTTTGAAATTCCCGTGCAATTAAAATGTATATATTTTAAAGATTTACAAATATCAAGCTCCATATGTTGTAAAAATAGCCCGGTAATTTACACAGAGCGAATTTTTCTTAAACATTACGTATACAAAAAATCATCTAGACCAACATAGCAAAATAGTAAAGTCGTTATTGCAAATTTAATTCATATAGCTTCAGTAATTGCTTAATAATGATGACAAAATATTGCGTAAGCACTGCCCGTGTTAATAATGCTAGTATACATTACGTAGTCGAAATATCGCATTATACTTTCATAAAATGGGGTTATTTATCTCCGTCAAACTTCATTGAGTTTTTGATATGCACGCCATATTGAACACGCTTTGTGCGGAAAAAATTTGTTTAATATTGCGGAAGATTTTCTGTGATTTTTTAGTAATATCACGACCACAAGTTAAATTCCCGTGTGTTTTATATGAAAATATATAACTGAATAATTAATGAAAGTATATCGATTTTTAATTATCAAATATTGGGGATTGAATAATAACAAAATGCTAATTAAATTTTTTTTAATACAAAAGGAGTATATATTCATGAGCTCTGTAATACAATAGATTTTTATTTATATAGAATGTTTAAGAACGACAAAGAGAAACTTAATTTTCCCTTAAGAAGGGATATTCATTTTATGACAGAACTTTGAAGTTTTATAAGTTAACATTAATATACATTAACCGATTTTCTATTGTTGATGATGATTTCTAGTAAAAATTATATTTGGTATTATTCTAATGATTTACAATTTTGAGGGGATTTTTACATTTCGTGTTTATGTAAACAATATTTTTATCTTAAACTGATAGATATTCAGAAGTATAATAAAGAAAAGAATTTTTTTTATATAATTTCTATATATAAGACGAGTTTATAAATATCAATATTATTGAGAAATTTGTATGATATATTCACGTATTCAATTATCGTAACGATGAAGTTATAATTCAATTTAGACCTTCAGTAAATAAAAAGCGGAGTTTGTATATGTTAGAAAATAATGAGAACAATTTAAGAAGTAGATTTGGACTCACTTCTAAACAGTATATATCATTATTTTATTAATATAATTTCTAACAAACAATGAAATTAAGAATTGTTAAAAATTACTACATTCAAACTTCTTTGAAAATGTTCCAAAAAGTGTGTTTTTATGAAATTTTAACGTCTTTGCGACACCCCAAGATGTACTGCGATGTTTTACATATTTTTAATTTATCATATCTCCACCAAAAGGCAACTTTTCCGTGCTATTACAAATTAAAAATCAAAAGATGATTGTTTCGTTCCACCCTAATGCATGTGTGCGAACTATTATATTTGACATAAATATCACATAAGCTGCAAATATTTGGATGGTAAAAATTAAGAATCAGCCCTCGTATATATCCATTTATTATGATATAGAAGATTCACATTTCGTTCGATCACATATATTTTTAAATCAGGAATTTATGCCTACAATTATTCCATGCTGTTGAACCGCGTGTAATATATCTCGTCATTATGTTTTCGAAAATTCCGCTAAATCACATAACAAATGCCCCAAAAAAATACCTCTCGCCCATTATTTATTTAAAAACGTCTGTGTATTTTTTTCTCCATTAACCGTGAAATAACAATAAATAGTACTAAAGTCAGATAATAAAACTGATAACTTTCATCATTAGTCTTCGCAGATATAACGATTTATGTATTTCGGATAAATTCCAATAATGACCCAGATACACAGAATTTTCGGTCGCTGCATTTACCAAATACTTGGGTAAATTATGTTTATTGTGATATGTTTCAGTTCAAACTTTTATTATATTATGCGCAATACGATAGAATTTTATAGACGTGGATTATGTCTGCTCGGAAAAGGAAGTACCTATCTGAGTACCTCAATTTCGTAGAAACAGGAGATGTAGCAAACGCCGTCGTGCAATTTCATATTTCTTGCTTTATTCGTTTTCTTTAATAATTCATGTGTGACATACTTTTGCACGTTCTAAATCGGATATTACCGAAAAATATTGTCCTAAAGGTTTAATTTAAACTAGTTTTGAATATTTTGAGTAGGTAATATTAGTTATTATTGTTGTTGTCAATCTAACTTCCTCTGGAATTCTATATCTTTGTTTCTGAATAAAATCAGTTTTTTATAAAACTCTTTTTCATATTATAGTACTAGCTGACCCGGCGAACGTTGTTTTGCCATATAAATTATTTCTAGTGAATATTTTGGTAGTCTAATAAAAAATAAGTAACTTATTGTAAGTGTGCGGGGATGTGGTATATGACTGAAAGAGCAATGGAGCGCTGTGAACGATGACGGCCTATAAAAATAACAAAACACCAAACATTCATTTTTTGAATTCATTGTACTTTTATTATCTTAATTAATAAATTTCTATTTACATCTCTATCACAAATAATGACAATTAAAAAAAAAACTTTATCAGTCTCTTACTGCAATGGAGTGTACGAGATTTTTAGTGAGTCCATCTTTAGCCAACACAAACAAACTGGATGGTTTACCCACGCGAGAACATGCCACGTATAATTGTCCGTGTGAAAAGCACGGTGTGCCCAAATCTAAGCTACAAACAGACATCGTTTGGCCTTGATGAAAATATACTTAATATGAGAGTTGCACTGAGCAAGTAAAATGATAAATATAAGCGTCACTGCTACGATCGACGCACAATCAACAATAATTGCTGAAAGCGGTTTAGGCCCTAAACTTTAGTGAGTGAGAGAAAGCTTATTGTGTGAGAAAGACAGGAGACCGGCTTTGTTCTCATCCCTACTCTGTGCTGTTTACGGGGTGAGAAGTGACACCGGTAGACGCCTGGCGGGAATAACTGATCGAGTGGTGGTGATTATCGACCGCCGAGAGTAGAAAATTATTAAGTACTAATATCGCTATTAAAAAATAGGGGTTGATGCTGGAAGGGTGAGAATATGGGGTTGTATGTATTTTTTAATGCCGAATCATAAAAAAAATAAAATACAAAATTTTGTCCAAAAAAAAAAAAAGTTTTTGGGGTGGACCACCCTTATCACTTAGGGGTATGAAAAATAGTTTACGTCCTATTCTCAGACCTGCTGAATATACACACAAAATTTCATAAGAATCGGTCAAGCCGTTTCGGAGGAGTTTTGAGACAAACACTGTGACACGAGAATTTTATATATTAGATATTAAAGAACGGCTGTCATAAGACACGTCTTATTGCACGAGCCCAACTTTTAGTGTCCTAATGGGCGAGTACAATAAGTGCCTAATGCCACGAGTTCTTATGTTATTTTTTCGAATCTGCCTCTTTTTATCATTTTTCAAAATGTAGTAATTTTTGTGGTGGTTGGTAATTATGTTATGACATTTGACGTGAATTCAAAATGTGAATTTATCCGATTTTAATAGTCAATATTTAATACTTAAATTTTATATAAAATAAGTGCAAATACTTCATTCACATTTAATTAGGGAAATTGCTGAATATGCCGTGAATAATTTACTTCCCACTAAATATCATAGCAATTATGAGAAGCAGTATATGAAATTTGAAGAATGGTGTAAAGAAAAAGAACTTCATTTTATATCAGAAAACGTTTTAATTGCCTATTTTCAGTTACAACATACTAAATATAAACCAACTACATTATGGACAATTTATTTCATGATGAGGTCTTGTTTAACTGGGTTGTTTCTTCCTCCTTAGCTTCAATAACGATGTTTACAAGTTATGATATGTATGTATAAAAGTAGTAGCAACTATCACGGCGTATGTAGGCGAAGCGGGCGGGTTTTTGCTCCGAAAGTATTTTAGTTACCGGCTTGCTACACAGAGCGCTTATGGGGCTCTGTGTAGCAAGCCGGTATTTCACAACGATGCATAATTTGCAATGTGGTACTATCGTGGCAAGTGAAACCCCGCGGAGTAAAAACATGCGTCGTTAAATATATATAAAGCACGTATTGCTGGCTCTGCAACTGCAAACGAACGACAGAAAGTATTTAAATCGGACCTACTTAAAGTGCTAGTAGCGTGTAACACTTCATGGAATACGATGAACATCCTGAGTTTACTCATTTTTTACAAAATTGTGTTCAGGGTAAATATAGTGACTTGCATGTGCGGAATCCAGCACGATGAAATTATTTAATTTAATTGCTAATGACATAAACGATAAACATATTTGGGTGTTAGTAGATGAAACTACTGATGTTAAAGGACGCAGTACTGCTATTATTCTGGTTGGGGTAATAGACAGCGTCACGGCAATGTGCACATCTAGTTGCATCTAAGAGACTGGAAAGAACTAATGCAGAATCCACATCATATTACGTAACTTCGTGTTTGAAATCGCTATACGGTGAAAAGCAGGACAAAAATAAAGAAAAGTGTTATTATTTTGAAGGCCGCTAGTCGGCAGTTCATCAAACCTACAGTGTAATATGTCGCATATCACATGTTTCACACATGCTTTTCAGTATCAGAGGAAGTCAGAAAAACACAAATGCAAAACAACTGATATCCTCTGTCAAAAATGGCCTGACACTAGTGGTGTGGAACAACTTGTTTGTCTCTTTTTATTTTATTTCTTTTGAAAGAAACAAAATAAAGAAAGAGATAAACAAGTTGTTCGACACCACTAGTGTCAGGCCAGTTTAGTTTAAACGAAAATAGCATTGCATACGTAAACAATATATATAACGCAAATAACATATTAATTAAAAATGAATCATAGTAACCAATTACACATAAATATGGGAATGAAAAAAGAAATATTAGTTTACGCGAAATGTGATATACAAACTACTAAAAGAATACTTGTTATACTTATAAGGTGAGTTTTCTTGCTATGTTTTAATTTTTTTTTAGAATTATTTTATTAATCTATTAAGTCATTACAACAAAAGACCATTCTGCTCTTTTTCAAAAAAGAAGGTTCGGTGAAAGTGATGAAAAAAAAAATTTTATTTGAAAAAATGTTTTTAATAAAAGAGAAACCTTTTTAATTACTTTTAACACAACATGTATCATAATATATACATATTCTTAGTGTTTTCTAATGTTTCAATGTTTTAATTAATTTGTTTTATGATCAATGTTATACTTTAAAGTCAACATAAAAAATAACTTGAATATTATGCTATTAATATATTCGTTGTTAAAAACCATGTACTGACTATGTTCATATGAAAAAAATTAACTTGTTACAGAATTAAGCAAAAAATTTCTGAAGAAGACCGAATGTAAAAAGGTCGAAACGTTAAAAAAAGTTTTACATCCCATTCTACATGTGATTTTTATTTCAAAAAAAGCCGAAATTACCAACAAAGAAAACAAACAAATATACAGAGGGTCCCAAAAATAAAAAGACGGAGTAGCAGAAATCGGAAGCTAGATTGTGTTAAAACATACCCTCAAAATATCAAGTCTTTATTCGTGCAAAAAAATAATAAAGAATTCAATTGGTCTTACACCGACCCTGTACTAAATATCCACCTGCTTCACTTTCACAATCGGCCATATCACCACCATATTACTTGTGTTAACAAAAAAGGAGGAGGAATACATACTTCATAATAAATATCAAACCATTAATTACTTTAATTTTACACCTGCTAGAAAAAAAGAATTACTTTCTTCATATTTACTGTAAAAAAGGCTAGAAAAACTAGGGGTTATTGAATATTCTAAAATAATAATAATCAGCTGTTTCCGACTACAAACACATTAAAGAGCAACAACCCACCTATTTCAAAAATAAAAACAATCTTTTATTGTCTGCAATAAAGTGTGTCGCCCATCTGGGTCAACAACCGACTACATAGCTGCGTTATCTAGACGCATCGGGCAAAAAATATTTAACGTTTTTTTCCCGTTTTATACAAATAGAAGCGTATTTTTCTATGAATGCGTGTTCGTTTCTATTTACAAATGAGCATTCTTACGTGTATTTATAAACATACATTCTGTGCCAGGTCCGTAATGTAATTTTTTTATCTAAAAAACAACATATAAAATTAAATTTTTAATTTCTCCGTTATTGCGGTATATTTGGGCCTGTTTCTGTTCGGACTTTACATACCTGCTACTCCGTCTTTTTATTTCTGGGACAGCCTATATATATATATATATATATATGTGACACAAACTGACCAGATATATGATTAAACTTCCTCAAACCTGTAGTATAACTAATACATGAGTTCTGGACACGTTGAAGTCTAGATGTCGTGGCCCTATCAATACACAATTCATAAAGCGCCTAACGGTGATTAAACAGCGACAAAACAAGCAATCGCACAATATCCTTTTAGTATCAGACCTTAGCCATGCTCTATGAGGATAAAAAAAAATTGCCAATAATAATGAAACCAATAGAGTCCTGAGGAACACCACTAAAATGGTTTTACGCAGACATGACGTTGAATCTATAATTGTTATCATATCTGAATATATGCATTCTTCATGAGGCGGTAACAAAAATCGCATATCGATCGCAAAACGATGACTCATGACTCATGGCGATCCTGTTGATTTTTGTGAGACGTTCATTCTTTTATTATTATTATTATTATGTGTATATTATCGTATATATTCCATGCTCCTGGCAGATAAATAAATATCTATCTGGTTAACTAAATAATATCGATTACACAAGACAGTAATTTAAAACCAACTATCCAAATAATTCCAATGTCGAATTATCTATTGAATTCACTTAACCACTGTGTGTTTTAAATTAATATTAAGCTGTCAAAATAAGGTTTTACGCATACAGAAACTCCCGTGTATTGTCGATAAACACCATCTGCCGGAAGATGCGGAAAATTCACATCCTCGCAATATTCTCCGATACTCTCGCTGGCGATAGTTGGCTCCTCAACTCGCATGCGAATTAAATAAATCAAATTTTATCAATATCCGAGACGCCGAAACCATATCCAGACAACAGCCAGCACAAGTTATCTATAAATGGTGCAATGACTCCGACGTGGAAAGATTTCTCGAGGGCGCCATCTATTTATAAAGTGTTTCGTTTATCGCGAGATCTTCATTTCCTAAGAGAGTGCCGTTCATTCTACTCCTTCTCGACGTCACCGACTAGCTGAAGCCGCCGAAGCTACAACAACGAAGTATAGTGGAGTGGTGTTGGCCTTTTTTTTTCTCTATGAAAATATTCGATTACCGTTATGACGTTGCAAGCGATAATACTCCCGGTTGAACATATCATATCAGATTCTGGAAAACTGAAACCCGGCATTGTTCTATTACGAGACCGACTATTTTCCGGGAACGATATCGTCTCCTCTCTATGACACACGATTTTGCATAATACTCATTTCGCTCGAGTTTATATATAAATTCAGGAATAAACCCTTTTAACACGAATAGCTACTTCTTTATGTAAATGTATGAAATGCAATACTCTACCATGTAATGTTAAATCTCTTTCTTTGTCATGTGCTCTGTCTGTATTTTGGTAGAGTTTTGTAAAAAAGTTAATTGTTTGAAAGATAATCTAAATTAAAATGTACATTATCGACTTTATTCATGAAAGTAGTTCCCATTTCCAAGTACAATGCAGGTAAATAACACAGGCCCACAATAAAAAACAAATTTTGTGCTTAGGATTTTAGATATATTAGAGGTATTGAATCTAAATATGAAATAAGGTAGTTCTATCTGCTCTACTTTTTTAGATTAGTGCTTTTTAAAACATGCAGTTCTACACAAAGTTCTTCTATTTCCATCTTGTGCAGTTCTAAATCGCATATACATGCAACGGTTGGCTTCTGTATATTTACCCTATTGATAGTCTACCGTTGAGTTAGTTTCAGAAAAATCCATAAGATGGAGTAAGATGCCTATCCGGGAACTAAATTGACCGTCAAAACTTCAACTAGAGTTGAGGTTAGTTTGTCATTTCTGGCCGTGCAGTGTATATAGAATTTGTCATTGCGCGATATTGGTGTTCAGGAAAGACTTATTATAAAGTTAACTTAAAACGTACTCTGCTGCGAATTTTACTTTCTTATACGTAGTATAAGGAAGTAGTGTGATGATGAAAATTTTCGACTTCGAAATTTTTGCGTCCTGATACCGAAAAACTTTTTAGAATATGTCTCTCTCTCTCTCTGTGTGTCAGTATGTTTGTGTGTGTGACCATGATAGCGACCAAGCGGCTATAGCTATCAATTCCCAATTTTGTATTTGCAAGTATAATCTCCCTCTTCAGATCTGATTAGATTTCCAGTAAAATTGGTAGACCGGAAGTAGTAGTTTACTTCGGTGAAAAAATCGGATTTTGCCAATATTTAGTCAACTACCAAGTTTTAACAAATTTTTAAAGAATTTAAATATACTCAAAATTAAATTTTAGAAGGATTTTATTAAAAAAGTGTTTCAATATTCAGTAGGTCTTTTACTGTTATCGAAAATTAGTTTTTTGCGAATATCTCCTAAGTCGTGCTTTGTAGGCAGATACACTTTCAGCATAAAAGTATTTAAAACGTATTTTTCAATACCTATTGTATAAAAAAATTTCAAAATTCGAACCGGAAGTAAGATTTTTACTCTCACCAAATAGCGATTTTTTACAAATATGTCGTAAATTATGCATTATATATTTATTAAGAGTACAAAAGTATTTAGAGTTGGATTTGCAATATTTTTTATATATATGAAATTTCAAAATTCGGACCGGAAGTGACACTTTTACTCTTAGCAAGTAGCACTTACAAAAGAATGCATTCTGTAGATATTTATTAAGAGAATAGAAATACTTAGAATAGGAATTTGAATAATGTATATATGAAAAATTCTTAAAATTTAGACTTTCACGCTTACTGACAGGTTTTCTAAGAAGATAAAAGTATTTAAAACAATTTACAACCACTTTTGTTTAGTTTGAAACGCTCATACGTATAAGAAAGTTGCGTGGTAGCCACACCTCATTTTTTGTATTTGTGTTGTTGAATAGAAATAAAATCAGTTCAAAAAGAAGAATTTGTGTAATCAATTTGAAGTGTTTTGATGCGAATGGGTAGAATACACATTAAAAGAAAACAGAGAATTGTTAGTGACTTTCTTAAAAGAGCTTGAATATCTTTCCCCTCTTCACTGAAGGTGGCCAGGGTGGTGCCGGTGCCGAAGAAGGGTGACAGGACTGATCTCCGGAGCTATCAGTCGATATCGATTCTGAGTGTTTTCAGTAAGTTATTTGAAAAAATGGTATTTGATAGTATAATGATTTTTCTGAAGAGATTCAATGTTCTGATGGATGAACAGCACGGATACAGAGCAGAGAGGTCTACTCTGTCGGCTACAGTTCTATTAGTGCAGAAAGTTCATGAACATCTTGATAAGGGACATGCAGTGGTTGGACTCTTCTTCGATCTGAGTTGTGCCTTTGACACACTGAATATTGAATTTATCCTCCTCAAGCTTGAAACTTATGGCATGCGAGGACCCGTTTTGGACTGGCTACGTTCATACTTGACTGGACGCCGGCTTAGGGTTTCTATCGATACTGATCAATCTGACGACTACGATATACATGCTGGAGTGCCGCAGGGCTCCGTGTTGGGACCTTTGCTTTTTATCCTGTATGTTAACGACCTACCGGGACATGTACCTGGAGCGTCCATAACTATGTATGCTGATGATACCAGTATGGTTATAACAGCACTGGATTCTGCGGGTCTTGCTGTGTTGGTGGATACCGTCCTGGCGAGCTTTGCTCGATGGTGTTCCCAGAATATGCTAATATTAAATTTGAATAAAACCGAATGTGTTTACTTTTCGAAATGGACGGATACCCCATTCAATCTGCGGGTGTTGCTTTGGGAGCATGGACTGGAAGCGGCGGGAAGAGTGAAGTTTCTCGGCACTACCATAGATAAAACACTCAGATGGACAGACCAAATTGATATGGTTTACAAAAAAGTAAATAGTGGATACTTTGCATTACTTAGTCTTAGACATCAATTGGATACTGGACACCTAATCAATAAATATTATTCCTTGATCTACCCCCATTTAACATATAGTATCTTGGTATGGGGACAAGCAATGGATACTAGTAGAGTGTTTTGTCTGCAAAAAAGAGCAATTAGACTAATGTTCGGACTTGGACCGAAGGTTTCCTGTAGACCGTATTTTAAACAACACAAATTGATGACTTTACCCAGCATATATATATACGAGAACATAAGATACATTAGGAGCAACTTGGACAAGTTTAGTACCAATCACAATTCGTACAACACGAGATATCAACATCACTTGAAACTTGCGAGACCGTTGCACAGATATCTTAAAAATTCACCTCATTATACAGCAGTACGATTATATAATGCGATCCCAGATGAACTGAAAGTGATTGTGTCGAATGAGATATTTCTCAGCCGAATTAAAGCACTGCTGGTGAAACAATGTTTCTATGATATAAGGGAATACTATAATTATTGTCAGCAGTTGTAATCTACAACTACTTTTGTTTACTATAAGTCTAGCTTTAGGACTGTATTCACATATACGCGTGTATTGCTTGTTAAACCGAGAAACGTGTTTTCTATTCTCCATTGTATTTTGAGATTTTATTCATATGTTGTTCATGTTTATGTATTTATATGTTGACTTATCCCATACTACTAGCGTAGTCAACGGGACCAATAAAGTATCTATCTATCTATCTATCTATCTATCTATCTGTCTATCTATCTATCTATCTATCTATCTATTTTGATGTTAGACTCCTCGAAAAATAGGTGTTCATGAATATTTTCCACATGATTGGTCGCCTATTTATTAGCAGCTCAAAGCGAACTTTGAAATGTGTCCTACATAATGGGAACTAATATGGTTCAATACCAATTGCTCACTCAACACAAATGAAAAAAGAATATAGCACCATACCTTTGGTCGTGAAAATCAAATATCATGAGCATCAATGCGTGGTTTGTATGTGTTCAGAAGAGGTAAACTTTCTTCTTGCACAGCATAGTGGCCACATCAAATATGGCCTAAGAGAAAAAACATGGACGTTGGATAAAATAATCTTATTAAAGAAGTAAAATCATTTTTTCTCCACTTATATCAAGGTGGGTCTTATGAAGCAGTTTGTAAAGGCTGTTCATAAGAACGGGTCATTCTTTCCATATATAGGGGGGAAATGTCTCTGATCAGTACGGATAAAATTAAAGCAGGAATACTTGACGGCCCACAAATAAGATAAGCCATTAGGAATCCTACCATTGTAAATTCGATAAATGAGGCTTAGCGAAAAGCCCGGATTTCGTTCGTTGGAGTTGTCGGAAGATTTCTTGGCAACTCTCAAACCTGAAAACTATGTTGCAGTAGTAAACGAGTTACTTAACGGTTTTAAATACTTTGGGTGTATGATGATCATTAAGGTGTGCTATTTACACAGCCACTTAGACCTTTTTCCCGAAAATCTAAGTGACGTCAGTGAAGTGAAAGATTTTACCAGGTTATTATAACTATGGAGGACAGAACAAGTGTTCAGTGGACTACCTGTCTTCATCGATGAATTTTTCGACCATCTTTGCATACAATAATATTTGTATAATATAATAATAAATATTTCGTGTTTAGTTTTTTTATTTGATCAACGGATTTGACTTAAAATAGTGGAAAGTATATTTTACTAAAATGCTATATTTTAATATTTGAGTGGCTATGCAAGAACTAATGCGATATTCGAATTCAAGGCATCAAATTCATATGAAATCAGCTCCAAATACCCTGACACCAAATCAACTGCTTTCCTGCGTAATATTTGTAAAAATAAATGTTTTTGACTTTTTTATACATTAAATAGTTTGTTGCCATATCAATGCTTTATTTAGATCAATTTTTCTTCATTTAGAACAAATAGCTTTGTGTTGCTCTTTATGCATCTACAAATATTAAGATATAAATTTAATCTATAACTGCAAAAAATTATAGCAATCTGCCAAGAATTTTCTTTATACTACATTTAGGATAATGAACTAAATTTCTCGACAGTAGCTGCAAATGTTTAGCAAATAATAAAGAAATGACAATTGGCTGTCATCTAAAAAAAACAATTAGTGACAGATATAGAATGTAAAATCAAATGTGTATAAGCGAAATTGTAAACAAATAAGCATAGTACCGCCGGTCCCACCAAAACAGTGCATTTAAGTTAAAATAAATCGAAGTAAACGAAATTTACAAAAAATTAAAAAAAACATTATTAGTTAAGTTTCCTTGCTCTACTTCTAATGAATAACTGATAATTTCAAATGAACATTTATCATTATTTACAATATAACCAGCAAATAAAGGTAACGTAAATTTTGATAAAACACCTTATTCGATTACGCCCGAGATAATACATTTGGGGGAAAAGTTTAAATGGTTTTTATTCACCCTCCGAGAAAATTAGTCAGAAGTAAATAAACGAGAGATAAGGAAAATGCAAAACAGGTTTATCTGGAAAACCACGTATAGGCGGGATCGTTCTAATTTACAAGGTAGTTTCCTGGGTATCTTCACTCTCATCTATTTCCAGAGTCAATCCCACAGAGGTTGTCAAATCGATAGTAGTTGGAAATTTCGCCGCATACATCAATATCGTTTCACCACATAGATCCTTGTCGGTTGGTTATGTAATTGTATTAATCAATCTGCACAACGCAAATATTATTAATTAGTATTTGAAATGTGTACGTTTACTTATTTGTAATTAATTGATATCAAACATTACATGGAATATATTTAATAGTTTTGCGCGTCTATGTGATATTGAAGATTTAATGGTATTTAAAATACCGAAAGTTATTATTAAAAACTAATACTAAAGCATATAATTACATGTTTTTATATTTGTTTAATTCTTACTCAATTGTATACAAAAAAATAGTAACTTATACTCTAACACATTCGTACAGATAAACACTGAAAATGACATTTGGCATATGTAAGTGTAACGGTACAGACCATTTCAGTTATTAATTTTATAATTTTATTTTTTTTAGGATTTAATTAAGTATATTCTGTTATTAATATTTTGAAGAGAAATAATATTTAAAATCAATGAATATGTTATGGTATTATTAAGTAAATATTAGTCATAAGCTTAGTGTGTATTTAGTTCTAAGAACCGTGTCGCCGAATGTTTACAACAGTGAAATAAACGCTACAGTTGTGTTAAACATTCGCCTACGTAAAAGAGTGTGTATGGGAAACTTAAGTGGAAATAACCGAACTATATAGAGAAAGGGGAACCACAGACACTTTTATATAAAATAGAAACACGCGCTAAAAACGAGAGAGTCATCCGCTAGACTTGATTCGAGTCGGAAAGTTAACTCCAAAGTCGGAGGGATTTGACTGGCTGGCTTCATAAAGAAGTCGTCAAACCCCGACTGGCAGAAATTCAAGTAATATACATTAAATGTTCTATAAAAAGGAGAACCTAAAACTCCTATAATAAATTCGATAACAATCATAAGAATTGTTATTTGAGAAATAGTGATTAAAGTAGCACTTAAAGAGTAAATGTGCACAGTGTTAAAAGTTTATAAAAAAATATATTGTGCTCCAGTAAGCAGAGCAAGGAGATTCGTCACGTCAGGATCGTGACTACTAAGGAAATTCCGTTGATGACCACGCCAAGCAAAGAAGAGTTTGCTGAGGATAGAAATCGCCGAAGAGCGAAGAAAGAAGCTTACACATAATAAAGTTGATAAATACATATCATCTCCGTTCTATGAAAGAGAATGTAATTTGATCTGTATTAACATTGTTGTGTATTTTATATAATAGTACACAAAACCAGCCGACGTAGTAAATTCTAGCATCCGTTGTTTATGTTAGACTACGTCGAATAATATACATAAGAAATCTATGGCCATTAATTATTTGTAAAAATGTATTAAAATTGTCTTTAAATATATTTTATTTCTTTTGTTATATGTAAAAAATAGTTTTATATATATAATTCATTGGTTTTGAATATATGAATTATTTAAAGTTTTATAATGGTATTTTTTTTATTAAAGATAATTAATGTTTAGGAACACCCTTTACTTAATCATTTCTTATTAATCCAAATCGCCCTGAGATAATCTGATTTGAGTTGAGCCGGCAAAACAAGTTATTTAAATTTTATTTTAGATTTAAACTCTACAATTTTATTAAATTCAATATAAGGCTGTTCTTTTACATTAGGTCGCCCTACTTTGGGGCACTTTTGGTTTTTTAATTATATTGTACTGCTTGTACCATTACATTAGGTCGCCCAACATTTGGGAATTTTACTCATTTTAAATTAAATATAAACGGGTTCCAGTACATTATGGTGCCCAATTTTGGGGAAATTTTATTCATTTTAATTATTAGTGAGGTTGTTCCATTACATAAGACATATAAGCGGCATCTGAAGTATCTGTCGGTTAGAGACCTGATATAGAAAACTCTAGAGTGCAGAATAATGATTAATCAAACTATCAAGTCGTTCAAGGCCCAATATTGGGACCATAATTAATTGTAACAATACTCCCGAACAGTTTATGTAGAAGTGGGCACTTAGGTAGGTGACATTTCCATCTTAACAAGTGGATAGGTAATAAACGAAACGCAACAACGAATAATGTCAGTAATAGAGACGTGAAATGTTTCACTGTAATGAAACTCGTGGCAAAAAATTCACTTTCGTAGATGTTGGTTCTAAAGCAGTTCTAGAAGACTGCAGAGTGCGATTGGTGGAATAGAAAAATGAATGCTCAGAAATGCAATCAGTAAATTACGGAGTAAGAGAAGGCTCAATATTGCGACAATTTTTATTTATATAAATAAATATCAAATACCTGGACCGATTTAGATATTTTTTTTTAAAAATGTTTGTAGTAATCCGAATAAGAAAGATTGGAAAAGTAGCCCGGAGAATTGAAAAATTCGGGAACAAGAAAACGTATTTTTTTATAGGATTTTTGTATGAACTCAAAACCATAACACTCGAAGAATGGATATTCGTAATTCTTCTTTGTTTTGTTCGTTATGGTCCTGGAAAATTTTTCAGGAAAAACGTTCGGGAAAAGTACAAAAGAAAGCGGGAAAATTCGGATAAACTACAAAAATCATAATTATTATATAAATTCTCGATCATGACTGACGACAGAAATTTATGTGATTTTTTTTATTCCTTATGCTCACGGGATGGGAATAACTGAAATTAATGTTTTTAATTTGAAAAAGAAGAGGTGTGGCCACCACACGACTTTCTTATAAGTGTATGCGTTTCAAATTATACAAAAGTTGTTCTAAACTAAGACTTAAATACTTTTATCTTCTGAAAAAATAAACAAAATCCTACTATACTACTTCTATTCTCTTAACAAATCTCTATAGTATGCATACTTAGCGAGATATTCGAAGTGCTACTCGCTAAGAGTAAAAGCGTTACTTCCTGTCCGAATTTTGAAATTTCTTTGATACAAAAATTACTCCAAATGTCGCTGTAAGTACATTTGTACTCTTGATAAATATATATAGAATGCATAATTTACGAGATATTTGCAAAAATCGCTGTTCGATCAGAGTAAAACTGTTACTACTGGTCCGAATTTTGAAATTTTTTTTATACAAAATATATTGAAAATTAAGTTCTAAATACCTTTATACTCTTGATAAATATATATAGAATGTATAATTTACAACATATTTACAAAAAATCGCAATGCGAGTAAAAGTATTACTTCCGGTCCAAATTTTAAATTTTTTTTATACAAATGGTATTGAGAATTAAGTTCTAAATACTTTTATACTCGTAACGTAGCTGCCTAAAAAGCATGGCTTGCGAAACATTCGCAAAAAACTGATTTTCGATAAGAGTAAAAGACCTACTTCCGGTAGGAATTTCTAAAAACTTTTTAATAAAATTTTTCTCAAATTTAATTTCGAGTATATACGAATTCTATATAAATTTGTTTAAACTTAGCAGTTGACGAAATATTGACAAAATTCAATTTTTTCACTGAGGTAAATTACTACTTTCGGTTTGTCGATTTTACTAAAAATATAATCAGTCCTCAAGAGGGAGATTATATTCGTAAATACAAAATTTGGAATCGATATCTATAGCGGTTTGACCGCTATCGTGGTCACACACACACTGACATACACACAAAGATACAGAGAGACGTTTTTTAAAAACCAGTTTTTCGGAATCAGGGGACTTCAAAACGTGGACATAAGAAAGTAAAAAAACTGGAAGATCTAAAGAAAAATCTGGAATTTCAACCTAAGTTTGTGCGTCTGTTAGTGAACTTGTGCAACTTCTGAACGACTTGACAGATTGAGCTCATATTCACGCAATATATTTGTTTTGTCAAAACGATGGTTTACAGCTATGCAAAGATCCGATAGGGAGCACTGTAGTCATGTTATTAACAAATTCTATATTTATGAACCAAAATAACTCATATTCATAATAGATGTTGGTTTATTACCAAAAAAGAAAATCACAAAATCTGAAACTGATAGGTGGCACTGTGGTCAAGTTATTGTTAAATTTTATATTTATAAACCGACATGATTTATATGTACACAATATGTTCATGTGGTCAACAAAATCGCTTGGGTATATGCTGCCTTCCAATATTTTGCGCTATTTTTTTGGTTGAAAAGTAATCTCGCCACCTACCGGAAAGGGCAGAACAACGTTTGCAGGGCCAGCTAGTATATAATAATATTCATATACAGCTTGATGCTTCATTATTAAGTTACACAAATGACCAACTTTAATAAATGGAAAGAAGCAACGAAACGCAACAAAAATCAACATCAGTAATAGAAATCCGTTGGGAATGCAATTAGAACTTCAAACTGGCAAAAAAAGCTTTTGTAATTGTTGGTTAGAGAGCTAATCTAGAAGATTCAAGATTGTAATTGATAGGACAGAATTCTGAATAGCTAGAAATGCAATCAGCCAGGCAGAACCTTGAGACAACTATTATTTATAACTATATATTACTAAATAGCTGATGCAGAAGTATTTACGCAAATGGCACTTCCATTTTAATAAACGGCAAGGAAAAAAGCCAGTGCAACAAAGTCATTATCAATAATAGAAAGTGAATATTAAAGGTGTAATTTGTGGTATAGAATAACAGATGACAAGAAATGCAATCATAATGTATGGAGTGTCATAAAGCTTAATCTTGGGGTCATTATTATTTATAATGATATTTGCAATAGCTAAATGATAAAATATGAATTTATGCAAATTACACTTCAATTCTAATAAATAAAAAAAGAAAACGAAACTCAACATAATTGATAAATGTTAGTAATATGTAGAACCATCATGGCAAGACTTCACTGCAAAGAATTTCAAACCTATTTGTGGAAATAATGCACTTCCGCAATTAAACAAAGCAGTAAAAATCACATGGCAAAATATTTAAGACTTGCACTATTTAAGATTAGGTTTTGCCTGAATGATCAATTTATATATGCATCACGTCAGAGAGCAGCAGGGCAGATACAGCTGTTTTTGCTCAAGTGAAATCAGATTTTCAAAGCATACCTAGGTTTTTCATACTAGAACCATCACTTATGTTGGGTGGCATACTATAATAAAACTTATCGCAAAATTATTGGAGCGTCAGTGATATATCAATTACGATCACCAGTTATTTGAGTTACTATATAGTCTTGAAAAGATTATATACGTACCTCATCATATCCCTACAAATATTTTTACAGATTCTGTACTAACTTATTTTTTTATGGTGGCAGCGCCACTAAGTTTTTTATATACGAGGGGTGCGTAGTAAATAATAATACTGATTTTTTTAATATTTTGTTTGAATAGAATAACAATTCATTACAGTCTAAGTCAAAATAACTTGATTGGAAAGCAACACAGCGCTGGAACCGTTCTCCCGCATAGCAATGGTGGAACTATAGAAACTTCAACTGCTCAATTACAGTCATTTTGAGTGTTTTCGAGTATAAGATTAAAGAGAGGCGGATACGGAGGCTGACGAGCCACAGAAATTTTTTTATTGGCCTAAGTCTCGTTTATTGAAATTGCATGCTATTGATCTTGAAATTGCTCATTTTTTTTGCCTTAGGCAGGGGGAAGTTCAATATTCCATCACTTGGTTTCCAGGTAGTACTTAGACACCCAAAACTCTACATGTGATATTCATGTGTTCCAGAAAACAGGGAAAGTTTTTAATTGATTTTAAAAGGTCAAGGTAACTTTCTTCCCGATGTCCTTTGGGCCCTGAGAAAGGTTCTTTGAACCATTTTGCGCAGTTTTTTCAACCCCATTGAATTGGTCAAAATCTAGTGAGCGGTGGTATGAGTAAAATTCAACTCTTCCCCGAACATTCTTCCTGTCAACCGACTATATCAACAAGATTCAGCATTCTGTTAGCATTTAGAAAAGTTTTTGAAAATGAAGACATTCCAAGGAGTAGGAGGCTTTAAGCCAACGAAGAACCTGGTACCTTCACAGAACACTGTTTCCGCAGGTCTGCTGAACTTTTGAAAAAGTTACCTTCGCAATGTGTCCAAACCTGAAGAAAAACCTGACAACACACCGTTGCTCGAAATTGATGTCACTCATTCTTAGAAAGCACTAGAAAAGTCTGTTTCCTGAAAAAAATCGCTACGGATAATCAAATAACTCTGTCTAGCTCAAATTCGTACTGAAGGCGTAACGCATATTCATCTACCATTACTACAAGTTCCGCTTCTCAAGTGTTGCCATGTCGAATGCTACGTTGCCAGTCTCATTATTTCCTATTTATCACCTCGTATATGCTTGCAGAAAGTGGAAGATTATATTTTGGTACATACGCTTTGTCTAGCTGTTAAACAAAGTGTTAAGTGCAAAACCTTTTTTATTGGATTTTTGCTGCATGCTTATTTATAACAAGCAGTTATTTATTTGCTGCTAAATGTAATATAACATCAAACATTAAATATATGTAATGGAAAAACCGCGTCCAGTTACTAATCAATGCTAAAAATATTTTGCATAATTCTTAAACTCATTTTCTCAATGAATTATCACTCGAACATTTTCGTCTAGCGAATGATCGTTCATAGTTGGAATTGTATGGCGTTTATATTTCGGACAGTACTTATGACATGAATAGCTTAGTAAACGATGTATTATATTTCACGAACTTCGCTGTTATATAACCTGCTGATTGCAGTTAATATGTCACCTACTAAGAATAGTTTTCTTAGTGGGTGAAATTTTTCCAACAACGGAAATTAATAATTGATACAGTTTTATGTTTTAATGGGCGATATAGTTGTTTGTGATGATCCTAAGGGAAGTTTGGTTTGCGAAGTAGAAAATTATGATCTAAATATATGCGTCCTTGACTCATATTTAACTGTCTGGTAATAGTAAATGTACCTTAGGCGTGGTAGCTCAGTGTTCTATAAATAAAATTACATTTTCGCTTTTTTGTTCACCATACAAAATGACTTTCTTATGACATTTGATAATGTCCATGTGACTAATTATATCAGACTTGATCTCAATCAGTATCTGTATCATAACGAGTAGGACATGTTTGTTGTGTCTATCGAAATAGTGAAATACCGTGCTAAAATTAAAATACTACTACGTTATTTTTTAATTTTACTGACGGAGTATATGATAATATATATGTATTATTGAATTTTAATATCTCTCGTTACTCTATACTTGATTGTTGAGTTATCGATCTAATTTCTTGTTTCTTAATTAGATGTATAAATTTGGGACAAAAATACTATTATTATTATTCAATGTTAGAAAAGACAAGTAATGGAATTAAAAAATAGTAGCTAGAAAATCTGAAAACTTTTAATAGGTAATTCATGTAATATATGCAATGATTTGAACGATGAAAAGCTAAATAAAAATAAAGTGTGCACTGTCCTAGTCACTTTCTTAAAACAAAAATGAAGTTCCTCCTCGCAGAAATTTATATTTAATAATGTATTTTTCCCAAATTTCTTCTTATACTTAAAATAACTTTGTAACAAAAAAAGGTAGCAACTATCTAGTGAGCCTAGAAATATTAAAATTCGCTAAGGTAAACCAAAGTTGTAACTAGTTTTCGATCCTCTTCTCTTCCCGAGAACCAGCTTTAAAAATGGGGTGGGGCCACCACACGACTTTTTTATACGTATGAGCGTTTCAAATTATACAAAATTGATGTAAATTGTTTTATCTTTTTAGAAAAATATGCCGGATTTTAAGAACTTTTCATATAAAAATTTTTAAAAATCATATTATAAGTACTTCTATTCTTTTAATAAATATCTATGGAATGCATACTTTGCGAAATACTCCAAATCCAGCTCTAAATACGTTTGTACTCTTGATAAATGTATATAGAATGCATAATTTACGACATATTTGCAAAAAGTCGGTATTCGATAAGAGTAAAAGTGTTACATGCAGTCCGAATCTTGAATTTTTTTCAAACAAAACGTATATGTATTGTTAAGTACACTTATACTCGTAACGTACCTGTCTGAAACACATGACTTGGAAATATTGGCAAAAAACTGATTCTCGATAAGAGTTTCGAAAAACTTTCATAATAAAGTTTTTCTCAAATTTAATTTTGATTAGGTACCTATGAATTCTTTATAAATTTGCTTAAACTTAGTAGTTGGCAAAATTTGATTTTTTCACTGAATTAAACTGGTACTTCTGCCCTGCTGATTTTACTGCAAATCTAATCTGAAGGAGATTATACTCGTAAACACAAAACTATAGCGGTTTTCCCGCTATCGTAGTCATACAAACGGAGAGAGACACACACACAGTGAGAGACATTTTTTAAAAACACTTTTTCGGTATCAGGGGACTACAAAACGTGGACATCTGCAAAAACCTCGACGTCGAAAATTTTCATGATCACAATACTTCCTTATACTTCGTATAAGAATGTAAAAGTGTCTAATGAAAATTGTATAAAAAGGTCTGAAAATGTTGCCAGTAAAAATTTGTTGTCATTTCAGAAAGCAAAACATATTTTTGTTAAATTTTCTTCGTTCCTTTTACTATCAAAATTTTTTTCGCAAGATTGTAGGATAAACGGGTGTAGAAAAATCGCTAAACTTAAAGAGACACTCGGTATATACTTATGCAATACGTTTCCCCTACAATATCACATTTACGTTCTTTGAACACATTCTTCCAACAATGATCAAACAAAGCGCTAGTTTAGATTTATATTAATTTTATCTTTCTGTGCACAGCTCTAAATGAAACAGTAGCTACAATTAATAACATTATTACCTACAATGTAATTTTAATAAAGAAGAAAGGCGTTTTATACAAAACAAAACAAAATATTCTGGAATGCTCATTTCAGTGTAAGGTAGACATCAAAGCTACTATAATTTTTCAAATGACTTATTACAATTTGCATTCGCAACGAGAAAATCAAAGCCAGCGCTGCTCCCTAACGATATCATTATGAACGTTTCGCCGAACTCCCGTTCGGCCCTTCTGAAAGAAATTATTCGTGAGAGATCTGAATATCCGTTTCCTTTCTAATTATCTGCTCCGTTCAGAATTACCTACCGGGAATGTTCGGTTCGCCGAAGTCGCGCATTACAGCCACAAATAAGTGCACAAATTCAGATAAGGGGCAATCTTATGCCTGAAATAACGTGGATGGCCCTTGAGTTGTCGATCCTTGCTTCCCTAGTGGGATTATTGAAGTTGATTTTGCATGCACTTTGCATTTTGCTATAAATATGATCGCGTAATGTAATTGCAGTTGTGAATATGAATTACCCCGAAATGCCCTTATATCTGTTCAACGTCTGATTAACTAATTAGATATAATTAATGCTGAAAGATGATCCCTTCAATGCAGTTGTATTTATGATTTTACGAAACCGCTGAACATTAACTTAAATTCATTTGCTTACAGCATTATTAATTCTTGTTTTAGAGCAAACTAATTGAAGAATAAATTTGAGCATTCTATTATTATTAATAATAATAATAACCATTTTTTATTGGCCAACAAGCAAAGCCCAAAGCAGGGTTACAAAATATATTGCAGTAGAAGAGGAGATCCGAAATACTGTCATCTATCGAAATGTGGAAGCTACTGCTTATAATATGTTTAGATAATATTTGCCTGTTACATGAAAAAAAATAGTACTGCAATGGTAGAGTGACGCCATGGAAGTCCGATTTTTAACATAATTTCTTTAGCAATGTTGTCACGAATACATGTTTTATGTTGTAGCAAATGCCTCAGTAATATTATAATAAACGATAAGGTAATATTGTACTAAATCTGTCAGTAACATTATAGCAAATATTTCGATAATACTGTAGTATAGATACAATATTGTAATAAATATTTCGGTATTAAGGGTCCTAATAGTGGATCTGTGAATAATGGAAAAATAGCAGATTCTTGATGCAAGATATTTTTGTTGATTTTAAATTTGAAGAAAGCCTTTCAACGTCAACTTATGAAGAATTTAGTAATCTACCCCGCTGAATAATCACATTTAGAAAAAAGTTATCGGATTAAAGAAAATTAATTAATATGTCAAAATCTTTAAAACAAATTTCGTCAAAAATCCTTCAGAGGAGATTTGTTTGCTTGGGTTCACGTTATAAATTGAATAAAAAGCTACCCTGCTCTACACTTTTAAATTATGTGCTATGCAACCAATATTACATTTCCGATCCACTAGCGAGGACCCTCAATGCAGAAAACATGTGAGTAATATTACTGAAATAGGTACCTATTATATTATCTATAATAATTTAATAAAACACATTTATCAAATATATCAAACTTTAATTTTATATATTTTTATTTAGTTTTTGATTTTTAAATATTACAATGGCGATTAAATAAAAAAAATCTCTTAATATAGTAAACTTGAAAAATTTAAAATAAAAAAGTACTTTAAACTAAAAGATTTAAGAATGATAACTAAAAGATGTAAATTGAAAAAACATCTAGTGTATATGTAACATAATGAATTTTCTTGTTCTATGTAAATTAGTATGTATTTTGAAAACCATAATAAAAATACATATATGCAGTGGTTATTCTTCAACTGCTCGACCACGACAAGATCCTTACACTGACCTGGGTACATTTCCATATATTATATAATTGATTTTGCCAGTACGAACAAGTGCAGGACAAGACATCTTTGACAACATATATCCAATATATTGATGATTTTCTTATATCGAAAGGATCATTTATTTATCGTTAAAATAAACGTATTTTGAGATTTAAGCTTGGACACATTCGCCTACTCGTGGAGAAGTTTTGGACTACAAGATCTGTGTTAAAAGGCAAAAGTTGTGGTAGACCATGTACTAACGAACTTATGGTACCGTTCATAGAATTTTGAGGCTTCGCATTGCTTGCATATCTATCAAAATTGTATTGGTTGTTTATCATCAGATATTACATAGAAATCACGCTAGTAGGCTCACTCATTAAAAACGTATATAAAATATATATTTTCTAAATCGTTTAGCAGTGTTGTGTTTGGAGAGTTTAAAATAATGTAATATAAAAGTCCGATTGATGTTTCGCAATTTAACACCTCTTCTTCGTATTCTGATATCCTTGTTTAAGAAATACATATATTTTGCTAAATATAGAATTCTTTATTACATCACAATGAAGACAAATATCACCAACGTCAATATTAATATTTCTTTTATTCACAGCTAGAGAAAAATGTCTTTTGACATTTACCTTCCAGTGTTATGGATATCTTTGAAATTCTATATAGTACAAAAGGAGGAGACGAAAAACACCATTAAAAATCTTAAATGACAACGAAGGCGATTACAATTCATTTGAAATATCAAAGTTGTTCTGTATTCGTTCTAATTATATTTAGTACATTTATGTGAAAGAAAACCATGTATTTTTAGCTAAATACAAAAACAATTACAGGTGTTTATTGCAAATACGTTGCTCAAAACAAATTTAAATGTATTTTTTATATTGAGGCCAAGTGTGCAAGAGAGATAAAAGTATCGGAAAAGTATTCCCGTTTTTATAAACAAATTACAAAACCTATTTCCTTTTTTAAAGTAGTATATGACTTAAAATGCTCTTCTACGGAAATGCAACGTCTTACTTTTTTTTATTTTTTTGTATAATAGTTGAGATATTTTGTTTAATTTCCGTATTTAACCCTAGAATACCAACGCGTCGTAATTTTTACGAGCACCGACACGGTTCGACCTGTCAACCCCCACTTTTTTATCACGGCAGTCTGACCGTCTCAGTAGTCTCTTAATATTCGATGAAGTATGAACTGTGTTAACCAAACTTATTGTTGGTTTTGTTGTTTCCGAGTTATAGGCTGTTGATCGTAAAATTTACGACGGTTTGGTATTTATGCAACAATTATTTTTAAAGGCGGTTATTGAATGACGGTAAGTCCTTATTTTTTCTTTTGCGCTTAATTTGTACAATGATTTATTTTTCAAGTGTTGAGTAAACAATGGCATCTACAAGTAAAATTAATCGTCATCGGCCTCTCACTGATGCAGAAATTGCAGAAGAAATTCAAAAAATAATGACTGGGGATGATAATGACGAAATAAATTCTTCAGAGGAACGCGAAAGCGAATTTGAAGATAATATTGAAAATGGATATAGATGAAAATGGACCATTGGACTTAGCTGAAAACTCTGAAGAAGATTCAGACGTAGATGAAGCTATTCCAACTGTTCAATCAAACCGTGGGGTTGCGGAATTCAACGAAGACGAAGGTGATGACGATATTCCACTAGCAAGGTTTATGACCAAGCATATGGTCATAAAGCCCAATAAAACCAAGCTAAAAGGAAAAAACGGACATCAATGGTCTGCAATAGCTTCATTACATTCAAAAAGAATATCTAAAAGAAATATAATTCATTTTGTGCCAGGAGCTAGAACCTCAGCTAGAGAGCTTCTTCAACCGAAAGACTGCTTTCTTCATTTTATAAGTGACAACATTGTTGAAAAGATCGTGAATTTTACTAATCTAGAAATTTTGCGAAAAGCAGCGAAATACAAAACAAAAAATCTAACGGTTTCAGAAACCTCTAAAGAAGAAGTACTGGTTCTTATTGGACTATTGATATTGGCAGCTGCAATGAAGGACAACCACATGAACAGTAAGCAATTATTTGATCGTAGCCTATCGGGAAATATGTATACGGCAACGATGAGCTGTAGTCGTTTTTGTTTTCTTCTTGATTTTTTAGGGTTTGACGACAAAGTTAGTCGTCAAGAACGTGCACAAAACGATTCTTTTGCACCTGTTAGAGAAATATGGGACATTCTTATAAATACCTGTAAAAGTTCGTACACACCAACATCTTACATTACAATTGATGAGCAACTTCTAGGTTTCCGAGGTCGATGTGGATTTCGTATGTACATACCGAATAAGCCCACAAAATATGGAATAAAAATTGTAATGACTTGTGATTCGTCAACAAAATATTTAATAAATGCCCAGCCCTACTTAGGTAAAAAAAACTGAGACTGGGGGTCTGCCTTTGGCAAATTACTATTCGAAGCAATTAACTGAGACTGTCCATGGTACTAACAGAAATGTAACCATGGACAATTGGTTTACCTCTGTGGAGTTAGCGGAAGAACTATTGAACGATCCTTACAATTTAACGCTGGTGGGAACCATCAGAAAAAATAAAAGGCAAATACCTCCAGAAATATTAAATGTCAAAAATCGCAAACCTGGAACGTCCATGTTTTGTTTTGACAAAGAGAAAACACTTGTCTCGTTTATGCCAAAGAAAAATAAATTGGTGTTGCTACTGTCGACTATGCATGAAGGTTCGACGGTAAATGCTACTACAAATAAACCTGATATAATACATTCATATAATGCCACCAAAGGTGGTGTAGATACATTTGATCAGCTATGTTCTAACATGAACTGCAACAGAAAGACCAGACGTTGGCCAATGGCAGTCTTTTATAACATGCTGAACATAGCTGCAATAAATTCATATGTAATTTATTGCTTTAACACTTATAAAAAAACAAGAAAAGCCTGTTCCCCGCAGTGCTTATATGTTTGAAATATGTAATGCGTTAATAACACCCTGGTTAGAAACGAGAAAAAATCTGCCAAGTTTGGCACGTCAACTTCGTGAGGATATTTACAAGATCTTAAAACAGGATATGCCAAACGATCCACCAGCTGAAGGTGAATCGAAGCGAACCATTTGTTCTTATTGTCCAAGCAAGAAAAGAAGGATGACGACAAATTACTGCAGTCAGTGCAAAAAAGCTATGTGTGCTGAACATAGGGCTATGTATTGTGTGCAGTGTGCAACAGATTAACTTTTTATACACAATTACTAAGTTTTATGTTTGTTTGCTTAGATTAAATTCTTAGAATAATAAATTTTATTTTTATTAACAACAAAATTATTGATTTTAAGTTGTCGTAAATTTTACGACGGTTTGGTATTCACGGAAGTTAAAAAGACGTTGGTATTCTAGGGTTAATGTTTTTTTTAAATTCTGAGAAAGGCCGCATGTGAAGGAAATATTTTCAAATATAATTCAAAAAAGAAAAAGAAACCTGATGAAAATTACCGCCCGAAAAGCAAATAGTAATTTTCTCTCATGCTTTTTTTCATGTAGTTTTTTTTTATAGCGAACGGTCGGCTGTGGTTCTGTTCCAGTATGCGTGATTATGAGACAGAGAGGTAGGGATGAGCGATATTTCACTACCGGCGATTTAATCACCGTGATCAAAAAATCACTGGTCACTACGGTGACCGGTGATTTCACTGGATGCAGCTTACAATATGAATAACTATTTAGAAGGCAAGAAGCTACATTTATAACTTCATTAGTTCTTTTGATAAAAGTGTGTCTACACTGCTTACCCATCAGCTTAACAGAACTTCTACTTCTCGGGCAATCATAGAAGTTCAAAGATAAGTGGGTGTATAAGTGATGCAAAAGCCAAAATGATTTTGTTTTTAAATGCGAATTACAACTTTGTGAATGAATCTATTTTTTATTTTTTTTAATTGTTGCATCGTTTTGTTATCTAATTGTTACTTAAATAAATTTAGTAAACCAAAAAGTTTTTTTATTTATTTTTAAATGCGAATTACAAATATTTGTGAATAGTGATTAGATCTATTTTTATTTTTAGTAAATTATATATTGTTTGTTTTATTTCAATACGATTGTTTAATAAACCACAAATATTTCAACTATTGTCTTTTTTTTCAAAACAGAATTCTGAAAGGTAAACCAGCTCATTCTTTTTGTATTAAATTTAAATGTATGTAGTTGAAAACGTCACTACTGACTATATTGCAATATGCCGTGATTAGCGACAGAAACTCAAGTAGAGTGGAAGTGAACATCATATCATATTGGTAGGTTTCAATTCACTTTGGCATTTGTACTACAATAACGTGATCACGGTCACCGTTTAAAATCACTGTCATTGAAAAGTAGCAGTCACTGATCACGACGATATCAAAAAGTCACCATATCGCTCATCACTACAGAGAGGTGTGGAAATATCTACTTAAATGTTTGTGGATGGATAGTTTCGTAATTTTTAAAATATACAATAGTAAAACAAGTAAATATAAATAAAACAATATGACTAATGGAATTAATTTAAATTAATTAATTAAATAAATAATGAACGAAAATAGGTTATATAATAGAATAAGTCTAATAAGGGCTGTCAGAGCAATTACCGGATTTGAAAATCCATCGTTCGTTTCGCACTCGGGTTTTCAAAATTAGTTTACTAATCATAGTATGTTTTATAAGAGTTTATTTTCAAAGCTTGTTGTATACTACATTTTTTAGATAGGTAGGTAATTTTTAAAATACGACTATATTGAATGACAAAAACACCCCGATATAAGTCAGAAATCTGACTCATTGTCATGACGTCATCTTCGAAGCAGCAAGTGCGGTTTGTGTTCATGTTTCGGTATTTATTACGTGTGCTATATGTCGGTGTGTTTGTAGTGGTAATTTATCAGTTTTAAAATCGACTCTTATTAGTTATCATCTAAAAATGCGACGTTGTGCAGTTTTTGGGTGTTCAAATTACAACTGGAAAATTACGGGAACTAGTATAAAATATTTTAGTTTCTTGAAAGTTGTGGAATTAGCAAATAAATGGATAAGAGCCTGTCAGCCGAACGATAAGTTCAGTTTAAAATATAGTTCAGTGCTTTCAAATAATTTTAATTCAAATTTGCTATATTACAATTCCTTTCACATTCTTACAGTGCCAGTAATTTTAATTTTTGTTTACTTTCTTATACATAGTATAAGGAAGTACTGTGATGACTAAAATTATCCAGTTATCCACGTTTTGAAGTCCCCTGATACCAAAAAAAGTGGTAATTAATGTTTCTCCGAGTTCTCTATTGCACACTGTGGGCGAGAGGACATTAAGAATCACTTGAAGTCTGCAAAACACAAGGCTGATGATACGGTGACTACAAGCATTTTATATATAAATATATTTTTGAAGAACGATGATCGATTTCAAGATGATTTAGTTTTTGCGGCAAAAGAGGCCACATTTGCTTTTCATACAGTAATGCATAATATGAGCTTCAAAACTTCTACCTGTACGTCCAAATTGTTCACAACATTCTTTGAACCAAAATTCGGTGCTGCAAGAACCAAATGCTAAGCAATAATTATGGTCTGCCAGCTTTGTCTGTGGAAGAGTTACTAGCGCACATTGTTGTAAGACATTTTTACCATTGGAAAGCGTACAAATAAAACTGCTTGATTTTGAATCTGTTGACGGTAATTTCCGTGTGCAAGAGAACTAGCAACGCGTATTGCGTGAATTATATCTTTGGTTTGTGCGTGGACAACCAGCCAATTTTAACAAAACTGTTCTGCTCATGGAAAAGGTGATGCAACAGATATTATTTTGGAACTAAAAGTATTGAAATCTAATCATCAAGAAAGGATGAGTTGTAACTCATATCGAATTGTGGTAGAATAGTTTCGATGGCGTCGAAATATCGAATGGGTTGCAGTGTAAAATATATTGAATTGGGATGAGATTTCTGAGGCAATTAATGAAATAGCTATACGGTTTCGATCCAAAAAAAAAATACCGAGTAGTACGACTATTACAATAAATGAAATATTTTAAGCTTCTGCTCTAATTTTCTTTTTACACGAATGTAAGTCACAATAGGTTATATAGCATATTAATTTCATGTTAAAAGAATACAAATTACCTTGAATAAATAATATTTGGTAGTTCCTTTTCCTCCAATCTCCTCCTCATATCCCAGTTGAAAGCTTGAATGTTATGGTAAGCGTACTTATGTACCTCTTCAAAAAAAAGTGAAATGATCTTCTACGTGTCATAATGTAATAAGTTGGATCTACTTCCTCAAAAACAACACATGATTATTTATTTGTTCTTATTTATAAAAAGCCTTTTAATTTGAATTTTCCATTTGAACTTTTTTCTTTTTGTGAAAGTTTCTTTCTTGAGCATTTGAAACATGTTATAGGGATATGCGGTTTGTATTGAAATCAATCTAATTTTCAAATCCACGGGTTTTGAAAGCAGAAAACAATGATACTAACTATTTTAAATAAGCAAAAGTTTTGACATATTTTACAAAATTTTCGTTTGGCGAATGAGTTTTTCTAAATAAAATTAATATGATATAACAAGTGTAGAAATCAACGATGTATATAAGGCAACACATGCATTTTATAGGACGTAATTTATTTTATATATTTACCATATTACAACAGATTTAGAATACCCCCCAGGGAAATAAGCTTTGTAGCAAACTATAATTATAAAATCCGCATATTCCATGTACAAACAAACAAGGTAAATATTATAAGGCTAAAGCTACTGTAAAAGGTGTATGCCTCTATGAGGTTTAATAAGATGATAGAATGTAGAGAGAGGAAGAGAAATGAAGATAGAATTTACTCCGTATACCCTAATTAGTGTGTTAAATTACAAGAAGATCGTCAAATATGTTTTTAAGCATCTAAGGGAGTACGTAATTATTAAAAGAGATACACTTAGTTCTTTTCTTTTCGGCATTATTAAATAATATGGCTTGCAAAAAATAACAAAGGCTACATTTCATTAACATTTCTGAAGGGAGAATTCTTTACAGCATAAAACTATAAATATCTCGACCATCAAATAAGCACTGATGGCGTTGCGTTGGTCTCTTTGTCAATATAAATTATTTCTAAAATTAAACAAAAAAACCTAAAAAGGAACTAGTGCTAGAAATGATTTAATATATTAACAAAGAAATCATTTCAATTAATCATAAAACAGATACCAAAATTTAAATATTATTTATTCTAATCTGTTGCACATTTGTTAAATAAATTTTGTTATTTTCGAAAAAATTCAAAAAAGATTTAAAATGGAATGTAGATATAATATAAAAACAACGTTCTTGTAGTTTAAGTCAAAAAAGAAAGACAGATAAATGGTCTTCGTATCATATTTTGTTCTCTGTTGACATCATTTTGTATCTGACAGGTTGTTGTATGTAAGAATTTTACAATATAAATTTTATTGATTTTCGCTTTTATTATTTTAAATATGAACGTAAGAGTGTTACAGAGATTGAGATTCAGATTGTTCGGGTGTTTAGGTTGTTTAACCTGAATTCAGGAGGTTCTGAGGTCTGATACTCAGAAGTTAATAACAGCATGGAAACCAGCATTAATAAAAAAAGATCTCAACAAGAAAAACCAAACTAATCCACCTACGTCGCAAACCAGCCAAAACTTCAACCACAGACCCAACGACACGGAACCAGGCGCATACCCATCCAAGGATAACCAAGCAGAAAATTAAAAATAATAAAATTTTTTACATCTTTTAAATTTATTATTGTTAGTTTTTAACACATACCACATACTCAAGAAAGAAAAAAAATATATACCAGAAAAAGAAAAATATTGGGTATAACCCGCTGTAGAGCAACCGTAGACACGTGTTTCTGACTAATTCGTCGTCGTCAGTACGGTGTAGTCAAAGAATAAGGTGGGATAACCTTGGAGATGTAAGCTAAACGGAAGACCATCAGGTGACAGACCACCATCTATAGCTTCAGCTAGAAGATCCTCGGTTTTGAGGACAACAACTAACGTCGCCACGAGCAAGACAATGTCAACCCGCGTGCCATCCGAAACACAGGAAATGTAAATCAAAGAATAAGGAATTATCGCAGATACATAAAAATCAGAAAAAGAAAAATATTGGGTATAATCCGCTGTAGAGCAACCGTAGACACGTGTTTCTGACTAATTGGTCGTCATCAGTACGGTGTAGCCAAGGAATAAGGTGGGATAACTTTGGAGATGTAAGCCAAACGGAAGACCATCAGGTGACAGAATACCATTTGTAGCTTCAGCTAGAAAATCCTCTGTTTTGAGGACAACAACTATCGTTGCCATCTTCTTCATTAAAAAATTTAGTATTACCTTGTTGTCGGAGAATTTTAATATGTTTAATGAACACAAATTTAGTGCTTTAACATACACCATCCTCGTTATGCTGCTCTAACGAAACCAAACAAGGTAGAGACATATATGTCTGTAGCTACAAACACATCTTAACACATACACAGTTGCGTTGTTTATTCTTTGTGTATTTTCTATTAAATGTATATGTATAGGTGAACCTAAACCATTTGATGGGACTGCATAAGTAATACTGGTTATCCTATGCTTATTTGCTTACATTTTCATTTCTACACGACAGATTTTACATTCTATATTGTCATAATACCAACAGCTGTACTCGCAATTCTTTTAATTATATAGTTGCATCGTTATTATTTATATAATTACATTAATTGAACAGTTTAAGGTAGATCTATTGTACCTAAACCGTTTAATGGAACTGCATAAGTAATAACGATTGTTCTAAGCTTGTTCTGTACATTTTCATTCATACATATTTGATTTACATTCTACATTTGTCAATGTAGTCTAAATAACAACCAGTTGTCATATTGTTATTACTTTTGCTCATCATTTGCCACTACTACCGAAAAGATATTCATTTTTTCAATACATTTGTATATTTTGCAAAAAAATTTAATTTATTTATATATGTATATATATATATATATATATATCAAAAATGACGTTTTTCGCGGTTGTGATGACAAATTGATATTTTGGGTTATTTGCCGCGTTAATTCAAATCAAGTATGCATATACGAAATAATTCGTATATGCATAAGTGATATGAAATGTAATGCATATCTACACCACCAATATCAATTTGTCATCACATAACCGCGAAAAACGTCATTTTTGACATAACCTTTCTGGGGAGGTAGTTTATTAAGTAGGTAAAGTCACCTACATAATGCATATCTACAGTTGCCCGATAAAGTAGATGTTCTACTAAGGGTTAACATTTCCTTGCGTTCTTGATATTAGATCACAGATGCCGCTGGGAGTCTTCTCATAGGCATTTGGTACCCAATCAAGTATATAGGCAGGAAATCCAACTTTGTCTGACATTGCAAATATCACCTTCGTGTACTGACGAGATCCAGGTTAGATCGAAACAGCTGTCTACACGTTGATATTTGCAATGTCAGCAATTAGTGGTGTAGATATGCATTACATTTCATATCACTTATGCATATACGAATTATTTCGTATATGCATACTTGATTTGAATTAACGCGGCAAATAACCCAAAATATCAATTTGTCATATATATATATATATACATTTGTTAAAAGAAGTAAATATAAAAATGGTACCTTCCAGTTTTATTCAGTAGTTGAATACGTTTCATAAGGAGCTTGATTAATAAAGCAGCATTGTTGATGATCTCAAGTAAAGAGAGACAAACGAATCCAGACATCAGACAGTTATTTTTGAATGAAAAGCTAGTATTGATTACATCTCTCCTGACGTAGTGTTCTTTATTAGATAGCATGAAATAATAAATGAACATGATAATTACTTTGATATCTAACAGTCCAATAATGAAATGATTGATGATGGTCGGAAATTAAAACAAAAACTTTTGTAAATGTTGTAAAAGTTCTGACAGAAAATATACTTTTCAGAGAATTTTAATATCAACATTATTTAATTCATACCTTTGATTGATTAAATTTAAAAATACATCAAATAATATCTTTTCATATATGTAGTTCATATTACGAAATTTATTCATCAATGAAGTTCATAATACAAAAAATTATTCATCGGAAAATAGGAAATGCTGAAAAATAAAATGTAAATGTATAACAGGCTTTAAGAAATATAAAATGAACAACGAACAAAGTGAAAAACAATTATTTGAATTATAAGAATAATTTTAATAAAGAATCTATTTCCTTGTAATTTGAACTGCATTTGCAAATGTTCGTGACTATATTTCTTTATCATTTACCAACAAGCGTGAAAATTTTTAAGGTTTATTTTCAATATAATACAGTATAGGGACTGCTAGATATGTTTTCAATCCAAAATAGGGACACTTTATATAAAGCAGTATAAAGAAAAAATCTTATAGATATGTAAAAATTGTGAATTTGCATGTATTTTTATGTTCATGAATTTTAGATTTTCGTTTTTCATTTAATTTATAGAAAGCTTTGTATAATTATTAGGTATATTGAGGTGCTAATAGATAACACCCTGTATACTTCACAAATAATATGAAATGCATATTTAATCTTTATGCTAAACAATAGCTTAAGGGGATATTAAAGTCGATTTGTATTTGGGAATTGACTATAATTGCTTTTGGAGGTGTTGCCCCGTAGGAGGAGCCAAATGCAAGCCATCTCATTCTCATATATTTTAAATGAATGTGTTGTTTTCCGTCACCCCAATACAGAGAAAAAATACAGCTGAAGGCGCTGCTAAAATACAAATAATTCAGTACCGCACCATTCCGGAATTTCTTAATTTAATTACTCAAATTAAACTTTTTTCCGCAATTCAAAAAGCTATATCTCACAAGAAAACATTGGTCTACACGGGAATTACATTCGTTTTGATCAATTTCATTTAATTATTTCAGATTTTGACCGAGAAACACACGTACATTTTACTATAATTTGGAATAAAAAAAATAGATGGTTGCGACAAAAAATTACATAATCTGACAACCTTTCCGTGTACTTATATCTATATTGGAGTTGTACAGAAAATTTCAAATTTCTACCTTGAACAATAGCAAAAAAAAACTGATAAATTCGATATCTTGCTTTCTCGACCGCTTTAATATCCCCTTAAAATCAAAACATGGATATTAAACATGCATATTCAAAGATAATATAACGAGATCTTGACAAATAGTCGACTATTTCATTGTGATCAATTTTTCGAGTGTGCGCTACGGCCAATTTGATGAGACCAAAATTGGCATTAATAATTTGACTAGAGTACGAGAGCTTTAGCTCGAGGGCTTTAGTCTTTAATTATTAATGCCAATTTTGGTTAAGTCAAATTAGGAGGCACACGAGAAAAATTGAAACAATGTAATAGTCGACTACTTATCAAGCTCGAGCTATATTTGTTAAGATTATTTCCCATTCATGGGGGATCGCTCATTCTAACAAAAAGCCATGAGGAAGTTATTGAAAGAAAAGACATATCTTTAGTATCAGTAGAAAAAGAAATAGAAATAGCGTCTGGAAGTTTGGAAATATTTTTTGACAAACTAAATGAGATTATTTTTATTCTAACCGAAGAAAGGGCACAAAAAAATGTGTTTGTTGCAGGCGACTTTAATATTCACATGGAAACAGAAACAAAAGTAACTCAGAAAATGTCGGACATTCTGAATGCTTATAATATGAAACAGGTATTTCATGAACATTCTAGACAAACAGATACCACTAGTTCCTTAATAGACAACATATTTACAAACGTTGATCTCTCTAAGATTGAGGAATATACAGTCAATATGCATCTTTCCGATCACTTCTCACAGATTCTGAGATACACATATCCAAAACATGATAGAGCTGCGATAACCACAAATACTATTAGACCTATGGATTCGAATAGTATACAACACTTTAAAGAAGTCTTAGACGTGGAACTGCACTTACCTAACAACATCCTGGATACCAACGAATTATTTAATTACTTCCATAATATTTTTATGGCCGCATTTGAGGCTTGTTTTCCAAAAAAAAGAGGTACGACGACAGCTACAAGAAACAACTACGTCAATCCAGAAATTAACAGTTTAAGGAACACATTGGATGCATGGGCTGTTATGGCCAAGGTTTCAAAAAATCCAGATTATTATAGAGAATATCGACAACTCAAAAAAAATTACTTGTGCAGGATAAATGAAATCAAACAAAAATCAAACTCAGAGTACATAATGAGATCAAGCAACAAGACCAAAGCAATATGGGACGTAATAAAGAGAGAACTCAAACCTGAAGATAAACAAAAAAATAGTAATACCTCTTTGTCGGCTACTAGCTTGAATACATATTTTTGTGAGGTTGGCGGTTCCATTGCGATGGGCATACAATCCAGACACTCATCAACAGAGTTTCTTCATAATCACAAACTGGGATATGCATCCTCCTTCTACTTTATACCCATTACGTCCGTAGAAATAGAACAAACGATTCAAAAAATTAAAAGTAAGCATACTAAAGATGTGTATGATATTTCGACATGTCTTCTAAAAGAGGTGTACATGCAGATATCCGCACTATTGGCGAGAATTTTTAACAAATGTATAGAACAAGGTGTGTTTCCTAGCCTATTGAAAGTCTCTAGAGTTGTACCTATACATAAAAAGGATGACGTTAATGACTGTCAAAATTATAGACCGATTAGTATTCTGCCGACGGTGTCAAAGGTTTTTGAGCATGTTATTGCGTCTAGAATTATGGGATATATGGAGAGTCAACAATATTTAGTGTCCGTACAACACGGTTACAGAAAAGGGCGTTCGACTAGTAGTGGTATACTACACATAGTGGAGAGTCTGTACAGGGTCTTCGACGCTGGTCTGTATGCAGGAATAAATTTATTATTAGATTTAAGCAAGGCCTTCGACTCTGTTAGTCATGAGATTTTGCTGCATAAGTTAGAATATTATGGAATAAGGGGTGAATCCCTAAACCTAATGTGATCTTACCTAACGGGCAGATATCAACTGACGGAATGGAATAACACAAAGTCTGAGCCTAGGATAATAAAGTATGGAGTTCCACAGGGATCGATCCTCGGTCCTATGCTGTTCATAATATACATGAATGATCTTCCTTCTAACATAGGCGGGGTGGAGGTGTGTATGTACGCTGATGATACCTCTCTTTTGATGAAGGACATAGATCCGGGAGCACTGCATCAGAAGTCGATAGGGGCAATTGCGGACGTTGAAAATTGGTTTGCTGCTAATAAACTGAAAATCAATAGTAATAAAACGCAAAATCCTCTGTTCTGTACAACTAGCTCAGAACGATCGTCGGGAGTAAAAATTCTGGGCATCACCCTGGACACAAGTCTGAAATGGACTCTCCACATAGAAGACCTAGCGAAGAAATTGTCATCTGCTCTATTTGCAATAAAAAGACTCACTTTTATTCCAACTCGTGAGGCGGCGAAAGCAGCATATTTTGCAGGCTTTCAGTCCGTGATGTCCTATGGTGTCCTCTTCTGGGGAATGGCTGCAGAAGCGGACAGGATATTTGTTCTACAGAAGAGGGCGATTAGGTTTTTGTGCGACCTGACATGTAGGGAGAGCTGTAGATCACACTTCAGAAAGGAGAAGATACTCACTCTACCATCAGTATTTATCCTCTCTGTAGTTACTCACGTCCAGCAGAATAAAGAAGCATTTCCCTTGAACGGTCATCATCACAGCTATCCTACTCGTCAGCGACAGAAGATAAGAATGCCTCATCATCGGCTGACTTGCACTCAGAGGTCGATTGATTACTGGGGGTGCAAATTATATAATAAATTGCCGGCAGAATTAAAAGATTTGCCTTTGACCAGTTTCAAAAAAAAGGTTAAGGAAATGCTTGTGAATAGGGAGTGCTACACGATTAAAGAATTCCTGTCCACTTAATACATCGATATTGACTGTATGTGCTTCGTTTTATGTCTTGTTAGTTCTTATTGTTGGTGTTTATCTGTGTGTTATGATTTTATTATTTGTGTTTCTATATCTTCATATATCTATATATATTATCGACAATTGTACGCTATGTACAAAAAAAAAAGAAAATGACAATTTTCTGTAATGGTGTTATTACAAAAAAATATATAATATACAATACACAATAAACCAAGTTTCATAGTAAAAAATGAGCAAAAGAAGCATATTTTATTATCTGTTAAGAAAAGAGAACTATAAATTACTTTGAACCAAAATTGAACAGACAATTATTGTGTGTTATATTTCCTGGTGTTGCTGATGATTTTACAAACTCTGTTTTTCTCACGATCGTCTCTGATGAGGTGGAAAGTCTTGTTTCCAGTCCCTTGTTTTGTTTCCCTCGTAACTGATTCAAAATCTGTTGGTGATGCTGTTGGTCCATCTGTAAATAGGACTGAATCGAGGAAGAATTGGCATGACCAGTTATTTTTATTAATTGTTGTTCAGCCACTCCCGATTTGGCTAATTGTGATACAGCTGTTGAACGGCAAGAATGGTTGGTAATTTTGAGACATTTGGTATTTAAAGCAATAGATTCTGCTCCTTGTTTGGTCCATTTCGAAATTTCGTTCTTCCCAATAGGCGAGTTTTTGTACCAGAAGGAATTTTTCTTCTTCCAAAATGGATTAGGCGTCAAAAACAGCCGATCGCAGGTAAAATTAGGCCCACGTTTCCCAACTAATGTTTTAAAAATTCTGACTGGACAACGATCTGAATTTTAAATATTTGGCGTCAACCATTTACTGTCCGCGCATTTATGGTTTCCTCCTTGGCAGGTCTTACTAAATATGGGATTATATTCTACTCTACTCGACTCAGTTCCATCAGATTTAATTTCAATTTTGAAGTAATGTACCAAGCAGTTGACACCTTCCCCTCCACGCCATGCCAGTTCCACGGAAGCTAAATAGTAGAATTTTTTTTGAAATCCATTTGGCGTTGTCTCGTCACAATGGTCTATTATATCAAATAAATTGTCCATATTTAAAGAGGTCGCACTTTGCTTTCCTTTATCTGGAAGTTTTTGCAGTACTTGTCTTTTGCTATTACGAGCATCTCTAGAACTTTTGAATTCAATTCCTTGAAAAGGATCAATTTTAATGTTATGCTTCTTAAAATATAACTCTTGAAGACTTTTGGCTGTACAATTCCACATACATTTTACAGTATACTCCTTATAATCATCTCCGTTCTCTTTTTTCATGTTCCATGCCCAGTCTTTCAAAATTTCGTTCAGTTTACTTACTGGCGTCGACTCGTCCAAAATATACTTGCGTTCGTCACAAAACTGCGTGAACTGTCTTCAGGAGCTGTCTTTACTTCTCTTTGTATATATCGGAGTTGTCAAATCGATGTGATTATCAATAATTTCATCCGAAACATCGCTAAATCTCTTTTTGTCGGACATTTTCATCCATTTGACACGTTTGCCACTTAATGAAAAAATACATACTTGATTTGTTTCCTACATTTGAATAGTCGATTTGTAATAGTCGCTGATATCAAGAAGCGGTACCGTTCATTGGTTAATTTCAACTTCAGTTTTGATTGTGATTTGACAAAATTTAAATTTGAAGGGTGAAGGAAATAATCATTTATATAGCCCTGTATATGAGGTTGCCCACCCAACAGATGCTAAAGGCTAAAGGGATTTATATTATCTATTTCATTATATTTATTTTTTCATGTTACATGTACCATACAGATAATAGAAAATTATATTAATTATTAAGAATTAACAGGTAGTAATGGTTCATATACTAAGAAAAACTAAAAATAAATTATTTAAAATTTATTTTGTCTTCTATTGTAGCACTGTAAATATCAATTTCTGAATTTAATTTTATATAACTTAAAAACTATTAACTTTAGCTATTAATTTATCTTAATAAAAGAAATTCTATTTTAATGTGAAATCCAAATTTGAACTTAAATATACGTGTGGTGCTGTTTTAAAAAAATATATTTTTTTTCCAGTGATTTATGAATCGCCTTGTGTAGGGGTATATATTTTTGTCGTGCAATAGCAACTCTATCAACTACAGCGGGAGATTTTTTTATTTTATTAAAAATTAAAGTGTAAATCTACTTTGTCAGATTTTGAGTCACATGTATGTATTTAAAATTATCTTGCCCAGTATCTTATCTAATGAGTAATTGTACTCCAATTCATGCAACTGATTAGAATTAGAAAATATATTTGGGAGCTTCGTATTTCATTAGCCGTTATACTAACAACTCGGTCGGTATCAAACCATATTAGAAGAGCCGCTCACTAAATTTTAATTTTAGGTACCGTGAAAAACAGATTATTCAAAAAGCCCTTATGCACAGAGTAATTGGATTAAATTATAATTAAAATAATAAAAAAAGAAACGAATAGAAAGGGATCCTCTCTAACTGGACAGCCAGAAACAAATCGATAACACAAAAAATAATTACTACTTCTAACAGTCAGTCATTGCATTTAATATCTTATTCATAGATAGATTATAATTACATATGAAAGAGATGTTGAGACTTCACAGATTAAAGACTTTATAATGGTCAGTACATCTGGCATTATGAACATGCCGAACTCGTTTATTAAAAAGTCGTTGCAAGGCGAGTTGTGGATGACTTGAGCCTTTCAAGTTATTTACAGCGTTTAAAAAACGATTTTCTCAACCAAGCTCCTCTTTATACGACTAGCAGAGCCAAAACGAAATGTACGATCAAATGTATTATTAAGTGTTATAATTACATATGACAGGCCTCCGATCTTTATGCTATATAGATAATGTTTTACAAGTAGGTGTTGTTAACAAACCAAATTCAACAAAATTTACAGGCTTCTTTCTTATTATAAAGAGATTGTCTTGATGAACACCTTCTTTTATTGAAGAAGAATATCTTATGGTTGTCTTATTTTGGTTAGATATGTAAAAATTAATAAAACATTGCGTATACCTTGGTCATTATTGTTTTAGGGCTAACAAGAAATTGTGTTTGTGCGAACTGACATTCTCTAGACTTTAAAATATACTCTTGCATGAACTGTTTACACATACTTATATGATAACTAACATGAATAATTGATGGCACTTAAGTGTATTTGCAAAACTTATAATTATATATTCTTTGACTCTTCAAACAAGGTCGTGCAGTTGGCTCGATGATGTATCAAATTCTTACATTTACTGCTGAAGTAAGGTACTGATAGTAATAGTAAATAATAAATAATTCTGTGGTCGGCGGTTAAAAGGTCATAAGTCGTATTTTTAAGAAATTCAGGTTTTTGGCTAGAAATGTTTAAAAAGGAGATTCTTTGGTTTGTTAAAACGGTATAAGTATATTTATGCTGAAAAATGTAAAAATTAAGGTGCTGAATAAGATATAATATCAAATACAAGGAATTACGATAATTAAAAAGACATAAATATATATAACCCGTAAATGTTTTGTTAATAAAAACTATTAAAACAACGTATGTTTACTTATTTCTTAGTTTTCATTTAACCCTTATTATCCTAGCGTTCCATATATGCAACGCATTTTTAACGTATTTTAGTAATTTTCTTTGGAATGATTTTTGAACTTGGCAGGTAGATGTCACTGTAAGTGCTGTTACAGATGCATAAATTATTTGTTGAGAGCAGTTTGTGTTTCGGTGCGTTTTTAGTGGAACTATTTATAAGTTTGGTGAACTGTGATCCTGAAAATTCGAAGAATATGGACATCCGTTTGGAGTAAGTATATTGTTTCATAAACAAATATATAAATTCTCTATCTTTCATGAACTTTGTGTTCAGAAATGTTACACCTAACCTCAAAGTAGTTCAATAATAATAAAGAAGAAAGTTTTGAGTATTCCTAAGGGACGTAAATTTACCCGTTGCATATATGTAACGCTAGGATAATGGGGTACTGTAGTCTAAATGTTGTAGTTGAGATCGTGAGCGAGCAATTAGGATGAATGAATGATTCTAGCGACTACAATTTTATTGATTACGTTTCGGGTTTCGGCAACTGAAAGCCTGCCATCATCAGGAGGAAATACGATATATAACAATATTTTTCATTCTAGAAGAGGACTGACATTGGAGGAAGCATTACAGATTGCGTATGGTGATGACGAGAATAACAGTGCTCCGATTGAAGCTATATATATTGAACCTCCAGAAGTGAACGTGCTAACCGATGAGGAATCTGGGGATGAAGAAACTGACTTTAACTTAGATCGGCTTTCTGGACGTCAGCTCCGTTCAGAGGCCGAAATAAAATTATGTAATAATAAACGCATTCACAACGCACATCAGAATCTAGAAGCGACAACGTCGAAGGCGATAACATCGGAAGCCACGACATCAAAGTCTATCAATAATCGAGAACAAATTGTTCATCAGTGGGTATCTGGAGAACTGCTAAATCGAGGGAATAACTTTGTATCTCCCTGTGACTACTCTCAATTTGAAAACTTGTCACCGGTTGAAACATTCGAATTGTTTTGGACTGACGATCTTATTGAATATATGGGAGAAGAATGTCGAAAATATGCACTGTTCAAAAATTTCCCAGATCCCAAAATTAGTTCTGATGACTTGAAATGTTTTATGGCCATTTTGATATTGAGCGGCTATGATGTAAAGCCAGGAAAACAATTTTATTGGGATAGTGGATTAGATATGGGCAACCCACTAGTGAAAAATTCTATGAGGAGAAACCGATTTGAACAAATCATGGAGTTTTTTCATTTAGCAGATAACAGCCAAATAGATGAAAATGATAAGGCTTGGAAAGTTAGACCATTGATGAATAAACTGAAAGAAACATTTATTCAGCATTATGTCCCAGACGAAAATATGAATTACGACGAATCAATGGTGAAATACTTTGGCAGACACACCTGCAAACAATTTATCAGAGGGAAACCAATTCGTTTTGGTTTCAAAATGTGGTCACTCAATTCCAAAAGAGGATATCTCATAAACTTTGATATCTATCAGGGAAAAAATCCAAATTCAGTGAATTATGATGAAATTCGTTATGGAAAATGCACTGCTCCCTTACTAGGTTTCTTACGTGGACTTTCAGATGCAAAAAGAGAATTGCCATACAAACTATTTCTAGACAATTTGTTCACAAGCGTATATTTATTGCAAGATATGCGAGATGTTGGTATTTGGTGTACAGGTACCGTCCGAAAAAATCGAGTACCTAAAACAATTCCACTCCCCAGCAAACAAACCTTAGCAAAAGTTAACAAAGGTACTTACTACTCTGCCCTTGACAGAACTACTGGAATTATATTGGTCAGATGGGTTGATAACAGTACCGTAACTGTAGCTTCAACATGTTATGGTGTACAACCTTTCACACATGTCAAACGCTATTCGAAACAAGAAAAAAAAGTTGTGCAAGTTCCATAACCAAATCTTATTCGGAAATACAATGATTCCATGGGTGGAACTGATATCATGGACCAGAATATTTCTAGGTATCGTGTCAGTATTCGTTCAAAAAAATGGTGGTGGTGCCTCTTTACGTGGATGCTAGATGTCTCTCTCCAAAATGCTTGGTATATTCATACTAACAACGGAAAATCAATGCGACAGCCAGACTTTCGTAGACACATAGTTACTAGCTATTTGACCAAATATGGAACAAAATCCAAAGGTGTTGGTAGGCCATCCACATCATCATCAAGTGCAACACAAAGTAGAGTGTCCGACGATATTAGATTTCATCGAAAATATCATCTGCTCGTTTTTATTTCAAATAATAAACGAAGAAGATGTGCTTATGAAGAATGCAGTTCTATTACCAGAACTATGTGTCTCAAATGTGGCGTTGGATTGTGCATTGATTGCAATCAAAATTTTCACATAATATGAATTTGTTTTCTTGCAGCAATTATGTTATTTAAGATATTTATGTAATATCATACAAATAAATTACAAAAAAAATACATAATGAATTTTTGTTATGTTTGATTCCTTATTATCCTAGTGTTACATATATGCAACGGTTCAAATATCACTTTCTATAAATGTGATATTGAAAATTTGTCTTGGAAAGGGTTTCAATTGATATTTCAAACAGTATGAAGTCATAAACCACTGATATTTCCAAAAGAAACTAAATTCAGGATAATAAGGGTTAAACAAAACCCTTAAAAGGGTATAATTAGGTTTGTGACATTTTGAGTGTATTTTTAGTAGCGACTTAGAAAAGTATCTTGACATATTCCCTTTTAAGCATTTGTTTGAGTAAATATAAGCTGGCATAAGTTGACTTATTGCTAGTTTGCGTCTCTTTATTAGAACTGTTTTGAGGTTATGTGTATAGTGTTGATTGTGTTCTCAGTGCAACAATTTCAGTAAAAGGTATAAACATTATAACACTTTGAATGACAACATGCCTACAATAAGACGGGGAAGGACAGAAAATAGGATTACAAGAATTCTTGCAGCATGTGTTCCTAAAAACAATTATCTTCCTACTAAGAATCACCAAGGTAAGCAAGCAAAAAAAAACACAATATCTACTATTATTAATATTAATGTAGGAAATGAATTATTGTGCCAATAACAAACATCATAAAAACTTATTTAGAAACACATTTTTGGTTTGCATTATTTTCATATTTCTAAAATTAAGATTCAGACCAAAGTTGAGCAAATCAGCAATAGATGTTATTACAGATAATTATTTTCATATGTACTTTTAGCGCCTAACTGAGAAGATGTTAATTTATGAAATCGTTTAACCGTGTGCGTACTATATAGTCCTATTTTTTAGATAAATCAACTTGTGAGTCCATTGATATACAAGATATAATTGAAGATGCAATTAACCATAATGTGGAAAATCTGCAGCCGGGGGAGGTATATTACGTGGAAGAAATAGAACAAGACTTTCAACAAACAGCTCTTATCAGTGAGAAACAACTTTCTCATCAAAACACCAATGAAAACATTTTGTTACCTTTTGAAGTATTAGAAAGAGACAACGAAGTATTAGATGATAACACTAGAAAAGATCCTGATTTAATTGCTAGCAAAGAAGATAATAATAGTGAAAGCTTTAAAAATGAAACTAGTTATGAGAGACCAGTTCAGAAAAAAACGATTAGCAAACCATATGCTCGCAGTGTAGTTGTAAACCGGAAAAAGAAAAGAAACTCAGAGAAAGACTACTCTACAACAAAGCATAAAAACAAACAAGCAAGGAAAATGAGTGATCTTCGAGGAAATTGTAGAAATAAATGCAAGGAAAAAATTGATGATACTGTAAGACAGAAAATTTTTGATGAATACTGGTCCTTAGGAACGCATGATAAAAGAGTGGCATATGTAGCAAGTCTGATAAATGTAAAAGAAACTGCTATAACAAGAAATAAAGTTAATAACGGGAAGGCAACTAAAAACAGATTACACACGTATGTTTATCATTTTGAAGTAAATGGTCATAGAATAGCGGTCTGCAAAAGTTGTTTCATAAACACCTTAGATTTTAGATCAAACCGGAAAGTTCATTTCATGCACGGTAATAAATAAACTTGTATCAAATAGTGGAATAACACATGCAGATAAACGAGGCGCACATACACCTGTACACAAAACAGGACAAATCAAAATAAACGAGGTAATATCACACATTAATTCCTCTACATCCATCAATAGAAGTCATAGATCAAAAGTTCTTGGTACCCGGACACACGCATCTCGAATGTGATGTGGATCATGCTCTGATTGAAAGGACCTAAAAGAAAACTTTAATTGACATACATCTTCCTAGAGTTTGGTACCAACTTGTTAAATCTGCGAGCAAAAAAATAAATTTAAAGTTTAAATTATGGATCAAGATCGATTCTTTTCTTTTTCCGAACTCACAACAAGAACCGGACCCCTGCAGATTAAAAATAAATTTAAATTAAGAAACATTTATTGGCTGAGATACACAAATGATTCTGTTGTTAGATACAAAAATAGTTTGAACGAAGAGGAGGAATTTAAGGAAGTAATGTTCTTTAAAAAAAATCAAAATATAAACAGCTTGGAAACTTTTAAACTAAATGCTTTTTATAAAACACGGAGACCTATAAGTACAAAGAAAAAAGAAAATTTGTTAGAAATTGTAAAACTGCTTGACATTGATGTTCAAGAATATTACCGAAATTTGCCAGCTTGAAAACTTTCAAACTAAATGCTTTTTATAAAACACGGAGACCTATAAGTACAAAGAAAAAAGAAAATTTGTTAGAAATTGTAAAACTGCTTGACATTGATGTTCAAGAATATTACCGAAATTTGCCAACCGACAAAAATATTGTAAAGGACACAGATCCAGATTTTGATATGTACGATCTCTTAGAAGATGAATGCGAATAATAATTTTAAGAAGCAAACATATTTTCAAAGTTTTCCAAAGATAATGTTCTTATTTTAAAAGTAATACATTTATTCACATATTTAACTACGGAAGCCTTAAAAATAAGTTGACTTAAGTGTTCACAACAATTTTTTATAAAAGCTTAGGTGTATTTGTGTTTTTCGTGGAGTTAATAAAACGAATAAAAAAAATTTCATATGTACACTTGTTTCCTTTTAAGCTCTGTAATGCGACACCCAAATGGAATAAAAATAAACTTAGTCCCTATTTACCGTTTTTGTTTTGGATAACCTGTTTGATCAAAAGGACATAAGTCAAGCAATTTATGAGAAATGCTGATTTGTCAATAATATTGTGTAATCAGTTTAAAAAAATGAACAAATTTTTCTTAATTTACATTACAGTATGTTCCATTTATTAATTTGGTTCCTATGTGCAGCCAAAATAATATTACTAAATTTTCACGCGCACTTTCCCACAAGTTGTCTAAACTGTACTTAAGCCCTTTTACGTGCCAACCACAGAATTATTAGTTAAAATTCAGTGAAGGAGGAATAAAAAAACTCGAAAATATGTCTAAACTCTCTAAATACTAACTAAATGACTATGTCTCACTTTTAAATTTTGGCCGATGGCGCTGTAGGCATTATCAACTTAAAAGCTTAAATGGCAAGGGGGGGGGGTGACCCCTCATTTGAAAGATTTGATAGGTCTATTAGAAGATTTCTTTTTTTTAAATTTACACCATTCGTTTTTAAGCTAAGATTCCAAATATAAAAATTACGAAGTTTGTTATTTAAAGCTTTGAATCAATCTGTCATGCTCTAATATCCCTGACAACGACTTTGTTTACAGCGCGATAACATTTTGATGTTTCTTATTTCTGAACTATATTTTTTCTTTTTCCTGTTTTTAGGTTTTCGTTGAAAAGTGTTAATAATAAAAGAGAGAGTAACACCATCAAAAAGCAGATGATAAAATTTTCGAAATCATATGGATATAAATAATATTATTTGAGTTAAACAAGGTATTAAGATTTATACCTTTTATTAAAAACAATCTCATACAGGGTGTCAGGTAATTATTTTCAATATTTTAATTACTTATTTGTTTCGTGTTGCCTACATATTATTTAGTTCAGCCAAAACAAAAATCATTATTTAGACATAATGATTTTTTTCAGTTCCCATCATTGAAAAAGACCATTTTAGATGTTTTACTAATTTAAGTTTGTTTGTGTCATATTTTACCTTAATACCAAAATGTTGTCATATAATTAACGAGTGTTCTAAACAAGCAAGCGAAGCGGATTTCCGTCTTTCGTGATCTTGATGTTTTTGAAGTGTTTTCTTCTTTTGCGAGTATATATTCTCATTAATTTCATTTCCTCTAGTACAGCAAGCATAGAAGTCTGACACTCGGAAATTTAGTTCACTCGATCGTGTCTCAGTATCTATCGATAACAATGTAATTTAATATTTAATAAAAGAATAAACCAGAAGGAGAATCACCTACATAATAAATGAAGCTTAATTGAAAGATGAATGATTAAAGTTCCAAATTTGTACAATACAGAATCCGAACCGAATGCGCGACCTGTTTATATGGAACTTTTATACAATCTCGTGTCATCCATCATGAGTCTGGAACATGACAAAGCGAAAGCCGGTCGACGTGATTATTTTAAAAAATTATGGTATCATCTCTTATTCCGCGGACGAAATTGTAAAACCCGAAAAAAAGGCAATTACCGCATATAGAGTTGAACATATACCTCAACGAATCAGCCCGTAGTCTGATATGTCTGTGAAAATAGAATAATAAAAAAAATGTTTTCAGTTGATTATTCTCATTAAAATTATTCTGGATGGGTCATTTTATATAGCAAAATTTATTAAAGAACTGAATGGAAGTAATAATAAGAATAATAATAATCTTTATATGTAAAATTGAATGTGTGTGTGTGTGTGACGGTGTGTGTATATTTCCTATAGACTTCTGTGAAGCTTGGTGCCGATCGGACTAAAAATAAAAACATTTTCCATTATTAATCATATTGATATCGAATCACCTATGATTATTCAGTGGTTAGAGTAGTACTACCCCATGAAGGTTTACTAATAATCACAAAGACAATACAGACCACAACATTAAGGCCTTTTCAGTAATAAATAAAAAAACACACTTTTAAATATGGCATTAGTGCAAGGTTATTTAAAATTTATATGTATAAAACTGGATGTATGTATGTGATTAGATTCAATTTCAAAGCTTTAAATACATATGTCTTTTTGGGCGTAGCAACGCTGGCCGGGTATCGCTAGTAATAATAATAATAATAACAATAATAATAGTTTATTAGTTGTACTTATTATTACAATAAAGCCACTAAATTAATTAAAAATGTACATTGTCGTATATAGCTATCACGATAAAACAGACAACAACAACATGTAAATTTCTGAGCATTTAAAAAAGTCTTTAAAGTTTTAAGTCACATTTCAGGATATTGACTATTGAATAAAAACTGTGATAATTCAAAATATCCTGCACTTTTCTTTATTTAAAACTATTTGTTTTACATTTTTCTTAATGACAGACTGTGATATGTTATTAATTCCTTATGAGTAGTATAAGTAAATAATATCCTGATAAAAATTTTGCCATGCAGAATATGGAGATGTTTCCTGAAAAATAAAAATAAGTTGTGGACACCACAAAATTCAAAAAGCTGTTTTTCGATTAAAAGTTTATTCTCGGTACAAATTGTAAATTTTTATTTATACGAAAATTATTCTAAATTCAGATCAATATAATTTAGTACTCCTAATAAATATGTTAGAATGTTTAAATTGCCAGATTTGGATTTGGAAAGAACTCTGATAAGGATAAAAGTGTTACTTCCATTCGACATTTTGAAATTTTTTATCTAAAGACTGTACCAAAGATAGCTCTGTATACTTTTGTACTAGCGTAGTACTATGGTAGAATGCACAACTTGCGAGATATTTAGATATTTGTTTTCTGTCGTAAAAGTGGCACCTTCGGTCCGAATCAGATTTTTCTAAGAAGTTGTATATCTTTTCATACTGTTGGTAGTTTATTTCTAGTAGCAATTTAGACTAAAATCTTTTATAATTTTGGTCACTAATTCACTATGAATACCTTTCTATATTTCTGATATTAATCTGAACATTGTAATTGACAAAATATTAGTAAAAATTAATATTACCTCTGAAGTAAACAAGAGCCGATATACTTATATGAAAGGTAATCTAATCAGATCTTGAGAGAATGATATTTTACATAAATACAAGATTGTTTTTTTAGTTGTACCCACTTGGCACAAACAATCGCACAAAAAGATAAAGAGGAAAAGATAAAGAGAGAAAGAGAGGGAGAGTGAACTTTGAAACTTTGAGGTCGAACATTTTTATCATCAAATACTTGTTACCATTATTGTAACAAGCTTTCGTCTGTCAGTGTACAAAAATTACGTAATAATATATATTAAGCAAGAACGTTGGTTCTTAGCTTAAAGGATTCGTTATTATTGGACAAACGCAGTCACCTCAATTAAAAATTAATTAATCATGTGTAAATATATTAATTATCATTTAAAAGCATAATGTCTTTGCGATTGTATACGTGACAGTAAACATATCTATTTCTGTGACGTAGGTGTCCAATCTATGCAGTTGCACGTGATTATGTCGTATATTTTGATAAAACTACTATTTTTAAGCATTATTTGCGCGAAGAAGCGCCTATATAAAGGAAGAATTTTATATGTAAAATTGTCATTAATCCAGTGATCATGTGTATAAATGGTCATCCGACATTTATTCAGCCACCACATGAATAAGTGGGTGTTTTTAGTCTGTTACTACAAGGTTTATTAAGATGAAAAATCCCGTTCCCGGCTTTCCGTAATTATCTATGAAGACTCACTAGTCATTGATTGGATAATTCCCGTACAAACTAAATAAAAGGTCTGTGCACTCACGAGATCATTCGTTACAATGTCTTTACTCCATATATATTTCATTTTCTGTAAAGTTCGTTATTTCTACGTATATCAAATAAATTTCTTTCTTAAATCTCAACACTTCGCGAAGTCATTTTACCGAGCATACCGACCGAGCTTTTATATAGCAATTCTGTAACATAATTGTTCATACTAAAGCTGCCGTATTCTCTTTTTTTCTTTGTAATATGGTAAATGTAAATTCCAACTATATATCTTAATTCTCTATTTATGTATTTCTTCAAGTCGTTTATTTTTAATTTATAATTTATTTTAAACTTTTGTAAATAAATCAAATGGCATTGAACGATGTTGACTTTTACTTTATGTATATAAAATTTCGTAGATATTAATTAATAAGAAGGTATTCGACCATGCTACGCCGTTTCAAAGTTAAAATTAAAATTAAACATTAACTGTCAAAATAAAAGGCGCAGTAAAAATGGCGTACGGAAGCTAAAATGATCATCCGTTCGCCACTGATAGCATAAAACATTTGACCAAGCTAAAATAATTGTAACACCGAAAAATAATTGACTAAAGTTTCGAAAAGTTTTGTGCTTACACCTTCAAGGATGCCATTCCTGATACCACACTTGCGTACCGGTGTAAAATATGGAGAGAAGGAATTGCGCTCCAGCTCATACGGTCTTTGTGGATAGCATTTCACACAGAATCTTAGTTGGATGATTTTTAGGACGCCACCTTCCTATTGTGTATTATTCCCTCTCCCAAAATGCACTTTGGCTCGGAAGGAAAATCAGCTCAAATACTCAGGTAGTACAAGATAAGACAAACCACAAATTCCAAACAGCAAACAATTTAATAATATTGGGTCTTTGCCTAATTATAAAATTTACAATCAAATGAAATTGGTAAGTTAAATGTTTGTAAAATAAAAAAAAACTGGATTACGTATACGGTTATAAGAGTAACAATTATTATTAAATAAAATTTAAAAGAAAGTTTTAGTGAAAAATAAATTGACAGGGGTCCCTACTTTCGAACATCCTGTATAGGTTGCATAAAAGAAGTATATAAGTTACAAATTTAATAATTAATTCTACCAAACAGGTCTAAATATACCAACTAATTTACTGTTGAAGATAGCTTTGAGATCTCATGCTTTACAAGAGATTACAATAGTGTCAGTTCATGGACACCCAATATATAATTGACAAAGTACTTAAAATTCATTAAAACTGTGACAAATGGTTGTAAAGAAAAGCAATGGAATAAAATTTGGGCTTAAGGCCTGTAAACTTAAAATGGTGGTGCCAAATAATTGACAACTTCCCCGAAAACCCTCGTAATATGGAAATTAACCTTTTGCCAAATCGGTCAAGAACTGGCAATGAGTTCTAAAACAAATTAAACACATAACATTAGTTTGAACACAAAATTGCTTTGAAGAGAAATGTCTAATTCAGAGTGTATGACCCTTATAATATGTAAAATAAAATTAATTTGGATTTAAACTACAATTTAAATTATCAATTCTTACTGATTCACATAAAATAATAACAATACAACAAGGATGTTACTTATCTGGATCACATAAAGACGTGGACGAAAAATATGAGCTGGCTCAATACATTTATTTCGGAAATGAAAAGTAAATAATTACTGTGACTTACATATATACCTTTATACGTAAAACGTATATGCATATATGCATGTGTTTGATCGGTGACGCCACATAAGGCACTATTACATGAGATACACTATTAACATATAGGCCTCTGTATAGCAGAACATGCCGTCAGAAGCCATCGCTTTGTTCTGTGTCATCTTTTGGGTGTTAGATGTCGCTGTGATACTCTCACCGCATTTAATACGCTAAAATGACATAAGCAGCGATTTAAGTCTTGAAGCTATTGTCGAGAATCTCCACGCACACTGATGAGACCTCATAGGTCGAAACACCGGTGTCTGTGCGTTCGATTGTCGACAATAGCACTTAATGTATGTGTGTATCTCAAACACATGCATATATGCATATACGTTTTACGTATAAAGGTATATATGTAAGTCACAGTAATTATTTATTTCGGAACTCCAGAGGTAGTAATCCTTTGTGTGTGAACAGACAGCGTGCTTAACATCACAGATAGTTTAGATAAATTAAGCTAATGGTTTACACAAATCTTCAGGACAAAATGGCGATGCCAGGATGCCGCTCTTTATGTCGATCAAATCTAAATTTTCTGCATAAGAATACTAGTAGCAGATATAAATTTTTAATGGAACACTTCCAACATTATGTGACTAATACGTCGAACAAGATAACAAACGGAACAATAGAAAGGATGATCACTGCCGTTTATCCGCAATTTTAGCGCAACTTCACGGTAAATGAGTGCAATATGCCCCAAAAGTGCAGTGAGTCCTAGCGTCGAGCTGATATGTATCTGCCACTACTATTTCAAACGGCGATAGAAAACCAAATGCTGTGTCGCTTAATTCTCGAAGACCACGCTCAATGACAAGACGGAAACCAATCAGTCACTGTTGTGCCAACACACAACCAAAGCAAGTAGTTTTGTGGCTTTAATTAATTGACTCTTAGTATAATACTGACAAAATTATATCAAAAAGCGACAATAGCTCAGTAATAGTCACTTTAAAAGTATCAACGTCTTACATGTTTTTGATGTGAAATTTAATACGAAATTCAAAATTGAGATAATATATAGGCTGTCCCATTTGAAAAAATTGACTTTTTTGCAAAAACTAACAAAAGCATATCAAAAAACGACAATAACTCTGTAATAGTCAGTTTTAAAGTATTAACGTCTTACATGTTTTTGATGTGAAATTAAAAAAGCAATTCAAAAATGAACTAATATACAGGGTGTTCAGTTTGAAAAAATTGACTTTTATACAAAAACTTGTCATGTAATTTTAATCCAGTTTTCTGCACATGCAGTTAGTAACTGTAAAAAAGAAACATGCTGCTCTTAGGACCTCTTATTGTAAACAATACTGCAAAAAATTGTGTCCATCTAATACGCCGTCGTTTTCGAGGAATATAATTTTATACAAGCATTGAATTTTCAGAAAAATGGGAATAAGTCAACAACTTTAGATTTTAGACCTATACTATCTTCTTACTTTTTGACTAAAAATTATACGGGGAATTCAAAATTGCAATAATATATAGGGTATTAAAAAAACTATTACTATGGTTAGCCACCAAGTTATGGAACACTCTGTATAATACAAAATATTTTTAGAATGTGCTCCTAATGAGCAGCTATCACATGAAAAAACTGTTTTTGTGTCTGAAAAAGATAGAAGTAAAACAATTAAGGCTATGAGTACCAAACATTACATTTAACATTATAATCTTTATCTTAAGATCTGATCATGAATAAGAAAGTTGTGTGGTGACAACATTTATTTTATTCTAGTGCAAATTTTGCCTACAATACCCTTTCTTGGGATTAGTTTAGATGTTACAGAATCACTGTCCAACACTGTCTTTACTATAGATTACATAAACAGTTTAATAAGAGATTAAATATTAAATCGTTTGTTGTAATCTTACTAGATGTGTGTTTAATAATAATGTATTACTTTTAAATTACTATTATTAACAATATCGTTGGATAAGTTAAAATAATATGTGTACGCTGAACATTGAAACTATTCAATATATTCTCTCGGTAAGAGAACAGAAAAGGGATTGATATAAATATATAAAATTTGTTCATATGAGATTGAGTAAATTCCACCACATTCAAATGATAATAATTACAAGCAAATGTAACAACAAAGTCTAACAGAATTTCAGATGTTTTCACTTTCTATTTTCGCATCGTCTTCGTCTTCGTATTGATTTTTATCCAGAACACAGAACCACCACCACAAGTACGGATCGTCCTAAAAACGTAAACGTTTTTGGTGCTGTGATGCAGGTCCAAAACTGGCGGCGTTTCATCGTCGAATGGACGTTAGGCGGAGGCGTGTAAGATCTCAAGAAGTAATCCCATGGAAAAGGACACATTTTTCATAATTTCTGCTTTTTAACGGCCCCGGAATGACGCAGATATGGCTTATAGTTATAAGTCTCCAATGTGAGATATTTTATTATAACCTTTTTTTCTTTTTCGTGTTTCTGCAGTTTCTCTTGCAATAAATTAGCTACACGTGAGACCCGGCAAAAATTATATTTCATGAATACGACGGGCTGTATGGTATAACTTATTAATAAATAAAAGAATAACAAAGAGAAAAATGTTTTCTTTTTAGAATAATAAGAACAAGTTTATCTCTTTTAATCGTTTTACAAAATAAATATTTAAGAAGGTAATCAGAGTCATGGTTGCTCTTGTAATTTAGGTAAATAACAGGATAATTTAATTTTTGTAAGTGAATGGTCAATTTAGTATTAGTAATTCTGCTTCAGATTTGGATGAAACTATAAAACCGATGAATAACTTCGAACAAATTAATGTCATGAAAAATTAATTGCCATTGCTAATTAACGAGACGTGGACGTGTTTTGATTCCTGGAATCTCATCATCACGTCGTACGGTTTTCACAATAGCAATTTCACATCTTATCGTATATACAGTGTGTAAATAAAGTAAGGAATAATATTCATATTTTGTTTATTATCCCTATTTAGGAGAAAAGCTCGGACAGGTCAACTTTATTTTGTTCCTCCGGATTTTATGGATGTCAATTTTTTTTCGTTGGTTTGCTACTTTGGGACCTATGACGTCATCGACTTCTTTTTCAAATGGAACCTCCTTACTTTTTTGCTAGAAGTAAAAAGTATATTTTTTTCTGAATTCAGCAATACCCCATATGTGGTATTTAAAATTAATAGTTTTGCAGTGTTAAGCGTGCATTGACAATTAACATGTCAGAGTGCAGAAATATCGACCAAGAAATGAAAGATAATGTTTTGGATGAATTTCAACTCCGACTTTATCATTGCCAAGAAACAAATGGGTGGCAGTTTGAACATTTATTAATGTAAATTTTTTCAATCTTCCCAAGAATAAATTATTACTATTTGCTCTTTGGATTTTCAAGTTTAATTATTGTTGTCATTTTAATACCTATGATCCTCCGTATCTCTAAAACTACTAATTTGAAATACCACATATGCCATATTGCTGAATTCAGAAAAAAATGTACTTTTTATTTCTAGCAAAAAAATAACGAGGTTCCATTTGAAAAAGAAGTCGATGACGTCATAGGTCCCAGAGTAGTGAACCAAAGAAGAAATATTGACATCCATAATTTCCGGAGGAAGAAAATAAAATTGAGCTATCCGAGCTTTTCTCCCAAACAGCGATAATAAACAAAATATCAATATTATTCCTTACTTTATTTACACACTGTATATGAAGTCATGTTTGTATGTATGAGATATTCCGTAAATTCAAAAAATCCTTCTTTACACACATGTCGATATATTTTCAACGGAAATAGCTGTAAGTCGAAACTCACATTATTGCAGTTAAATTAGTACTTTGTGATTTGTCTGTAGAAGTGAAAATAGATCGACATGTGTGTAATTAAGGACTTTTCGAATTTACGGAATTGAGATGATGAAAACTATTAGTGAAATGCATCGATGATTCAAATAGATAATTAATGATTTGTCAAGTGGGCTAACATATATAAACACAAGACAGAAAGAACGGAAAGCGTTTTGTATGCGAGGAAAAGAGGCATGGTAAATGCGCTGCAGTCAGTGACGAAACAGCTAAGAAGTTGAGTGACACGTTACGGACATAATTACATATGTACCTATGCGATATTTGTCGTAAAATGAAAGTGTGTCAAAAAATTAATGAAATAGATTAAAAACTTAATGATTGCCTCCAAACTATGTCCGAACAAAACGTACTGATGCACAAAATAAGACATTATACAGCAATCTATTTAAAAATAAAAATGATGTGTTAATTGTTAAACCTTACAAGAATGATCAAAAGTGACACGAAACAAAAAAGTATATTAAAAATAATAAAGATAAGTAAATTAGCATCTAAAATTGAAACAATAAAAACTGTTGGAAAAGTATCGCTATTAACTGTGGTGATCGTAATTCTAAAGAAAAGTTAAGAGAAAAAGTAATAAATGAAATTGGAAATAAGTATGTAGTTTCTGACCCGAAATTAAGAAATCCGAAAATAATAATTACTGGTGTTGAAGAAGATGTTACTAATGAAAACAATGAAAACGCATTAGACGCGATATATGGCAAAATGACAACATATTGCTGTGACCTTCTCTACTATGGTTGATAGCCAATAGTTAAATTAATAAATTGATATTCTTTAATAATCTCAGGGTCTAAAGGTGAATTTCTTTGTTTTTCTATAACGGGGAATGTGTCGCAGCTTTTTGCTTATTGTGAGTTCTAGCTGTGATAGTGATGTTTACTTTCCTTATGTTCTCCTTTGGGATGGGTATAAATAAGTAAATAGTGAATTTCAGCACAACTTATTTTTATTCACAGTATAAATTTACAAAAACATGGAGAATAATGTTTTATTATCATATAATACAATACTTTATTTTTATTTTGATGTGTTCTCTTTTCATCAATAGTACAAGCACCTTGCAAATCCTTTGTTCCTTAAGAAAATTGTAAAAACTACTGAATTAATTCTTCATGTATGCTGACAAATCAGGAAATTACTAAATTCACTTTCTTTACCTTTTACCGATGTATCCCCATTGGATCATCTCGACCTGAGATTCTCACGTCAAAGTCGAGATTTAAACAATGAAGAACTTATTAGATGTTTCCCATAATATTTCAAAATTATTGTTATTCAAATGAGAGCGTTAATGCTTCGTTGAGTCGCCCTAACTCGAGATTCTCACGTCAAACTAAGGCTTACTCAAAGAAGGATTTATTAAATATTTAAATAATATCCTAAAAATCGTTGCTATTCAGGTAAAATTATTGATACTCCGTTGAATCGCCTTAACTTGAGATTCTCACGTCAACCTAAGGCTTACTCAAAGAAGAATTTATTAAATATTTAAAATAATATTCTAAAAATTGTTGCTATCCGGGTAAAATTATTGATACTCCGTTGAATCGCCTTAACTTGAGATTCTCACGTCAACCTAAGGCTTACTCAAAGAAGGATTTATTAAATATTTAAATAATATTCTAAAAATTGTTGCTATCCGGTAATTTTATATCACACACATGAAGATTCCTTTATTTATTTATTTATAGGATTGCAAGATGGAGTTTTATTTAATAGTGCTTGTACTTACTTTTCTTGATTGTATATCATTTCGAATTCTTCTTGATAATCCGGGCCTTCCATCCTTCTAGAAATTTTATTATGGCGGGCTTTGTAAAGTCGAATAATAATATCCCGCGCTTTTACTGTATATAGCGCGCACTTATCGTCTGTGAAGCGTATCACACGTTTTGTTTTTGCAACGTCTAGATCTTAAAGGCGTTTATGCCTTTTTAGATTTTTATTTTTATTTATTTCTTTACAACACTTGGAGCACTGGTTTAACTTTTCCTTTCTTCTTGAATATTGGAGATCTTCGGATGGACTTCCTCTTTTCTGCAGATGCACGCGTTTATATACCCTTCAACAATTGCCAAACGCTTTATTTTGTTTCAAATTATTTTTGTTCAGTTTAAATTTTCTTCTACTGCGCCCTCCGTGTTTGTTATGGTAACTATCGATGTCACGTGGTCACTTGACCTTTCTTCCGCCATGTTACTGTTGTTGTTGTTTACATATTTTGTATTTGCATATCCAATGGACATCGATTGATTTCATCGATCTGTAGGTATTCTTAAGCTGTACTATATTATATACTGACTAGTGTTTTATTTATTTTTAGCTTGGAATCTCTTGAAGCATTTTTATATAAGGAAATTGTGTACCAATCGCATATTTAGATGTGCATACAATAATATCTTTTATCAGTGAAAATTGCATATCCTACATGATGTTTTGTTTTTAATAGTGAACCAGAAATGAGTGGAATATATTTATTTATGTACAGAGACCTTTGTTCTTGCCGTAGTGTTTATTATTAATGCAATATGTTGAACGCAGGCTTTTATTCATTGATTATTATTACTGCTAAAGAATGCATTACCGAATGACCTACTTTCTATTAATTACTAATAATGTTTAAATCGTTACATATCCTTTTTTAGACTGAGGTCAGTATTTGAGCATCATGTTTTGTATGATATTTAACACAATTTTTGTGCTCTAATTTATTTAAATTGGGGTCAATACTTCTTAATTTTCAATGCTCTCATTTTCACGGGTATGCAACCCACATTGCATTGATGTGTATTCTATTGCATATTCATCAGTTTGAATACCCACTGTTATGCGATAATTTAAATTACATATATTTTTATAAATTAGTGGATTATTCTGTATTTATCTGTTGAAATATTAAATTATAATTTATGTCAAATATGTAAATTTATATTTATTTAAAATAAATGTGCTGGTATTTTATTTTTGTTGACTTTTTATTTGTTTGATTTCTTTATTTATCTATTTATTTATTTGTGCAGAAAAATACCACAGCAATATGTAGACAAGGACGTCTCAGCTAGAATAAAAATAGAAAAAAAAATATTTAGACAGGAAAGCTATCGATATATTATATTGCTTTTTCAACCGGAGATGTATTCCAGCATTATAGACAGGACACAAATAAATGTAGGATGGACAAAATGTAAGGCGTATAAACACCTACAAGTAGTTAGATGTTATAAATGTGCAGGGTATAATCATGTTGCCAAAGAATGTAAAAACGCGGAAATATGTGGTAATTGTGCTGGTAGTCATACGACAAACAAATGTGATAGCTTAATTGTATATAAGTGTATAAATTGTGTAAGAACGATTGATATTTTTAAAGTGGATATTCACTTATAATACCATGAGTAGTCAAAGTTATGTCGATTATTTTTGTGGTGGTTACACGAATGTCTTTCATGATTGCATTTAAATACTACGAGTGCGGAGCACGAGTAGTATTCGCAATTATGAAAGACATGAGTGTAAAGCACCACAAAAATAGTAGACTCAACTTTGACTACGAATCGTATTCGAGAGACTATTCAATGAACCAAATCAATTTTTCATATTAAAATGACTCAAAATTTAGTTACACATGATTACGTTTCCATGTCAACAAAAAAAACATTTATGTTTGTCATTAAAATTTTTGGAATCGTGTTCCTATTTAGTTCGTTTCGTTGAATAAAAACTGGTGTTTCTAAATAATGGGAACTGAGAAAAGATTTGGCACGAAATCTGAAGACGAAATCGATGCTGAAATTTGCGAAAATATCCCTTGGAACACGAAGAAATCCAAAGATTCAGTATGGAGACAATTTAGTACATTTTTAACAGCAAAAGGCTATAAACTGGATCAATCTACTTCTCCTGTGGACTTAAATGTCATCTTAAAGTCGTGGGCATGTAATATGAAGAAAAAAGATGGGTCCGATTATAAAGAAGGCGTCATCAAGCACATGTGGAACGTGACGGCGAAAATGGTTCAAGAAATGTTCTTCAATAAGTGGAAAATAAACGTAAACCCGTTTTCTGATGCAATATTTAAGTCAGCACGTGACGCCAGGGATGCTACAAGAAGAAAACTGCAAGCGTGTCCTGAAAAAAGAACCAGCAACGCGGCGGCACTTACAGAACCAGAATACTTAAATATGATACGCATATTAGATGAGAGTACCCCAGACGGTTTACAGAAAAAGTTTTTCTTAATAGCATCTTACGAACTAGCTTGGCGGGGAGGAGAAGGGAGCAACTGTTTCACCTATTACTTCAAGGAGGAACTCGATAACAAGGGAAGAAGAACTGGTAGAATTGAGTATAATCCAGTATTTTCGAAAACTGCGCAGGGGGGAACTAAATCATTGACAGGCAGCAAGTGGTTGATAGAGAATAAAAGCAATACCGATATGTGTCCAGTTAGGTAACCTATTTATATTTAATTTCAAGACGGTATAATTAATATTCTTCTGTTATTTAGATTGTATTATCTACTGAAATCGAAGAGAGGAAAAAATATGAAAACAGAAAGGATGTTTTTGACACCGAATCCGTTTTGGGATAAAGTTGAGAATGCGGTGTGGTATAAGAACAGTCCAGTTGGTATATGTGAGATCAGTAAATGGGTGAAGTTATTAGCTGAAAAAACTGGATTAGATGTTAAAAGAAGGAAGATATCAAATCATTCGGTACGCTCTTCAACTGTATCATCTCTGGCGAAAGCTGGAGTCGGAGAGCAACAACTGATGAAAATAACGGGACACCAAAATCTGAATTCCATAAAATCGTACTTGCAGCTTGATGATGAGCACCACGAGTCGATTATCACCAAAATGCGAAGAAATTTTACAACAACAAATGTGTCATGTACAACTTCGACATCTGTCAGTAATAGTGACGGTATTAAGCTACAAGAGAAAGGTACTCCCTCGGGTACTCCCAGTGATAGCTCTGTTCCAGAATGTCTGCTGCAGCACTGCAGTAATGTTAGTTTTTCTAATTGTACCTTCAATATTGTTAGTAAATGAGTTACATTAATAAAAACTTTCACTTGTTTAAAATATCCACTTGAATACCTTCTAGGAAGATATAATCGCTGAAATTTCCTGTTGCTATGATACGAAAGTAAATATTTGCTATTTTATTGGTTCATATTTGAACAATGACAGGTGAATTGAATACTCACACTAATCACACAGCGTTTGATGGAAATTGTATAAACTACAAACGAATAGCAAATAAAAGAATCGAAATTTAAATATATGTAGTAATTACATATTAAGTAAGCTTGATTTACTCAGTTATGATTAAGTTGTAGTTTTTAATTGTTAAGCACTTTAGAATATTTAAACAATTAGTCCGTAAGTATAGTATGGAAAAAGTATTAGTTTCTAAGTAATATATTTATATATTTTAATAGCAATTGCCAAATAAAAATTAATATTATTATTATATTACATGGGATTTATGCAATAGAGAAACTATTATTAACAACTTAAGATGCGTGGATTCTTTCTGATGAATGAAATGCAGCCAACATGCATGCATGATTTCTTTTACTTTATAATAATTTTCTTTAATAAACAGAGGTGAATTAGTAGATATGAAAACCAACGTTGTATCAATTCTATTGTAACGTATAGTTTCAAATTATTTTAGCAACAAGTAAATTGATACAAACATATAGAAGTAAATACTATATATATATATATATATATTAATATTTTATGGGGGTATCATCCTAAACCTTATCCTATTATTCAGTTGCATTTATAATCATAAAAAAGAACAATGTGGAGAGCATTTTCAATGTAGTCGAATATATTGTTTAAGTTACGACAACCATTCATTTGGTATAACTTTATCATAACTTCTGACTTTAGTTATTTCATTTGGTTTAAACAACTACATAATTTTAACTAATCAGTTTGAAGGAAAACTACGAGTATATTTATTTGATTAAGTATTAGTTTAAGACAAAACCTACAAAACAATATTTTCCTTGTACGGAAGAGGCAGCTATTTTCTTGATTGAATGCAAATAATTTCTCGGCATGTATATACATACATAGATCATCTGAGTCTGGGCATTCTTATTAAAGTGTATGCAAAGCAGTCAAATCGCCATTCCAGAATTATACATGATTTTATGTTGTCCAGGTACCAATTAAAAATTCCATTTTGTTTAGAAACCACAAATAACTCTAATTGTAAAATTTTTCCAAAGAATGCGTTCACTATATCTGGCATAACTCTAAATACCACAAATTTGCGTGTAGACAAGAAAAACTTCACTCCAACATTGTGAAATAGAAAACATGGTGCTATGCCGTTTTTGAGTCACGTTGTCAGAACCAAGAATGCGCTTCAAATAATTTTTCACATTTGTCAAAAGTTGTACGAATTGTGGTTATGTTATAGTAAATATTGTAAATAAATTATGTAAAACCCACGGTTAGTTCGATTGCATTACAACTGTGTTTATTTGAAGGCATCATGGTGGGATATCGTAAATAGCAAAAAAAAAACACGTCTATAGGTCATGTATAATAATTTTTGTTATAATACAACACCAAAATTTATCAACTCAACATTCAAGAATAATAATAATGAATTAGATAATGGTATTTTTGTATTCTAGAATTACTGTCATCCATATCGAAGCAACATACAGAAATAACATTTCTCATGAATTGGGTAGTTGAATGTTACATATTAAAAGATTTATATTAAACCTCTTTAAGAGATGCATACCAATCTTTTTGCCATAGCTACTAATTTTATTGATATATGTCTACTAGAACATATACAATTTTGACATGTCCACCACATAATCCACAGATATGATATGTAATAATAGTATGCTGAGATTGGGTATTTTAGGTTGAGATTGACCGGTTATTAAAGCTTATGCCATGATGCATCTACGATTGTTCACTTGAAAGGGTGAACACTTTATTTATAATTAATAAAGTGTTCGTTTTTAATTTATGCTTGGTAAATATGTATCGTAATTTGTGCCACTAAATTGTAATCAAGCACATATACATGATATTAAAATTTACAGTGAAATATATTTCGGTTTAAAATAGCTCGTAGACAATGTGTGATACGTTTCTGTTGAACTTTTTTCAACTGTTGTGTTATGCATGGCAAGTTGGACACAGATTCAAAAAATATTCCGGTTTTTATAATATTGTTATGTTCTATATCTTGTTTTTATCATTTTATGAATTTTCATGTATCTATTAATTCATACAAATATTTATATTTTACAATAAAATAGATTTTTGTTAGAATTTCATGCAAGTGTATACAAAATATAATTCTGAACATAAATAAAATGAAATATATTTTTTGTATCGTAAGTAGAAATTGATTTAATTATTGAATCAAATACCTACTATCAACATACGTTTTTACAAGAAATAAAATAAATTATTTGCAAAGTCTCATTTTTACTCATTTTAGTTTATCAAACATAAACATCAGGAAAAATGAATTGATTACGAATGTGCTTATTATATACACTAAAGACATTCAACTCTGTTAGAGTAATTGTTTGCTTATATTTTTTGTTAATAAAAGGGCGTTAATAATGCTTTAACACGTTTTTATTTTCCTGAATGGCTTAACCATCCTAAATTAAAAAAAGGTAACAATAATAAAAATTATAGGACCATTATTTAATCACAAAATAGTAATGCTGATTAATTTCACTACTTTTGCAAATACATTCACGTTTCAGTGTATATCTCGACATGGAATTAAATACAAGAATACAACAGGAATTTTATAAGTTTCCTAATTGTTGCTTGTACAATATTATATTGAATAATTCGAAAAGCAATATAACGAAAATAAACCAAAATGCAGAGAACAATGTTTAATGTCAAAATTTAATAAATTGACTAACGCAGAAACAGAGTGTCATGGCGGTATAGTTTCTCTGTCTGTGTTATTAGTCTTACGGGGAAGACAACCCCACGTTAAAGTTTAACATTTCTATCCTTATTTAGTCATTGAGATTGGAAAGAAATGAGTATAATATATACATTCTAGGTGCCGATGTCCTTAATAACGCCACGCTATTGATGACGTGACCCTAAAGATCCGATGGACAGATAGTATGTTTTCAGTTTATCTGTCATTTCGTAAGTTTCAAAACAGACATTCTGATTTAACGCATGCGCAGAATAGACGACGTGACCAATTCTATTTCTCTTAGTTGGGACTAGGAATCACACATTATCAAAATACAGTACAAGCAATGTATTAATATTATAATATATGGCGCCAACCAATCCGTTATACAGGGTGGTTGGTTTTTCATTGTCCAGCCTATATCAGCTTTATTATCAAAAATTCAAAAAAATGTTAGAGGAAAATGTTTTTTATCTCGAAATGGTCTATCATATTGCATCATTAGTAATCTTTCATAGCCTACTGATTTTTAGCAGCGATAATCAACTTTAATATCTTAAATGGAACACCCTGTATATTTTCTATAAAAATGAATCCTCATTAAATTCTGTTTATTATGATACGTCACAAGTTGGCATATGTGTAGCAATTGTCTACGGAAACGAAATAATAAGAAAAAGTATGGAAAACTAAAATTTGCTATTTCTATTATAAATAAAAAAAAATTAAATACTAAATAGTAAGTAATGTGTCTTATAATAATTGTTGAAATTGTCCACCATTACATTCTAAACATTTGTCGGCTCGCGTAATTATGTTCCTCCTGGCGTTTTGCAGCATTGCAGGTGTAATTAGCAAGCAAGCCGTGGTAATTTTATTCTTCAGTTCCTGAAGATTTTGAGAAGGAGTATTATAAACTTGGTTTTTCAAAAAACCCCATACAAAAAAATCAAGAATTGATAAATCAGGCGATCTGGCAGGCCACAAAATTGGTCCTCGGTTGCCGATCCAGTTTTGACCAAATTCATTTTGTAGATAATTTGTTACTGCAGCTCCATTATGATGTGGGGCGCCGTCATGTTGGAACCATAAGTTTCGTCTTAAAGCTAATGGGAGATTGTCTATGTAGTCTTGAAATTCATTTTGCAAAAATAATAAATATCGGTTCTGAGTCAATGTTCCATCGTAAAAATATGGCCCCAAAATTTCATTGCCGACTATCCCTACCCATACATTAATTGAAAATCGCACCTGCGCACGAGCTTCAACAATTACGCGAGGGTTTACATCGTCCCAGTAATGTGTATTCTTTTTATTAAAAATTCCATTTCTGTGAAAATTAGATTCGTCTGTCCAAATGATATTATTTAAATAATGTCTTCCCACATTCACGAGCCATTCACAAAATATTATTCTGTTGTTGGGATCATTAGCATGTAGTGTTTGGACTAAATTTAATTTAAAAGGCTTTAGTTTGTGCAATTTTAAAACATTCATAATTTCGTGTCTTGGAGTATTCAAATCAAACGCTGCTTGTCTTGTAGAAGTTCTTGGATTTGCTCTAAAGTAAGCTAAAATAACAACTTCATTACCGTGGTTGTTTCCTCGTCCATTTTGAATATTATTTATACGCCTTGAAAAGGTGCCAGTTAACCGCAGAGAATTTTCTAAATTTTGAAAAGTATTTACGTGAGGTTGTCTTCTGTCGGGATATAAATTTTGATACAAGATAGCAGCCTGACGTTTATTGTTGTTTGATCTGTGAAAACAGCACAGCATATCAACTTTTTCACTGTTTGTGAAGCCCATGTTCATTTTTCTTATACAAAGCACTATCGTTTTCTTACTTAAATAAGAACCGCAATACCTTTGTCACTTCTAACTGACTTATGTCAAATATTAACGGGTATAAACAACAGAATATCACAGTCGACTACTATAATTTCAAAATAACAAAACACTTATACTTTGTTATATCACTATATTAATCCAAATGTGTGACTGCGGTTTCGACCAACATGGCCATTAACGAAGACACACAAAATGTATGCTAAAAATTTGGTGTTAGGCGGTAATTATAAAGTAGGGGGGATACAAGGAATAATATATAATACATTGTAATAACTATTAGTTAATTATAGGGAAAACCAGAAAATAGAAATTTGACTACAGTAAAATGGTAAAATGATATAACCTAAGTACAACAGGTAAACAGAGGTGTTATATCAAATCAGTCTGATCGTTAAGCAATATAATATCTGAATTGCGGGAGGATTTGAATATTTCTAGGGCGTCTAGGAGGTTTAATTTCTTACCCTTCTCGGCGAAATGTAAGATTTTTACGAAACGAACTATAATTTCGTTTTTCCCATTATTAGGCATAATTTAAAGGCAGCTCCCTACTTGTTATACATCGTTATAAAGAGAAATGTATTTAGAATGATATCCCGTAAAAATATACAGGGTGTTCCATTTAAGAAATTAAAGTTGATTATCGCTGCTAAAAATCAGTAGGCTATGAAAGATTTCTAATGATGCAATATATTTCGAGATAAAAAACATTTTCCTCTAACATTTTTTTGAATTTTTGATAATGAAGCTGATATAGGCTGGACAATGAAAAACCAACCAACCTGTATAGGCTCTCTAACCAAATCAAACTAGTTTTCTTATAATTCTTACGATATTATTTTATACTTTTGTGAAGTAGATGAATAGACAAAGTATACAGATAGTTGTAATAGCTTTAAATTTTAAGAAAATGAAGGATTATAAGTAAGTACTTATTACAATTTTCATTAAATATTTATCTATGGGGAATGCCTTACATAAAGCAGTAGCGATACGTTAAGAAGGAAACTTTCCTTGAGAACTTCGTAAAGACTTGTCTTGGTATTTCATAGAGACAATACGATTAAAATTGCGGAGTTTTAGTAGAGCATCTTAATGTGAAACTTCTAGAGTAAATTGGATTAGGTGTTCAAAAATTTTAATTACATTTCGGTTTGTCTGGAAGAGAAACTTCAGTGTACTAAAACGTGTTTTTCTTGCAAATAGTCTGTTATTATTAAGTTTTATATTTTCTGCTTCATACCGGTTTTCAAATCTGAATAGTACACGCTTACATTTAAATATGTATCATTTACATATATTTAAAGTCGTTAAAATAACTTTAAATTTCATTATCATGTGTTATAAACTTAAAACCTATATAAATATATTTAACAATAAAATGTCTTTTATTTTTCAATATTTATACACATGTGAACTTCAAAGTTCAAATATTCTACTTCAGTAATAACTGCCTTTTTGAGCTATATTGTTATAATTTAAGATCTATTATTAATATGATTACCTAGTATCCTCCACTCCAGGAGCAGTCATGCACAACGTGGCCTGTGGTCGGTATGCCAGACCCAGATGAAGAGGCCTCCCTTATATTTTTGTTGAATACATCTATTAAGATATCTTTCATTTTGCTCGGAAGTAATTTCTGGCAATATACATCATGAATAAGTTTTTTTCCTTTAATAGCTCCGTAAACTTCTCGATTGAAATTTCGGCTTTTTCCCATAATTTTGCTTCTTAACTTTCTTCAGCGGTGTTAAGTAATTCTTGCAAATCCGCTTCCCAGTCAGATATTGATCTTGTATGCATCTTGCTATTGTCATCTCGAGCCACATTATTAACACTGCTATTTGAAAAGGATCGTTTCAAATCAACTCTATTAAATTGAGAAGACAGTCCTGTTGACAATTCTCCAATACTTCTTGAGCCATTCCTATGGGCATTTGTTTCACATTCGACAATTTCGAATATTGATCCACCAGACTCTCTACTTGTGGCCACGTCATTTTCTGTCAACTAAATATATAGGGTTATGATAAAGTAACGCACAAAATTCATAAAACGTATAATGTTCATTTTTGAACATGCAAAAACACGTCAAACAGTTTTTTTTTATTCCGCGTCTTTTAACATAGTTATGACGTCATCAATATTTTTTTAAATATGAAGCTTGTTTTTTTTTAAACTTTATTTGATAAAGCTTGTTTTTCTGCATTATAAAGAAATAACTGAAGTAGGGGTCACATAAGAAAAAACTGAGAGAATTAATAAAAAACAAAATAAACTTTATTATAGTAATAATATTTAAATTAACTAAACAGTCCATTAAATTAAAACGATTTCTTACAGGAATTGTTCAAACTGTATCCCGTTCACTATCTGACATAGGCCAAGACGATGGTAGACCTGATTTACAGAGTCTTCGATCATCTGCGGAGCATTTCATGTCTAATTCGTTCCATTAAGTCTTCTAAATTGTCTGGTCGGTTAACGTAGACCCGACTCTTTAAATGTCCCCACAGAAAGAAATCAAGGGGGGTGAGATCAGGTGACCTAGGTGGCCACCCCATTGGTCCACGTCTTCCAATCCACCTTCCTTCAAACTGGTTATCCAGAAACCTTCGAACATTAAGACCATAATGTGGTGGTGCACCATCTTGTTGAAACCAAATACTGGAATCCAAGTTTTCCCTATTATTTGGACCCGGAATGCCGCAATTAGATCCGGAAGCACTGTCATACGAAGATGTTCCAAATATCGCTCAGCTGTTAAATTCCCACGAAAGAAATAAGGACCAATAAATTTTCCCCTGACGATTCCTACCCATACATTACTTAATTTTTTGGGGGCGCTGGATGTGTTTTGTCTGAATCCAGTTGCGATTTTCCTGAGCCCAGTAGCGACAATTGTATCGATTTACTGTACCACTTAAATAAAACGTTGCCTCGTCTGAAAATACTACACTATTAAGCAAATTTGGATTTTCGTCACAATGCCTCATGAAGATTTCACAAAATTCCAAACGTCTGTCCGGACCATCTTCTGAGAGTTCGTGAACAAGTTGAACTTTGTATGGGTGCAGTTTTTCTTTTTTTAAAAACTTTACTACAAACGACTGACTAACATCTTGTTGTAAGGCAATTTCTGCTTTAGTTGCGTGAGGGTTGTCTTCTAATGACAGCAAAATATCTAACTTTGCATCGTTGCTTATTCCCGGTCTTCCAGATTTTGGAGCATCACTTCCTGTTTCATTAAATTTTGCAAAAATTCTGCTTACTGTGCTTCTAGCAATTGGAGGTCTCTCAAAATGTGTTTCGTTAAATAAAACACATGCTTCTTCATGACTTCGAATTCTATCGCCGTAACCTACCATCATTAGAATTTCTATCCTTTGTCTTTCCGTTAAAGGAGCCATCATAATAATATTGGTATGACACTAATTGTAAGACTGACACTGACAAATAGTTGTTTTATTACTAGGTAACTTTAAGTTCTAATTCTTTTAATATTTAGCTTCTTTTCATAAATTCAAAAACTAGTTTATTTAGTTTTTTATTAATTCTCTCAGTTTTTTCTTATGTGACCTCTACTTCAATTATTTCTTTATAATGCAGAAAAACAAGCTTTATCAAATAATGTAAAAAAAAACAAGCTTCATATTTAAAAAAAATATTGATGACGTCATAACTTTGACAAATTTGACGTTTTATTTTTTTTACTTATGTTAAAAGACGCGGAATAAAATAAACTGTTTGATGTGTTTTTGCATTTTTTTCAAAAATGAACATTCTACGTTTTATGAATTTTGTGCGTTACTTTATCATAACCCTGTATATTATTAAAATATGATTTTAATTAACTAATCGATATTGCGATGAAATTCATCGTTCTTGACGAAATTGTGAAGATTGTTATGCGTTGTATGTTTGAGTAATATTGGTTTATTCGTTAGTTCGCCTCATATATAGGGCGCAAACACCACGTACTATGAATGCGCTCCATTCCGTGATTATGGATCGTGGCATCGTAATAATTATTGACCATTTTGTTAAATTTAGATACACAAAAACCACAACTTATGGCACCTCGACCTTCAATTATACTGCTCATAAATATAAAATTATTGCAACAAATTTCATAATTATAATGCATTGAGCGACTTGAGATTTTTCGAAAAGCCAATCTGGGAATTTATCTAATATTTGACCGTTAAATTTAAAATCCGCTCGTAATCTGTCGAATGTCTGTCCCCGTTTAACTATTGGTAAATTTTATTTTATATTTGCAAAATCTTCTACATTTAATAAGCAGTTTAATTGATCATCAAGAACACCATCAGGATCTAAATGAAAAATTCCTGATTCAATATTATTGATAAAGGAAGTATATAACTTGCGGTTCTGTGTTTGAATGATTGTCTTTTGACGGATCAACTAACACACTTGAAATGTCTTGGAGTGACATGATGTTTGCGTAGAAATGAAGCGAACTTATAAGTGATTGAAATATAGAAAACCTTTGGTTATATACCCGTCACAGCCGTAACATTTGTCAGTTGTTCTCGTTAACTTTCGCATTTGTAAAAATTTGAAAACCGAAAGGTTTTCTACCCGCAGCTGCTGCGGCGGCGGTGGACGGGAGGCGGGGGGTTAATCGAATCAAATCGACGGCGTCATGATTTATGATTTATGATTGCCCCGCCTGCCCTGCTGCCCCCCCCCTCGTCAAATGTCTTCATTATTGTATGATACATATTGGTAAATAGTAAAAAGTGCAAATTTCAGCCTACTGAATTTAACTCTCCTGTTAAAACTGCAAATAAACAGAACTTTCAATTACTATAATTTCAGTGGCTCGACTACCAAATCCTGCAATAATATCGAATGATTTGGTGTACTCCATACCAAATATATTACTGTGTATGCCTTCTTCTATTCACACAATACATTCCTGCAGCTAGTAAAATTAAAATGATTGTGACGAACAAAAATATTGAAACAAAGTGCAAGCTTGTTTTGCAGGATTGGTCAATTTTTTTAAATACAAAGTAATCTATATACTTCAACCATTCATATACTTTGCCCAATGCTATTAGAACATGTTATATTTTTGGGGCCAAAAACATTAATTGTTCAATATGTTACATATTGAGAAAATCTTTGAGGTTTGACTTACAAATAAAGAAATTCATTGACTAAATAAGTAAATTTCCTTTTCTCTTCGTCAACATAATATAAAGTTTTACATCCTTTTAATTTGATGTAGTTTTATCATTAGAATATTTGATGAACTTTAGATTGTGAGCACGATACCATGATACGAACATTTATTTTGTGTAAATTTCATGATCACATGATTCGAACATTCTATCATCTATAGATGTGCCTAAAACGACATTTATCTGCAAATTCACTATACACTATTGTGATACTACATACTTTTAAACTCTCTTAATGGTAGCAGTTCTTGCAGAAAAGTGCTTTATACTATCTTGGAATTACAAAATTTCCGTAAATTAAAAAAAATATGTTAGCAATCGCTAAATTATATTTCAAACAATTTTCTTATTAGTTAAAATTTTAAATTAAAATACTTGTGTATATATTTAAGACATGATATATCTGTTTGCATGTTAAACATGAAGGTTATGTACAAAAATTGCAAATTTTATTTTAGTTGCTACATTACATTTCTGACGTTCTCGTAGCTTACGATAACCGTAATTCTTCCGATGGCCGCTCAGAAACCCATCCTTAATCAGCCTTAGAAGCATTAAAACCTGGTGATAATATTCCTGAATTGTGAACGAAAAATCAAAGCTTTAAACAAAAGCATATATTAGTTTTCCATTTCAGTACCGTATCTATGAAATATTTATTTAGTTTTTAAAAGATTTTCATGCGATACTTTCATTTATCAAGTTCCGTACGAGCTTTTCTCTGCGAAATACATACATATATCATTTTATTCGAAAATTGCAATAAAACATTGGAACTCATATTTTCGTAGCTTGAACGATATGTAGGTACTTCTCTTTCGGTGCCACTTACTCTGAATATTCCATGAATCCACTAACTGATTCATATTCTTCTGTCGTTCTTTCATATTTTTTGTTTAGATTCGCCTTGCGTCTTAACATTTATTATTCTCCTTATGTTTCCCTCTATCCTTTGATGTAAAAGTACGTCGACTTTATGTAGATTTTCCAACGTTCACGGCTTTGCTAGATGCACATTTTTATATCCTTTTTTTTTATCTTTTTGTCTGCCAAATCAAATTGATACCCCATCTTCAACGACACAAAGAAAATATGTAAACAGAATTTATGTTTAAACTAAAGTCCAAAGAACTATAGCCAGACGCAATTCTTGCGAGTTGACAACTTCATATAAATAAATAATTCTTAAAGTAAATTACACATTTGTGTTGTCCAATAGATTACGTGTATACTATATACAGTGCGAGTGTAAAGTAAGGAATTTTTCTCTTCTTTGCCATTTTTCTCGGACAGATGAATTTATATATGAATTATGGTCAAAACCGAGAAAAGCATCAAGGATAACGTTTATTGCTAGTAATTGCTAGTCCGTGAATTTTTCATGAAATAAAAGATTATATTGTAGATAATTAAAAATTTTTAAGTTTTATCTGCGGAGGGGTGCGGAATAGGACCTAATGTATATAAATTTCCAATGAGTGCCGCACTTGATAAAAATAGTTCAGAAGTTGTCTCAATGTGTATCATACCATGTTCCACAATAAGACATCTCACATACGTTTAAAAAAGTGGTGGTATACATGCTTGTTCTAAAATATATAGAATTTCATTGCTCTACACCCGAACTAAAAGTTCAGATAAGGTAGATTGAGTTTGTTTCTAACTATAACCTAAAAGTCGAATCCCGAGGTGTACAAATTTAAGCGAAAGAAATACTGCAGCGGATATTGAAAAAAGAACAATTTACAAAAAAGAGCAACGGGTGGGTAGACATAAAAGACAAAATTCTCCAAAGCAACCGGATCTGAAGATGACATATAGTGGTCGAAACGTCGGCAATACCAAAGGAAATGACACTATTGTATCCAAAAACTAGGATGTTTAACGTAAATGATATTATTATCTAGAAATATACATCACGATTTTTATATTATTATTAGAAAATATGATTGAGAATTCGAGAGTTGACCCTACAAAGCACGTAATGAATATATTATAACTGCGATAAAATTTTATACGACGGATTGTTTTACATGTACAAAACTGCAATTCTTGCCACTTAATGCAGAGAAGATTTGAATTTTCCGTATAGGAGAAACCGAAGGAAATTACATTTTCAATTTTCTCGAAGTCCCCTGCAAATTCGGCACGTGCAAACAATAAAAGGAAGGAATAGGGGCGTGATATATTAAAAAATAAATAATATTTCAAATTGGAAAGAACTAAAAATTCAATAATGCAAATATTTGGATATGTATGTATAGGCACGAGCTGTTCTTAATAGGAAAAGTTGGAGGCTAACCTATCTGTATTCCGACGGGACGGACCAAGACCTTGGTAATCAACGAGGACCCTATTTTCTTTCGACTCCAGTGATTTCGGATATAATTTTTGATCAATTTATATGCTTATGGAAAAAGTTTTTCATCGGCATTTTTTCTTCATTTATATAACAACTCTAAGAACAAATGAATCTTGTATATACACAGATGATATACGTACATATATTGAAGGAAAACACGATTATTTCTTTATCAAAATAAGAAAGGAGATAAGAAAAATCGAATTCGGAAATATATCTATATTGAAAAACTTCCAAGACATCCTTTTATTACTGCCTATGCAATATCGAATTGGTTTGTTTTTGTTGTAAGTGTCCCAGATTGAGATATATTTTGTATATAGATAAAATTTCGCTAACAATATTTGGAAACTACAGAGATTTATTTTCTTATTATAAAAAAAATATATTCTGGGTAATATTGGAAGTTAGTAAAAGTTTGAAGTAACCTTTTTAGTGGTAAACTTCATAATAGCATTGCTTTATTACATTGAAACCTTGGAATTTTGACATCGAATGTTAAGGAATACAGAATATTGAACACAGTGGAAAATAAAAGTATCACACCGAAAATTTAAGAATATATCTTTTGACATTCTATGTGTTCTTTTATTAAATTTTCTACTAAACTGAAAATGAAGCATCAAATGAAAGAATTATCAATCGACAGAAAATTAACAAACCTAATGACACTTGCGTGGATGACAATTTTAAGACAAGAAAGGAGAACGCAACATGAAACTTGAGAGATAGGCTTAGATTTCGCTACATATGAAGGGTTAAAGACCGACTTGAAGACATTAGTTCGTATTTAATTTAAATGCACTTTGTCTATCGTAGTTTATTGCTTTCGATACCGATGTTCGTAACGTAAATAATACATATTTTAGCCACGCCTCGCGCATCCTGGGTGCCATCAGATATTAACCGAGCTATACAGTACATTCGCAATAACATATTAAGCCCGATTAAAAAAGTTGCCAAAACGGCCAACAAGTATTGATTAACCTCAAGAACTACTAAATTCTGTTGCAATCTAGACGTCTAGAGACAAAAAAAATTTGTTAGTCAACCGACACCGTATTTCATATAATAATATTTAATTTGCAATTTATGCGTCAACAAGAAATATTCTTTATTGATGGAACATTTGATTATTGTGTCAAATACTTTTTCAAATGTTCATAATCATACCCGTTGCTTTCTGTTTATTAAAAACTAAAATTGTGGCAACTTACATAAAAATGTTTGTAATGTTAAAACAAAAGTGTGAAGATATGGGATATATATTAAATCCGAAGATGATGGTGATGGATTTCGAGAAGGCGTTACATACATCTGCCAAGACCGTATTTCAAAACGTTGAAATCGTTGGTTGTAGATTTCACTTAGTCGTGTAAGTTTTTTTCTGGATCTATATTTCTTGTGGTTATAACCCTTATGTGCATTGTATGTGGAGAAAATTTCAAAACGTAGGACTTTCAGTGGAATATAAGCAAGAAACTTGGGGTCGCCATTTTTTTGGTTTGACTTTCTTGTCTCCCCATGAAGTCGGCGATTGTTTCGTTGAATGCCAGGCAAACCAGAGGATGAGCGAGTTCATCAATTTGCGAATTATTTGGTGGAGAACTATATAGATGATGAAGGTTCTTTTCCACCACTGGGTCGAACACACTGCTTCTCTCTTACGAACAACAAAAATACGTGAATCTTTCCATTCCAAATTTAATAATCACATCTTTTCCGCGCATCCCAATATATTTGCTTTTTTAAATTCACAAAACAAAATGTCATTATTGCTAAGATTCGACAGATGAGAGATAAGATTAGGATGAGCCAGGTAAGTTAAAATTTCTTGAAAGCAATTCTATAGAAGATTGGGATGGGCCAAAATTTCTTATCCGCAATTCGGCTGTCGGATTAAAAGGACAACGCAGCGCTGACCACAGTTCGTGTGCACCGTTTTCAGTTCAAAAAAGATGGAGCTTAAAAAATAATTTTATGTTGGTTGGATAGATATTTATTTAGTTATTTAGTTTTTCTGGGCACCAACAACAAAACAACGCATTCTGGTGTTTTTCACCCTGGCCTGTCTGACTTACGTCCCCAGATTGCACTGCAGCCAATATTGTTTATTGTGCTGACGCATTCTAATGTGATTATATGTGAGCAAAAGAGCACTACAGGATAATATTTTGGGTCCTTAGTCATTCTAAACTTAATTACATATATCGCTCGACAATGCTTTCTCTAAGAAGTACGGTGACGCTTTAGCTCTTCTCACTTGATCAGCTTAAAACTAGAAAGCCGCTCTTTACATAAGAAATGTAGAATTTTGGTCGAAGAAAAACAATATAAATCTGAATAGATGTAAGACAAATGTAGTACTTTCTTCGAAATCTCATTACTCATTTTAGTGGTTTTATGTGCCGCAGTCTTTTTCTTTGTTACAGTTTTTTTTATTCGTTGCTTCTTCTCAATTTCAAAATTCTTTCAGTCGTTCTTTTTCTTCAAAAATCTGCTTAAACTCTGAAGACGTTATGTCATAAGGGACATAAGGATTACTATCTGTGTTTTCTTTTCTCTCGGGAGTTTTTGACCAGAATAGTAAATCCGATAGGCTCATATTTCCACAGTTTGCTGTTTGTTCAGTAAAATCACCTTCAAGTGCCAACGATGTCGAAGGTCACCGTAGATCAATCCTTATAGACACGTCAATCGTTGGTCTTTCGGCACTACTTAGCGTCTTAGCTGGAGCGATCATTTCCGGACAATGTTGATATTGTAGGCAGGCGGATTTTAGATTTAACGATTCATTTAAATTTATTACGGTGTTTGGATTAGAATAACAGACCATTATGTTTCCCTTGGTACACTATATTTCTTGGACGTAGATATAAGCTGCTCTTCAGTGTAGTTTTTGGTATAGATGTGCTTAGATTTTACCTTCCGTATCGTGAAAGGACAGAACTAGAAAATTACTTAATTGGTACCAACCAAAAAAAATTCGTAAAATACGAGTAAAACCCTAAACAAGTAGAGGTTGAATTAAAATTTCGGCTGCATCGGCAATGAAGTAAACGAGAGAGTAAGAATTTGCAACTTCATATTTTATAGACGTAATAATACACTCTTAAAATAAATTTATTATAATGTAAAAATGGTCCCACGTTGCGGAGCCATATGAAATAGAACCTTTAAAATTGAATTTAAAAAATAATGTAAATTCTAAAATAAAATAAAAGTGATTGTTTTACCTGCTAAGCTCAGTTGGGACTCTTCAGGGCGATTCAGGTTAATAAGAGATGATTAATTAAAAGGTTCCCAAACATTATTTAGTGTTAATAAGAATAAAAATCGATTTTATAATTTGAATAATAATTATATTTAAATCAATGAATTTTATATATTTCTACAGACAAAAAAATAAAATCTTACATAATATACTGCTCTTAATATAAGAAGAATCAAAACACATTAATAAATAGGTTAACTACACTTTTATAAAAATTACATTGAAGAAAGTTTACGTATACCATTCGTTATATTTAAAAAGTAAAGAACAAAGGCAAGAAATTACAACGTATGCTACATACAAGATTTATGTATGATTATATACTTTATATTACGGAGACGATATTTATTTGACAAATATATGCCTTTCACTCATATAAATATATCTACTTCGTTCGTCTCTGTTTGAAAATTGATTTATAATCTTTAAGTCTTTATTATCAAATTACGTTCACATACAATAATAGATATCATCTAAATAATACCTTATATTAAAACTTCTTTTTGTCTTTTTCTTCTACGCTGTTTACCATCGGTGAAATCCTCTTTGTTCACGAACAAGACGTGAAGAGTCGGCTTGCTCTGCCAAATGGAGCACAGTATCTTTTATCGCAACAGATATAACACTTTGCACATTTAATACATATATGCAAATTTACCCACTGTTTAATTAATTTTACAATTAGCAACAATACTTATGACTGTTGCCGACCCACTCATGAGTCTATTATTCGGAGTTTGCCTTCCAACTTAAAGTCTAGCTGTCGACTTTTCTTTCGTAACACGTATTCTTGCTTTTTATAAGTGAACGCCTGTAATTCTCCGCTTTCTAAATAGTCCGGGCCTTCCTGATATTTTTCACGCACAAATAGTTGAGTCACCTTGTGTATGCAATATCAATCTGAATAAACACGGAAGTTTAGGCGTGATAATACTTGTACATAAATACATAATAAAAGTTATGACTATATGTGAATTAACCTTACAATAATATATTCATTGATTTTAAATATGTTTAAAAATATTAATAAAAGGATGATTAATTAAATTATTTAATATGATAAAATTGTAATATTAATATTTAAAATTGGGCTGCACCATTACATAGAATAACCACATTAGAGTTTAAGTTGGTAGTAGGTAGGCAACATACATACTTTTAATTAGTGTTTTCCTGGCATTTTTCGTTCGATTAGTAATGCCAATTGGGGCAGATATTTGGATATGCGCGTACTATTAGTTTCAATGATTGGATCCTAGCATAAATCGAAATACACCATTCATTGGCACTCACGTCAATCATTCGTAAAACACAATTTTGCGAACCAATAGTTGACACCCGAACAAAATGAGAAAACTTGGAAATTATAACACTTGTTTTAACAGAATTATGGCAAATTCAATTGAATTCAATTTAAATTTAATTGCAATTCGAAAACAATAACAATTGTCAATAAAATAAATAAAGAGAATACAAAACTATAGTAATATAGATATATAAAAAAAATTACATAATATTCAGTAAATACGAAACAACTGAAAGTTATGAATTAAAACTGAAACGGAAAAAGACCTCTTTCATAACAATTTTTTTAATAAACTTATAAGATCTTCCATCGTCGAGGCTTCTTATAGACTCCGGAAAATATGGTTGTAGAACCTGATATTGTGGTAATTCGTTCCAGATGGGCCCTCTTCAGGTTCTGCGTTGGTAGTACCATGTTATTCTAATGTCTTGTGGAGTAGGGATGGGTATCAGAATGCCTCTGATATTTCTTTTGGGGTCCATGGACGTAAAGAAGACAAAGTTAATACTCAAAAACAACAAATAACAGTAATATCCTCCAAATAAAACTAACAAAATTATTAATTCATTTTAGAAATTGAATCCTTAAGAAAATCATAAAAAAAGTTACTAGAAGTCACAACGCTCAACACAAACATTTATCACAAACAAAACTATCAAATTAACGCTTGCGTCGTATATGCAACACGTCATATAGAGTTGCTACATTGTGCAAAAAATTACTTAATCACAAAACAAGCGCATTTTGCTTATTACAGCCTTCAAGATATTTGTCAAATACGGGTACAAATTATAATTAGGTAATGGACAAAAGTAACTTAAGTTTCAATATTAGAATTTCTCCTCTACCGTTATAAATATTCTTTTAAGTGTATTACGTAAAGCAGGATAATTTTCTCACAAATATTTTTCTTCACTATCGGGCAAATAAAATTTTTAATTATTAGCTTTTATGAACATGTGTCGGATACTTCGTGTTCCTTATTTGGCTTTTAAAAACAGAGAAAATTAAAAAATTTCCCAGTGCAAATGCGAAATTCGCTCATCGCGATATTACTAGTATTATATCCCCGAGGAAAGTATCTCGAGCAAAAACAAATGAATTACGTTATAATCCGTGAGTTTGAAGATAAAACCTCCAGAACAAATAGCACGGAGGTGCGCTTTTGCGGCAACACGGAGCAGTTTTAAAATTGGTTTCATAATTCGCTACAAATGGGATGAAATATGTAAAATTGCAAACGATTTCTCCTGTCTGAATATTCATGCCGACTTAAATTTGCAATGTAAATGGGTTACCCCGGTTGTTCTGTGAAATGTTCAAACCACAGACGAACTCCGGCCTAATTATTGGTTATCAAAATGTCATTATTACTTAAAACGTATTTTTTTTGCATTTAACAGCAATTAGAACTATTTTTATGGAAAGACTTGGGACGCATTCAATTTCAGATGGCGTTATCAGTAGATTTCACTTAGTTAAAAATCCATTAACAGTTTTATTGTATCCTTTTTTTTGCGTTTGCTTGGTGCCGGCGGCCAGCAATTCGACTTCAAAGCACTGGAAGCTGAGCGTTTTTAAATATGCTCTCCTTTCTGATAAAAGTTTTTAATTTCTTTTTCCAAGTTTTTTACTTATTTACATGCCCATTTTATCTCACGGAAAATATTCCAGTGAAACGATGGAAACTGCTTAAATATCTTTCTCAGTAAACACTATTAATGTCCCTCCTTATTTCGAATGTAATGATGAGAAATATATTTTAAAGTGAAAATAATTTTGCTGCCTTTAGTGGCAATTATCTTTGTATATATGGAAGCATCAGTCGAACGATATCCTTCTTCTTTACTGTGAAAATATCTTCAAAAGCTGAAGAGAAAATTTTATTTGACATTTTCTTACTTCTTCTTAAGAAGTTGACTTTTATTTAATCTTTTCTCGTTAAAGTTGATTAGGTTGAGTTAACAATTTGAAATTGATATAAATCGCATAATCCGACATCAGTAATAGAAACGAATTGTAGAAATTTCAGTTCAAAGGCAAACAAAAAGCAATGAAATCATATATTAAAATTCGGAATAAATTAAATTGAACGAAAATAATGCGATACAAATGTTTTACATTGTTTATTAAATGATATAAAGAATTTTAACAAAAATACTTATGTATGTATATGATTACATATACATAAATATAAAATTATTAAAATAATTTGTCATATTGTCAATTTAAAGTAACGACTATGATAAATCGTTTAATATAATCAATTTACTTTGTCTAGTTTAACAAATATATGGAAACAATTTCAGAGTAAATAAGGCAATTGCATTAAATTATTTTCCGCGAAAATAATCTCTTTGTGAGCAGTGCATTCGAAAATAACCCAATACCGATGGTATAATTTAAACGTCCAACTATTTAACAAGAAATGTTAAAAAAACATTCATCTATTATCGAAATAGTACGCAATTTAAACAATAATATAGTATAATGAGATTTAGATCAAATTGTTTAAATTAATATATATTCGTGATAGACAGAATAATTATTGTCCTTTCCAATGAAAATTTGTAATTTCAATGACGAAATATAAATGATAATTTATTCGTAATATACTTGCTTAATGAAGTAACTAGATTGTTAGTTTTTACAAATCTGTCATAAATACAACAAATAGATAGCCTATATCCCTACTATTAAAAAAACATGTATTTTGTAAAAGTAATCATTCACAATATAATTTTGCGGGGTTCTACGAAAAACTCTACCAGGTTTTATTCTATATACCTAGTAGGGACATAAATAGTAACAAATACTGTTATAACTTTTAACGCAATCTGTCGCAGTAGTTAACTGAACGCATCCTTATAAAAACACTTGATTTTTGACAGCCAACCCAATTATTAGCTTGGTCATATGTGCAAATAATTGGCATTTGAGATTGTAGTCGCTATGGGATGGTACAATAAAAAAAAATCGAATCGCAGTTATTGCACTGTATAAATGCTAAATGAAGAAAGGAGATATTTTTGAGACCCTTCGACTACTAGGCGTAAACCGAATGTTTGTTTATTGGTGCATTAAGTTGTTTGAGGAGACAGGATACATCAAAACGATTCGGAATTCCTCATTCGGTACGTACGCCGCATGCCATGAAAGCAGTCAAGGCCAGATTTAAGCGAAATCCGCTCCGGAAGTAAAAAAAAATTGAGGTGTGGCCACCACACGACTTTCTTATACGTATGAGCGTTTTATATCATACAATTTTAAAAATTATTTTATACAAAAATTATTCAAAATCCTATTCTAAGTACTTCCATTCTCTTAATAAACCTCTACAGGATAAAAGTATTACTTCCGGTACGAATTTTGAATTTTCATTTATACAAAAAATATTCCAAATCCAACTCTAAATACTTTTGTACTGTTGACAAATATACAGGGTGTCCAGAAACTCTCCTGACAAACGAAGACCGGAGATTCCTCAGATAATTTTAAGACAATTTAACTCAATTCACCCTAGTCCGAATCGATTCCATCAATTGCGAATTTCTAGTACCGGTCATAGGCGTCCGTTTTGGGTAGGTAAACGGTTATTTTAACGCATAACTTTTTTGTCTTTAACTTTTAAGCATTTGTGACACTAGATTATTAAGTTTTCAGGTATTCTAGTACTAAAAGGTACTCTTACTTTAAGTCTGTAGGATACACCGTTTTCTAGAAAAATCGATTTGAAAATTTTCCGTTTTTTCGTCATTTCATCTTTCGTCATTTCAACTTCGCGAACTGACAACAATTTGACAATTAAAAACGTAGGTTTTATTTCTGTTGGCAGTTCGGAGCGAACTAGTGCAAAAAATAATGAATTGAATTTTAATGACGAAAAAACGAAAAATTTTCAAATCGATTTTTCTAGAAAACGCTGTATCCTACCGACTTAAAGTAAGAGTACCTTTTAGTACTAGAATACCTGAAAATTTAATAATCTAGTATCACAAATGCTTAAAAGTTAAAGGCAAAAAAGTTATGCGTTAAAATAACCGTTTACCTACCCAAAACGGACGCCTATGACCTTAAGAAGCATTTTCGGACTAGGGTGAATTGGGTTAAATTGTCTTAAAATTATCTGATGAATCTCCGGTCTTCGTTTGTCAGGAGAGTTTCTGGACACCCTGTATATTAATGTTCTAAAACAAAAAAAAATAAATTATTTTACCTGACTGGCTCATATTTTTATCCCAGGACGATCCAGGTGAAGAGATTAAAGAAACTAATCTTAGGGCGTTAATTGGTACAATTAAATGAAACAAAGTTATTCTAGTTTAAATAACATTTGTCTTAGAACCAAATATTTTGCATATATAAAGAGGATCACAAGAAACAACAAACTTTAATTAAAATAAAGACAATATTAAAATAATGTCAGAAGTTATCTAGTATTGAAAGATTAGTTGCAATTATTTAAAATGTTATTGTTTCTTTAAAATAAGACATTAAAACATTATTCATTTTCCAGTGCCCTTTAGTATTTACATAAATACAAACAATATAGGCCTATATTTAGAAAAGATATTATGCTTAGATTTAGACATGCATATAATATTTTTAGAACATCATCGACAAGCAATTTACAAATGCCGAGACATTGCCATATCTAAGAAAAACTATTAAATATGTTTTGCAATCTTAGATTATCTTATTATTTAATTACGAATCGATTCCATCAAATGCGAATTTCTAGTACCGGTCATAGGCGTCCGTTTTGGGTAGGTTAACGGTTATTTTAACGCATAACTTTTTTGTCTTTAACTTTTAAGCATTTGTGACACTAGATTATTAAATTTTCAGGTATTCTAGTACTAAAAGGTACTCTTACTTTAAGTCGGTAGGATACACCGTTTTCTAGAAAAATCGATTTGAAAATTTTTCGTTTTTTCGTCATTAAAATTCAATTTATTATTTTTTGCACTAGTTCGCTCTGAACTGCCAACAGAAATAAAACCTACGTTTTTAATTGTCAAATTGTTGTCAGTTCGCGAAGTTTATCTTTTAATTTTTTACTTTGTAGCATTCAAGCACAACGATTTCAATTTAAAAAAAAATGGTTTTTACTAATGAAGAATACGTCGATATGCATTTAGTTTATGGCGAAATGAGGTGTAACGCTCGAGCAGCGCAACGTAGATACGCTGAAAAATTTCCCAATCGTCAGCATCCCACTCACTCAACATTTACAGCTCTTCATCAACGATTAAGAGAAACAGGTTCAGTGGTCCCAAAAAAAAATGAAACAGGGAGACATAATGATGTAACAGCAGAACATGAAGATGTTATTTTAATGGAAGTTGAGGAAAATCCAGTAATTAGCGTTCGAAGACTATCTGCCATGTACCCCACAATTTCAAAAGCTTCCGTAGGAAATATCTTACGCAAAGAAAATTTATATCCTTTTAATTTTACAAAGGTGCAAGCACTGCTAGAAGGAGATTTTCCTGCTCGTGTAGAATTCGCTAGATGGTTACAAAATCAGATAAATCAAGATGAAGATTTTTTCAGGTACATTTGGTTTGGTGACGAAGCTTCATTCTCAAAAAATGGAATTTTTAATGTACATAATGCACACTATTATTCGTACGTTGCTGACAATCCCCACGTTGTTCAAGAATTTAAGCATCAGCATAGGTTTATCATAAACGTCTGGATTGGAGTAGTTGACGATTATCTACTTGGACCTGTGGAATTACTGCTCGTGTAAATGGTGTTGATTACTTACATTTCCTGCAAAATATTTTACCTGATTTGTTAGATGAGGTGCGTTTAAATATTCGGCAAAACTTATGGTTTCTACAGGACGGCAGTCCGGCCCACTTTAGCAGGAATGTACGAGACTTTCTAGATAATAACTACGAAGACCATTGGATTGGAAGAGGCGGCAAGGTCGCCGGATTTGAATCCTTGCGATTATTGTGTTTGGGGATACATAGAAGCATTTGTTTATTCCGTTCCGATACAAAATCGTGCACAACTCTGGCTACGGATGCAAGATGCTTGCAACGAATTTAGAAATAACTTTGGAATTTTTGCAAGAATTCGGCGTTCTCTAAGCAAAAGGGTAAATTTATGCATAGAGTCTAATGGTCATCACATCGAGCATCTTTTGTAACTATCTACCTTTGATACTTGTTCTTTTTTTGTTAGTTTCGTTCCATTGTAATAAATACTTTGTTTTTAAAAACCTTCAGCTAAAATTTTGTTTCAAATTGATTTTTGCTTCTTTTCCCAAACTTTTTTTTACGAATTGTGTGCTGCATTTATTGAAACAAAAGATGATTTATTAAATTAATTTTTATCCATGCCTTGATAGTCCTAGCCAACTTCGTCGCTAAAAATAAGTAGGTACATAATAAATTGAATTTTAATGACGAAAAAACGAAAAATTTTCAAATCGATTTTTCTAGAAAACGGTGTATCCTACCGACTTAAAGTAAGAGTACGTTTTAGTACTAACATACCTGAAAATTTAATAATCTAGTGCCACAAATGCTTAAAAGTTAAAGACAAAAAAGTTATGCGTTAAAATAACCGTTTACCTACCCAAAACGGACGCCTATGACCGGTACTAGATATTCGCAATTGATGGAATCGATTTATCTCTGGAGGACAAATAAGCATACCAGTTTTTGTTTTTCTAAATAGAAGCGTTCGGGAGATATTAAAAAAAACTAATTACAAGGCGCCATCTTCAAAGATCTCTAGCTCCCTTAGGAAGCATTTTCGGACTAGGGTGAATTGGGTTAAAATTGTCTTAAAATTATCTGAGGAATCTCCGGTCTTCGTTTGTCAGGGAGTTTCTGGACACCCTGTATATAGAATGCATAATTTACGAAATATTTGCAAAAATCGCTATTCGATAAGAGTAAAAGTGTTACTTCCGCTCCGAATTTTGAAATTTCACCTATACAAAAAATATTTCAAATCCAACTCTAAATACTTTTGTACTCTTGACAAATATATACCGTAGTCGACATATTTTAATTTCTGATACGAAAGTAGAAAGAGGAAAAGAGCGCGACGAAATAAACTAAAGATAAACATAAGCGAGGCTGCCAAGACAGTACACTCGCGTAAGGGTTCCCCGACATCGACACTGCATTGCTCTCCCACCACTGTTAGCAAGCAGGCATCGCTGCATATTATAAGGTCATCTTCTGCATGCGATAGAAGTGTAAACCGAAATTAAAATTTGACGACTACGGTATAGAATGCATAATTTACGAAATATTTGCAAAAATCGCTATTCCATAAGAGTAAAAGTGTTACTTTCGGTCCGAATTTTGAAATTTCATTTATACAAAAAATATTTCAAATCCAACTCAAAATGTTTTTGTACTCTTGACAAATATGTATGGAATGCATAATTTACGAAATATTTGCTAAAATCGCTAAAAGTGTTACTTCCGGCTCGAATTTTGAAATTTACTTTGTACAAAAGGTATTGAAAATCAAGTTCTAAATACTTTTATACTCGAAACGTACCTGTCTAAAAAGCATGACTTGCGAAATATTCGCGAAAAACTGATGAGAGAGAGAGAGAGAGAGCGAGAGAGAGAGAGAGAGAGAGAGAGGGAGGGAGAGGGAGAGAGAGAGAGAGAGATTTTTTAAGAACCACTTTTTCGGTATCAGGGGACTTCAAAACGTGGATATCTGCAAAAATCTCGAGGTCGAAAATTTTCGTCATCACAATACTTCCTTGTACTACGTATAAGAAAGTAATTATGGCTCGTGAAATGAATTTGACTCGAAAGTCAATGAGTCGTATCATCAAAAAGACTTAGCTACCTTGGGGCTTCAAATGACGTACCGGGCTAATGTTGATCGCGACTCTTAAGAAAAATAGGGTCGTAAAGTCAAAACAGCTCTTAGCGAAGTACGAATGTATGCACCTTCATCTAAAGAAGCCAATGAAGTGGTCTCACGGGTTAAAAAAGATCACTACTCAGTGTTAGTTATGGTGTGCTGAGGTGTTTCCTATGATTGGGTTAGCAATTTGCATTTCTGTGAAAAAGGCGTCAAAATGTCTACCAAAGTGACTTGATTAGTATCAATGTTAGGCATTGGTGTCAGGCTAGAAGTAACACAATTTCCAGATTTCCAGATGGTAAAATCATTATTTGACATATTCTGAATTTGCTGCGCCTTCAAGTTTTTTTTAAGTTACATTTTGTACTTTGACTCCTTGACTATGTGGACTACAATACAATATTTGTTCTTGTAAATACGAGTAAACAAAGAAGATTCTACATTGTTTAACGTAAACTTTAGTCCTGGGTACGATAATAATGAAAGGCAAAGTCCGCGCAACTTATTCATTGAAGAAATACGAAAATATAAATAGATAATTATGAAAAGTGAGTATGCTTCCAAAATTAATATTATGTTATAATGAACATACATTAAAAGAATTAACTATTCACACTAATAACTTGTTACAGATATACCGGGTGTCAACGAGATCATGTATCAGCACGCCATTTATTTATTAGTTAAAATAAAACTTTGAAATTCGGACCGTATATACGAGTGATTGGTGGACTTCTTCAGATAAACTCAGTTTTTCTATAGCACTTCCGGTCAAACCGGAAGTGACGTTAATTTTGAATTTTTAAATACAACATTTATTATTTCTGTTCATATTCTGTTTCTTCTAAAAATTTGCCATCTAGTGCAGGTTAAATTTTGACATTTCTATCAAAGATGGCAGTATCTGTTAAATTTATCCATTAAAGAGAAACTGCTTCGCAACAATTGTCGAAATGTAACAACTATCAAAGTTAGCTTTGAAAAAAATTTGTGTATCTTTGTTTAATATCTAGTAGTTGATTAAATTTATGGAAGTCGTTTATTTCCTATGATAACTGTGTTTTTTTCCTTTGAAATGTAATTGTTCTGTTGCTTTGGAATTAGACTACTTTTAAAACATTTTATATTTTTTACTACCTGTCTACCACTAAACCACAGCATATTTTATATCACTTGAAAGCTAAAAATTATGCCAATATGGCACTACAATAAAAAAATTGGTGTTACTATTTAAAAAAAACGAGTACTTGTCATTTGAAAATGGAAAAAAAACAAGAAGAATGAGTGTGCTTAAAATCACACTGCAGAAGTGTAAACTTCATCAAGGCGAGGTTTTTAATACCGTAGATAATACGAAATACACGCATATAATATTCAGTAACGTATTAAATAAAACATACTCGCACATTGATTACATTTGCTCGAACGTCCGTTTCGTTTGGTCGGCTCGGACGTATGTGTATGTATAAATAGACGATATAAATACTTGCTTACGGTCCCGGGCTTGGTCTGATGGTAACGTATCGGCTTCATAACCGTGCGGTCTCGGGATCGAATCTGTTCTGGGACATGAATTTATTTATTCATTTAAATTTCAATTTAATTGAAATTAAATACTTCTATATGATATAGTTATTTAACTTGTTCCCTTAACCGACTTTAACCGAAGAGCGTTACATATCCGAGCGTTGCAGGTCAGTCTTGTTCACTGCCTACAACCAGCGCAACGCGCCAAAAGAAGTTTACACTTCAAAAAAATTATTTTCTTTAGTAATTTCAACGTGAAATACATGTTTCCTTCGCCAATGCGTGTAAATGTGAAAAATACGTTTCTTAATTGTTTTCAAAGCTAACTTTGATGGTTTTTGCATTTCGACAATTGTTGCGAAGCAGTTTCACTTTAATGGACAATTTTAACAGATGTCGCTATCTTTGACAGAAATGTCAAAAGTTAACCTGCACTAGATGGCAAATTTTCAGAAGAAACAGAATATGAAGAGAAATAATAAATGTTGTATTTAAAAATTCTAAATTAACGTCACTTCCGGTTTGACCGGAAGTGCTATAGAAAAACTGAGTGTACCTGAAGAAGCCCACCAATCATTCATGTATACAGTCCGAATTTCAAAGTTTTATTTTGACTAATAAATAAATGGCGGGCTGATACATGATCTCGTTGACACCCGGTATATTACATTATGGTAAGATTTTTGAGCATTCCTTACTGACATTTTAATGCAATGGCGTCAGGATTGACAAATTAAAATATTCACATACAAACAAATGCTCTACACTACAGTACTTGAAAATTAAAAGAAAACTAATTGAAATTATTCAATACGGTACATACACATTTATATACAATATTATTTTAAATACACTAAAACTAATAAATTAAAACAAACATCGCTTAGATACATCTATCCAAATACTAGTTCTTGTATTTTAACAAATAAATTTTATGACTGTAAAGTATTTCTTACACTTCCACGTCTTTTCAACGTTATTACGGATAAAAAATGTATAAACATTCCGAAACAGATCGAAAAACCAATGCATATAGCAAAAACAAATACTGTTATTAATACAGATAGTACATTTAATACACAAAATAAATCACTACACATTTTTAGTCCAATTCAAATGAACACGAATTTCATAACAAAACGTCAGTGTGTCTGTCATATAGGCAACCTGTTCTACATGAATATTTGCTCATATTGACAGTAAGAAAAATAACTAAATAAGAAATAATGCATTATATAACATATTGTTGTGAATTAAATGTGATAAAAGATTATAGTGTTTTGAAATTACGCAGCCATGTATAAATATTTTACATATAAAAATTATTATATTCAAATTTCTAAATGAAATCAAAATTTGCAAAATACGTATTTGCTGACTCATTAAGCTTCAAGTCAACATCATTAACTTCACAGCAGTATGCCAGAAGATAAGGCATGAGACTACATTGAAATTTACGATATAGCAACACGTATCACAACAAATTGAAAAGAATACTACACTTGTATTTTAATTGTTTGTGAAGTATTAATTCCGAAGGGTTTATGGAGAAATTATTTGTATTTTTCTGTCGAAAAATTGATGTATATTTTTTTTAAAATAGAAAAATATATTGACATATAGTGCAATATTAATGTATATCTAGTAAAAGTTCTCTCTGGATGCATCTGCATCATTCCCACTATTTATTGGCGTCTGGTTATTTATTTGAGTCACTGTAAGTACATTGCTTTATTTAGTTTGATCGGAAAGACTATAAATTCCCACAGTTTTTATATTTTATTTAAATATACGAACACATCGACAAGTATACCAACAATTTAGTGCCAGTAGTCCTTTCGGGAAACCTTTTAAAATGCATAGTTCCGAATGCCTAGGAGATTTGATTTTCGAGAAACTATCTATGCAAATAGTATAAATTTATTTTCTTGTGTATATCCGTTTCCCGCTGTCTTCTCTGAAAATACGGTTCCCAAATCTTCTTGCATTAAAAATAAAGATCGGGTAAGATATTTTTAGAGCGCGTTGTTAAATTATAAGTACATTTACTCAAGAGAGTTTACAAAATAAAAAAAAAAACAGAAGGAAAAAAGGAACATTTTACCATACCTCTTTAAATCCGCCACTATGTGGAATAGCACCTGGGACTGTAAATGAATATTTAAAGTAATTACGGTAGGTAGAGCTTATTTGGGTCGCTGTTGACATTCTTACATGGAATACTTGATAAGTCGCGTTATCTTGCAAAAAGTCTACACATTCGGGGAATATTAAATAAGACAAGATAAATTCCTTTTCGTTTGCATTTAAAATTTCCCCTGCAAGTTATGTAGGTATGTTTTATAGTTACCATTGCTCAGAATTATAAATATATTAATTTCAAATGAAAACAGAAGTAGATACACAACAAAAAGTTATGATATATTGGGATAGAAGTTATAGAAAAATGCAAAGGCACATTATACATATACATATATCGTTTACACGTAGAGATTTAATTGGAAAGTATTAAGCTTTTTGTTGAATTTCAATAATAGATTATTGAAACTCAACAAAATGTTTTAATTTTGTTTGATTATCTTTCTGATCAATTCCTGCATATTACTTGTGAAAATGTGCTTTTCTGGGTCACAGCTATTCGGTACGTTTGAATACGCAGGCGCTGTGGTTTCAAGCAAGCCGTGGGCTTTTTTAATTATGTTGACTACAAAATATTGGGTTTTGATTAAATTATAAGCAAGTAATAACAAAAAACACACTTGGTATTGTTTCACAAATAAATATAATTAAATACTCGATGTACATTTCGCCTTGCGGCATCGTCAGGAGTTCTCGAGACTCTAAAGTAAAATTTAATATACTGTAACTACCTACTTGTAACAAAAATGTAAATAAAAATGTACAAAAATAGAAAATTATGAAAAGGTCATGGCTTATCTGGAAATACCGTTTTTACAAGGCTAGGGTTTATTAGCGGTGAATTTATGAGTTCGGTTTGTCCATTAAGAACATTGCCTGGTTGTAAAAGTAAACTTTCTTTTATAAAATAACCTTCTAGAACATTCATTTTTTTACTTTTATTTAAACTATACAGTACTTCTAAATTGTCTATTGAAAATTGATGTCCCGTGTCTAAAACATGGTTAGCTACACTTGAATTTTCATAATTAAATTTAACGGCTCGCATATGTTCTGAGAATCTTAATTTAAAATTTCGCCCTGTTTAACCTATATAAAATTTACTACAATCACTACAATTAATTCTGTAAATTCCTGATTTGTTTAGTTTAGGATTCGCTGTTTTATTATTCGTTAATTGACTTTTTAAAGTGTTATTATTATAGAAGGCTATTTTAAAATCCAAAAAATATTTTAAAGAAACTGGATTTTAAAATAGCCTTCTATAATAAATAACACTTTAAAAAGTCAATTAACGAATAATAAAACAGCGAATCCTAAACTAAACAAATCAGGAATTTACAGAATTAATTGTAGTGATTGTAGTAAATTTTATATAGATCAAACAGGGCGAAATTTCAAATTAAAATTCTCAGAACATATGCGAGCCGTTAAATTAAATTATGAAAATTCAAGTGTAGCTAACCATGTTTTAGACACGGGACATCAATTTTCAATAGTCAATTTAGAAGTACTGTATAGTTTAAATAAAAGTAAAAAAATGAATGTTTTAGAAGGTTATTTTATAAAAGAAAGTTTACTTTTACAACCAGGCAATGTTCTTAATGAACAAACAGAACTCATAAATTCACCGCTAATAAACCCTAGCCTTGTAAAAACGGTCTTTCCAGATAAGCCATGACCTTTTCATAATTTTCTATTTTTGTACATTTTTATTTACATTTTTGTTACAAGTAGGTAGTTAGAGTATATTAAATTTTACTTTAGAGTCTCGAGAACTCCTGACGATGCCGCAAGGCGAAATGTAACATCGAGTATTTAATTATATTTATTTGTGAAACAATACCAAGTGTGTTTTTTGTTATTACTTGCTTATATTTCGACATGTTTCACCAAGAGATTTCCATCACTTAATGTAATTATTTTGATTAAATTATACATTTATGCATTATTGTTTTCCTGAGACTTATATCTAGAAGACTCCAGGTGTCTCATTTAAACAACTGTATTCCAATGCTGATGGTCTTGAGAATTAAGCAGTAAGGTATGATCCTAAGTGTTAGGTATATATCTTTTGGTTTTTTAGATTGGCCCTTTCGAACTGGAACTTCCTATAGGCACTGAGTGCATATCAATTTTATTAATGAAATAAAAAAACTAAACATATTAAATCTGAATAGACATTCTCTTTGTTCAAGCAACATTCTATGGGAAAAATAATATACAATCAGCAAGATATTCAAGTTCATAAAGTATATCAAATTATACCACAATTATAGAAGGCTTATATGAATATCCAAATTGCTTTTTAAATCGGCCCAAGTTATCTATTAATTTTTTGATAATTTACGAGGAAACTATTAGGCTGAAATTGGCAATGAAGATATTTACGGAATTCGATTTGTTTTACAGGCTTAACAGACATGAATTTCTTATTCCGATATTACAACTCTTTGGGATTTTGTATGGGTCCTTGGCTCTGTGACTCTTTGAAATCCTGTCCTTCCAGGGATAATTTAAAGCTAGATGTTTTAGTAGAAGTATCTAGGGAGTACCTGGACAGTTACTTCAAGAAAAAAACAGGTGTTCTCTAGCAATTTTTCAACTGACAGCTCACAAAGCCGGCTGCCAGGACTGTTGTACTTCACACAGACTTGTTGTATACTATCTTCAATGTATGTGTAACTCTTTGTTAAATGAACACCTCTTTTTGTTTCGGCAGTGTTGTTTGTTGCTTGCCTTTTTGTCTTTTACAATACCTTATATGTGATAATAGCGTTCAAATACACTTGTTTAAAATAAAAAATAATAGAGGTAACTTTTTGTTCGGTGGTTTTCTTCAACAGTAAACTGTTACATACTCTTAGTATCTTGTGTCAATTACTGTATTAATTGACACAAGAATTGTTTGCTATTATATAGGTGGCAGCACGAAAGCCTCTTAATGGCAATTAGATAAAACAAAATATATTACAAAAAGTTGGCATAAACTATATACTTGGGAATTTCTAGATGCAATACTGCCAGTAATATTTTAGTGTTGCAAAAATAAATTTGTAAGATGTGGCAAAAAAAGCTACACACTGTATATTATAGTTATTTGTTAATCGTAAAAATAGAAGATACGAGCATCTTGTGTGAGCAAATATTTTTTGTGTAGGTAGCTCAAAAGATATCGAAGAACAATTCACCATTTTTTCTATTGTAATAAGGCTCTTTATTACGCATATATAAAATATAAAACCTACACTTGAAAAACGAAAATGAAATCTATACAATGGGAAGCAAGTAATGTGATTGTGCAGAAATACAGCTAATACTCTTTTTTGTTTGCTTTGTATAATCGTTAATGCCCTAAAGCCACTGAAGTAAAAAAATAATGTTATTCAGACGGGCATGTATACACATCCAAATTTTTGTTCAATTCAAGGAAATAAAAAATGAGATATATATATATTTACCTATATACGTATGTACGTACATGAATTTATTGTAAAAAACAAATTTGGATATTTCTGGACAAGATTTTTAAAAGCCGCTTAGATTTGTATTATTTCCGGCGATCCCTTGACTGCTCTTCAGGCTGATATGTACAACATACGAACACATAAACACCCACGACAATCTGCATGAATCAGACAGAACGCCTGATAAATAAATATATATTTGCAGTACAGTTCTCTGACTGAAAATAACTCGGAAAATATCGATGCTAGAAAAAATATTTCGAATAAAAGAGTTATTAAGTAATTCAAATTATAAGAGAAAAGGTTGCTATAGCTTTTTGCCTGAATCAAACCGTTCACGAGATTATAGAATTAAAAGCGTTATTTGCGATACACATGTACGTTAGGAGTATAAAAGTATTTGTAGAACTTAATTTTCAATAGCTTTTGTATAAAAAAAATTTTAAAATTCGAACTGGAAATAACACTTTTACTCTTATGGAATAGCGATTTTTGCAAATATTTCGTCAATTATGCATTCTTTATATATTTGTCAAGAGTACAAAAGTATTTAGAGTTGGATTTGAAATATTTTGTGTATGAATGAAATTTCAAAATTCGGACCGGAAGTAACTTTTACTCTTATCGAATAGCGATTTTTGCAAATATTTCGTAAATTATGCATTCTATATATCTACATATATTTGTCAAGAATATAAAAGTATTTAGAGTTGGATTTGGAATATTTTTTGTATAAATAAAAATTCAAAATTCGGACCGGAAGTAATACTTTTACTCTTAGCGAGTAGCATTTTTTTGCAAATATCTCACAAAGTATGTATCCTGTAGAGATTTATTAAGATACTGGAAGTACTTAGAATAGAATTTTGAATAATTTTTGTATAAAATAATTTTTAAAATTGTATGATTTGAAACGCTCATACGTATAAGAAGGTCGTGTGGTGACCACACCCGATTTTTTGAGTGATATTTCGACTGGAATAATATAAGCACACTTATTCTTGTCTATATTTTAATTTATTAGATGATATATGTCTAAATTTGTTCGGTTAATTCGTAGTGAAGGATTAGTAATAAATTCTGACCATTAACCAGTAGTTTTAGATCCAATATTATTTATTCATAAACGCTTGCACATTAGGATCGTTTAGTAACGTATATTTAAAAAAAAGTATGAGAACACTAAAACAAATATAGTATAAATGTTTATATTTAGTGATTTTATAAATGATAGTACTTTTTAAAACATAAGTACAATAATTTCAGGAGACATCCTACTATTAGATTTTCAATTTTCTATGTCTTCTCCGTTTTTCGTGCACAAAGCATATATTTTCTGGATACAAAAGGTGAAATCAATTTTAGTTTGCCCGTGGCGTAACTCTTATCTCTTTGACTTTCTGACGAAAAGATAGTTTAAATCCTAAAACCTCCAAGGAAAACATTTCTACAAAAGCATCTTGATTGTTTTTATATCTATTTAGTGTTCCTATTGTGCAGTCAAAGTTACGCTTGAAAAAAGTTGTATATATATATTTGTTTCTGGGAATTGCAAAAAGTGCTTTATATATACTTTTGCGTTATTGTGTTTACGTATTTAGTGTACCTAAACAAGAAATATACTTTTATGCTTGCCATTATACAAATATTAGCAAACATTTTATATTATGTAACATTCATAACTTACTTTTCAAATACAGAGTTAGAATTATAATAGAAGCGAAAATATAATGATATTAGGTATAGCATTTAAAGATAAGATATTGATGAAACGCCCTTTTTTTTGTTATACATATTACTTTAAATTCGTTTTGTATAATATTTCATCAATAGTATGGACAATTCTTGTATTTATTAGAAATCTAACTCTACAAAATTTTTCGTTTTATTGACTACTGGATCATTATTTAAAAATTGTCAATATTAAATTAATAACTCAATATTACAAGTGCGTGTTAAAAAACTATGTGTTCGCCACTGCTTGCTTCCTTATTTTTGGATCCATTGAGTTTGTGAAATTAGTAAATTGGCGACACCTTTTGTTACAATTGATATGGTGTAAACAAAAAACAATTGAATATGTCATTTAAAATATATTCACAAAAACTTTTCTGTTTTTAATGGAAAACATATATTTTTACATATTATGAAGGAACATAATCTTTTGAATAAAAAACATTTTAATATACTTTTACTGCTGTTGTAGCAATTGATTCTTACTAATATACGTCTACTGTAAAATTATAAATAAATAATAATGCACAATCAAAGTAGAGTCGGCAGTTTCGGGATTAAATACTGCTTGATTCGTGAATGCACAACCAAAACAGCTATCCGGAATTTTGGAACTAATTACTGCTTCGTCAATGACTGCACCATCAGAGAAGTGATTTGGCGAAAATCATGCATTTTATTTGCCGAAACGTGTTTGTACAAAAATATGAGATTTATTAAGGTAAAGTTAACGAAAGTATTTAATACTTATACTTCGACATTTCTATACACGGGCGAAAAAGAGTTCGTTCAATATCAATTTATTTCTTCTTTTCATTAATTTCTTGGTGACAGACCTAAATTACAACTTCACATGTATTTATATAGATTTCAGTATATATCAGCAAAGACAGTAATATTTTCTGCTTTTTAAAAGTCGAAAATAATATCGCAAAAAGATAAAAGCGTGTTAAAATAAAAGGATATTTTATGTCGTAAAACCATAGCACTTGTAATGCGGACCGACGATACGTTTTCCCATATCAGTGTTGAACACTCATAGTTCAGGACATTGTGGACGCTGCCTGAACGAACTGTTCTCATCGGTATTTATATTATACACTCCATTGCTTCGCATACCTATTCTATTTTAGAGTCGTCATAAAAATGAATTCTCTCTCTTCGCTATATCAAGATAAAAATTTATAGGAAAAACAACACATTTAATTATATGCAGGACATCTAGGAATAAAATAAGGATGAGTTAGTATAAAATGTATTTTTTAGCGCTTTTATATACCGAGTCGCATTACTTGTATCACGGAAACAAATTTTGACAAACCACACTTACAGTATTATGTAGTATATAATTGGGAGCAAAACTTATAAATACAGTGTGTCCAACACCTCTCGATCCATTTAACTGGAAAAAGTAGCAAAAGAAGCTTTATTAATGGGACAAGAACAATGTAAACAAATATGCAATAACATAACTAACGTAATTCCACATGACCGCCCTCCATTTCGAAGCACTTCAAAAAGAATCCGAAGGTCTTCCCGAACGTGACACATCATTAACGCTTCCTGTACGTTGAAATTTATTAAAAAGTCTTCGAAAGTTGGCTCGTGTGGGCCCTGGTTTTCTAAACTTCCTTCTAAACTCTTCGCGACATTCTTCATAAGTTAGGCTATTCTCTCTTGTAAAGTTAACATTTTAAACACCTGCAACCAAAGAGATATAACACAACGTTTTCTATCAAATGGATCGAGAGTTTATGAGCACACTGTATTTGCAGTACTACTACTACGTATGCTTGCAACCATTATATTAATGGTTTCATATGTTCGGCATGAGATTTTTATAATAAGAATACAATCAACTAACGATTCCAGTTTTTAATTCTCAGAATTGGTATATATGCGAGTCTATACAGGGTGGAACAAAACCATAAAATATTGGCTGCAGCTTTTACTTTCTTCTACGTACTATAAGGAAGTATTGGGATGACGAAAATTTTCGACCTCGAGATTTTTGCAGATGCCCTCGTTTGAAGTCCCCTGACACAAAAGAAGTGGTTTTTAAAAAATGTCTGTGTCTGTGTCTGTTTGTGTGTGACCACGATAGCGGTCAAACCGCTGTAGATATCTATTCCAAATTTTGAATTTTGCAAATATTTCGTCAATTACTAAGTTTAAACAAATTTATAAAGAATACAAATGTACTCAAAATTAAATTTCAGAAAAATTGTATTAAAATTTTTTTTCGAAATTCCTACCGGAATGGATCAGCTCACTTTTAGAAGGAACATTGCTCTAGGGCCTATTGAAAGTAATGGCAAAAAGAATATTTCTCAAAAATCAAATTCATCTTCTCCATTTAAAAATGCTACTTCAAGGTTTGACAGAATCGATCATTTAGTAACTGAACAAACTAAGCAAACCAGATTTACAGTGTGTCATAAGAAAGTATCTACCAAGTGTACAAAATGTGATGTAGCTTTACATGTAAAGTATTTTGTCGCATATGGCACAAAGGCATAGCATTTTTTTTAAATATTCAGTACTTTTTATGTAATTTTTCTAGTTCAATAATTTAATAAACATCAAATAAAATAATTTTTGTCTTGGCTTTATTGTCGTCTATTTTCTCACTGTCTGATTTTTTAAATATTTTTTATGTCATTAGTAAGCCTAAATTTATATAGTATTGTTAAAAAAATTTCACACACACTAGCTAAGCTAGTGTGTGATACATTTCACTTGAAAAAATGAAAACCCTGTAACGTTAATTTTGGAACCCTCTTTAGCTGCGAATATAACTTATATCATTCATACAATGCTCAAATTTGATTTTATGAACATGTTCTATTAAATACCTTAACGCAAAAAACAAATCCTGGTGTACGTACTGATTACGTAAAATACAAATTAGAAATAAAGTCTAGAGTAGCACATGATCCATCTCTATGTAATTTAAGGTTAACTGATGTAAAATTCTCCACAAACTGGTTTGGGGTAATGCCTAATTTTTTAACTTGTTTGGAATTTATAAGTGAACATTATAATGTAGTTTTCTATCAATAAAATTTGAATTTATCAATGTATCATATCTGCTCAGTGACGCCATATTGTCTCCGTCCTTAGGGCTTTAAATGAACGACTGATTTTTACAAAATGAAATATTTTTATATCCAAGAGGTTTTATAATGGAGATACCTATTCTAAAAGTTATTTAATATAATTCACTTTCAATAATTTGGGCCGAAATGGGTTAATAAACATATTCTATTAAATACCACCAACCAAAAAATAAACCTGCCTGAAAAAGAACGTAAAAGACATATCATCTTTGTTTAATTTACTGGATAATCAATCAAAGAAAGCTGTCTAATAACCATTCTCATAAGCAAACATAATTTATTTTATCTTATCTGATTCAGACAGTTATCCGAAAGTTAAACTAGTTAGTTATCTTCCGATATTTTCCCGGTCATACCGAACATGCGTGTGCGTGTCACTTATTTACTTTGTTGATACGTCATCATCAGTAGTCACTAAGTTTAACACGCAAATAATTAAACTCAGACCCGTATCATAATTAAATCTTTATTAAAGATGAGGATGGAAGATACGTTTTTTTGGGGTCAATTAACTCAACGATCATATTGCCGCCAAATAATGCTGTACAAAGGTTTTGAAAAATGAGCTCCTCCGACAATAAAACACGTACAATAGAGTTGAGATAATCGAGATGATTTAGTATGAAATATCTAGTAATTTATCTTTTTGACTTTTTATCTAAATGATTCGAAATATGCCCATAAAAATTCTGTCGATTTTTTTTGTCTTTAAATTGACAATAGCCGCTAGAAAGCTATCAAAAACATAGTTCATTTCATATTATATCTATCTATTTAGTAGTCTAATACGCATAACATCAAATTGCTTCATTATTTGAATTTGAACTGTTGACTAAAATGATATATTTTAGATCGCTGACAATTTCCAATTAATTAAAAGATTGAAAGGTACTTTCTCTGCCCAATCGATACTTGACGTAAATCTCGTTTTTGTTCTATATTTGGTATGCTAAGAACCTCTCAGGAGTCTCCAGAGAATTAATTATTTCGAAGCTGTTGAATAAAAAAATCCGATAAAATTCAACGTAGGCGTATTGGAAGCCCTATAAAATTTCGGAAAAAATAAAGTTATGATCATTTGGAACAATTAATATTTGTTGTATGCGAATTGTTGTTTAATATAATTTCAGAGAGTTATATGATTCAAATATGCAGTAGGTAGCAGGTACGGCAAACCTCGAGATGTATGTTCATAATTCGAACTGACGATGACATTCATTTCATGAAATACCGCGGAAGCTTGAGCAACTCATCTGTTGCTTAATATAATGTATTTGATTATAAAATTTGAACATTCTTCTCACAGCTGTGGTGCTATTGGCAGCAAGCAAGATGTCTGTCTGACATATAGATATACAGAAATAAAGAGACGGAGTAACAGGTATGTAAAGTCCGAACAGAAATAGGCCCAAATAAACCGCAATGAGGAAGAAATTAAAAATTTAATTTTCTATGTTGTTTTTTAGATAAAAAAAATTATATTACGGACCTGGCACAGAATGTATGTTTATAAATACACGTAAGAATGCTCATTTGTAAATAGAAACGAACACGCATTCATAGAAAAATACGCTTTTATTTATATAAAACGGGAGAAAATACGTTGAATCGTACTCATTCATATAAAACATATTTTTTGCCCGATGCGTCTAGATAACGCAGCTATATAGTCGGTTGTTGACCCAGATGGGCGATCCACTTTATTGCAGACAATAGAAGATTGTTTTTATTTTTAAAATAAAAAGGTTGCTGCTCTTTAATGTGTTTGTAGTCGGCAACATCTGATTATTATTATTTTAGAATATTCAATAAATCGTAGTTTTTCTAGCCTTTATTACAGTAAATATCAAGAATGTAATTATTTTTTTCTAGCAGGTGTAAAATTAAAGTAATTAATGGTTTGATATTTATTATGAAGTATCTATTCCTCCTCCTTTTTTTTTAACACAAGTAATATGGTGGTCCTGAAAAGGACCGATTGTGAAAGTGAAGCAGGTGGATATTTATCGTCCAGGGTCGGCGTAAGGTCAATTGAATTCTTTATTATTTTTTTTCTGCCGTCTGCGCACGAATAGAATTGATATTTTGAGGGTACATTTTTACATAATCTAGCTTCCGATTTCTGCTACTCCGTCTTTTTTTCGGGGGCAGCCCGTATATGTTTGGGTCAGAGTGACGGTAAAATTTCTTTAATTTAATTGGAATGACTATAATTTTCAAATAATTTTGTACCAGCGAGAAAAATGTTTCATTTCATTATATTTTTTAGATATTTTTTCATCCCTTGGTCGTTTAGCTATAAAGCAAGGAATAAATAAAAACCCGTAAATTTTAAGCAATATTTTTCGGATTTTATTTGAGCAATAGAAAAGTGTAGTAATTTTATATTGAGAAAAATGATAAATGTGTCCTACATACGATAGTTGCATGAAAATTTTATAGTTGATCAATGTTTCTATGAAAATGAATTTGAAATCATCTTACATGTCTTTACCAATTGTCTAGGAAGGCTACTTTTGGCCAAGTACATTAAATCTGTCTTCTGTTTAATAATATAGACCATAAGGAGAGCACTAACTCATGTCCGTATTTATTTATAAGTAAAATACACGAACGAACACGCATTCACATAAACTCATTTATTGAAAAATATTCAAGCACTGCTTTTATATGTTATTTTAACTATATATTAGTCAACTAAAAACTAGAAGTTATTCGAATTTCCCTGCTTTTAAATTTAAACTGTTGATCGCAATTTTCATAAAATTCTATACAATTTAGCAAGACAATGCAGACAAGAGAAGGAATCGATTACCACCCACCACTATTTTGACGTATAGAGCATCTCCGTGTTGTATTGCTCAAGAGATATTTCGGTTTGATTTTTACTTTCTTATACGTAGTATAAGGACGTATTGCGATGATGAAAATTTTCGACATCGAGATTTTTGCAGATATCCACGTTTTGAAGTCCCCTGATACCAAAAAAGTGGTTTTTAAAAAATGTCTGTGTGTCTGTGTGTCTGTGTGTGTGTTTCAGTAAAATCGGTAGACCGGAAGTAGCAGTTTACTTCAGCGAAAAAATCGAATTTGCCAATATCTCGTCAACTACTAAGTTTAAACAAATTTATAAAGAATTCATATATACTTAAAATTAAAATTGAGAATAATTTTATTTTAAAAGTTTTTCGAAATTCCTACCGGAAGTAGGTCTTTTACTCTTATCGAAAAACAGTGTTTTAAAGCATAATTTTCAATATCTTTTGTATAAAAAAAATTTCAAAATTCAGACCGGAAGTACCACTTTTACTCTTATTGAATAGCGATTTTTTGCAAATATATCGTAAGTTATACATTCTATATATATTTATCAAGAGTACAAAAGTCTTTAAAACTGGATTTGCATAATTTTTGGTATATTTGAAATTTCAAAATTCGGACCGGAAGTAGCACTTTTACTCTTAGCGAGGAGCACTTTTTTGATAATATCTTGCAAAGTATGCATTCTATAGAGATTTATTAAGAGAATTGAAGTCTTAGAAGAGGATTTTCAATAACTTATGTAAAAAAAAATCTTAAAATTCTATAATTTGAAACGCTCATACGTATAAGAAAGTCGTGTGGTGGCCACACCTATTTTTTGGTAAAGTAATGCAGATTAAACTTGAATTTCGAAATACCTATCGTATTCTAAGCGATAATTTTTTTTTTTTTCGGTTGTTTGCAGCATTTTACTGTGTAATACATGTCATATCACGAACTTGTTTTCTATGCTAACATTTTCGGAAAAGCTCGAGTAGGTATGTGGTATTCCAGGTAAGCTATATTACTCTAAGTACTCTTAAAAAAAAGTTGAAACTTTTAAATGGACGGAGCTACACTTTTGAAAAGAAAGCTTGGTTAGTTTTGCTGACAATTTAGAGCATTTTTTAAAAGTTATAACAGTTAACGAATGGTAGATGTATGACTGAGATCCAACAATAAGACCAAAATCCTTGTGGGAGCGTAAGAGGCATTTGTTGCCGAAAGAGATAAGACAGCCAATTCGTCAAGAAATCTGATAGCGACGCTGTTTTGATATACTGAAAAAATATTATTGATTAAATATATGAAAAAGGCTTTACAATAACAGGAGAAGAACAAATGGATATAATTAGAGAATTGAAAACTACCATACAGCAAAATATCTCCACAACTTTGACCAAAAAATTATGATCTTTCATAACAAATTCAGAGTTCATAAAGTATGCTGCTTTGGAAAATGCTGCATACTTTACAGCCCAGATTTAACACCGAGTAACTATTGTATATTTTCTAAATTAAATCCAAATCCAGCACTAAATACTTTCACTGAAAATCTAATCAGATTTCAAGACAGAAATTATACTCGTTGATAAAGGATCGGGCTGATAGGTTTAGCGATTAGGTCGCTATAGTAATCAGGGAGAGAGAGAGAGAGAGAGAGAGAGAGAGGTTTTTCTAGAACTATCTTTTCGGTGTCACAAGGATTTCAATACATGGACATCATCCAAAATTTCGAGGTCAAAAATTTTGTCATCATAGTACTTCCATATACTGCGCCCTCAGGTGCTCTTTTTTCTGGTAAATTCGTGAAAAAAGATGTGTAAAAATCAATGGGATATTAAACATTGCTAATTGTGCAACTAAATATTTATCAACTTACTCCACAGGTGTTATCATTGTTTCAAAACTCACTTCGACTAAAACCGAAGCAAAATTATTTATTTAAAAATGTTTATTGAAACCAATAAATAATTAAAACAATAAATAATATATAATATCGCCTACATTGTAATAGGGTTTGTCGTTACATGTTGGAATTCCGTTTATATGAATAAACAAATAAAACTGGTGTCTGAAATTCAATAACATATATTATTCTCTGATAGGTGCTGTGCATTTTTGTACATAAGCTATCAGCTATCTACTTGGATAATGTTAGGTTTTAGTCATTTGCAAAACGCATACGAATCGTTAGTATGCTGTATGACTGCGAAAATCAGCTTATTAAAATTTGTATTTCTGATTTTTTTCTTCGTCTATTTTACCGGTCATACGGGATTAATTCTCACAAAATATGCCTCAAAACGCGTGGAGGAAAATATATAGAATTTTCACAATACCTCTAGTATATAGACTGATTTAATGAATTAAAGATGAGACAATAAATGCTACCCACGCTTTAATGGCAATAAAGCATGAGTAGCAAACAGTAGTGAATATCTTATTATATTGTTCTTGTCCTTTGATGTCTTTTAGTTATGTTTGTTTGTATTTCACATTGTTAAATTAATGCTATTCAACCAAATATGCATGTTTGTATATAAGGTTATATAAACAAAAATTGTTATTTTAAAAGTTAATTTCAAATGTGATTTATAATAATTCCTCCACAAACAGGGTTGTAAACAATAATTAATAAATACCTTTTTAAGATTTAACTGGCTCAGACCTAGTCAGTAACCACTGTTCACAGGCGATACTTATGGTGCCATCTGTTGTACAAAATATTTACTCCCGGATGTTTCCAGAGTAAAGCATACTGGAGAATATTTTGTTGTTGACTGTTTGGCAGTTGTGCACACTACAACACATTTTATTTATATTTAGTGTTTGTATTGATAAAAATTGACATGGCTGGTAAGTAAAGCAACAATATAGTTATATTGTCATGTGTTATACAGCGCAACTGGCAAATTCGGTGTTTTGCTGTTAACTGTATTGCCCAAAAATTGGTGGTTTCATGAAACAACCACTAGGAATATACACGGTAACTATTAATACTATGCAAGACAAATTTCTTTTTTCTTTCCAGGTAAAGATAAATTGACATTCAGTGAACTTGAAGCACTAAGTCAAAGCGAAGTAGATGTGATTTTAGCTGACATTCCTTCAGACGGGGAATTTCTAGCTGACGACTATTTATCAGGTGATGAGGACGAGATTGAAAACAATATAGAAAATCCAAATTTTTTAAGTAACAACGATAACAAAATTAATCATAATATCAATGAGATTGATAGTTACGACGAACCAGTAGCTCGTATAGCGGAAAGAACTTGTGCTGAGATTACGGATTTATTTCCAAATAACATATTGTGGGAAAAAACAATTTTTATCAGGAACCTCCAGCCGCTCTTGAAGATGCTTTCGACACACCTATGGATGAATCCTTAGAGCGTCCTCTAGATATTTTTATGTGTCTGTTTTCCAAAGAACTGATAGAGACAATTGTATTAAACACAAATCTGTATGCTACTAAAAATCAGTCTATTAGAGGAAACAAAAACTTTCAGCCAACCACTTCTGAAGAAATGAAGATTTTCTTAGGCGTCAACATAATGGGAATAAAAAAATCGCCCAGCTTGAAAGATTACTGGTCTTCACAAGAAGAAATACAGGATCCTTATATCTCAAAGATTATTTCTCGTGACAGATTCTTCTGGTTGTTAGGTAATTTACATTTTGCAGATAATACATTACAACCTAAGAAAGGAGAACAAGATTACGAGTAGAACTATAAAGTAAGAACACTTCTTACCTCACTCGCTCCAAAGTACAAGGAGTACTACAGCCCTGGAGAATTTCAGGCAGTTGATGAGAGTATGATCAAGTACAAAGAAAGATCCAGTATGAAGCAAAACCAACAAAACGGGGATATAAAGTGTCGGTAAGAGCAGATGAATCTGCCTATATGTGTGAATTCCAAATTTACACGGGAAAAATTGCTGACTTACCTGAAAAGGATTTGGGAGGACGCGTCGCACAGTGGGGCAAAAAGCGTTTCTACCTGGCAAAAAATCGAAACATGAAATGTCGTGTTTACCCTCTATAGAGTTATTTTCTTAATTACAACTATCTTATGCATTAGAAAACAGGATTGGGGTTATTTTAAATGTACCTGTACTCAACTGTACAGAGGTCTAGTTCTCGCTAACTGCTTAAGAATGTAGACGTTTACGTAATTGTGTTATATTTGCCCTGTGTTTGTGAATTTATTGTAGTAAAACTTTTTATAATATTTGAGTTTTTTGCTATGGAGCCTTCAATAGCAGGTATGTATTTATAGATCACAAACATTTATTGCCATAAAATCATTTAGATTATATAAAATGTTATAAATAATGGCTTACGTAAATGTATACTGAGTTGTACATATTTGCAAAAACTATGCATGAAAATAGTTATGTATCAAGTTAGATCACGTTTAAGTTTTAGTGTTATATTAATAATTGGACTTTATATATTATTCATACGTTAACATTTCTTGCACATTTTTGCACATTTTGAGAATATTTAAATTTTTTGCAGATATTGTATTTTGCGAAAGTTAACACAATTTTAGATATGTAGCTATTTATTCATTTTTATTAACAGGAACGGCCCCAACTAAACTTTTTTAAGTCGACAGGAACTATTCAACATCATGACAAGTTGCACCAATACTGAAAATGAAGAAAGGTTCAAGTTTTTGCGAGAAGAAATGAAAATTCGAACTAATTGTCGGGAAGAGGATGTAAAAGTTTTAAATAAAACTTTAGCTTACAGTTTAGAGCACCTTGGACGAAGACATCTAGAACGAAAGAAAGGTTTCTTTTACAAAATAAAGATTGGCTGAATACATCAATATCATTTCTTTCAGAAAAACGGCAACGGTAACGTAGAGGTCGCCTTCAAGTTATTTTCGAAACTGGTGCAGAACGAACTAAGCGGCTAAAGACAATGTTACTTAGGGAATCCACTTCTAATGCTGTTTTAAGTTATGCCGCACAAATGAGTCTTAAGGCAGCGGGACAATCACAGACTTCTAAGAAGCACGGAACAAGGACTTCAAAAGGTTTAGGGAACACAACTCAATAAAGTTCGGCAGAGAAAAAAGTATGACACTTTTAATATGCTTTTGCTAAGCTCAGATCATGTGGTGGTGGACAAAAGAAAAAGTCCAAAGAAAAATCTGCAAGCTCTACCCAAAGAGGTATTAGAGCTCTTAAATTCACCATCTGGTCAAGTTGACGCCGACGGTGATGATAATGATGATGACGACGACGAAGACAGTATTGAAGACGATAAAACTTTCTATTCTGAAGATGACGTTTGTTAATTTTTAAGTAAAAAATTTTGCAAACATTTGGAAAGAAAAATGATGTTTAAGTTATTATGTGTTTTACTTAATAATTAATATATAGAGAACATACACTTGCTTTATTTACTTTTATTAACGTTTATGAAAATGTATACACCACCACGCTACAATTTATATGTGTGACCGGTTTAAGGAAATCACGTGAGGTGCGATAACTTCGGGCGTATGCTTAATATTCTTATGAAATTTTATACAAATGCTATTTTTGTCGATAAGAATCAATGTACCAAAATTCAGCGTTCTTGCTTAAGCGGTTGAATTGATGCCAACTATCAGGGCTTTTTGCCCCACTGTGCGTCGTAAGAGATCTAACAAATGAATTGAAGTATAAGAATCACAAAGTATTTTTCGATAATTATTCTTCTAATGTTCCACTTTTGTGGGGCCTGCGAAAAGATAATATTTATGGCTGTGGAACATTGAAGAAAGGAAAAAAATTTGGATTTTATCGATGATAAAGGGGTGACAAGTGGACAATCAGATTGGCGAATGACAGAAGGTAACCTAGTATGTATAAAATGCACGGATAAAAAGCCAATGTACTTTATTTCTAATTATCATAATCCCGAAGATATTGTTACGACAAAGCGACGTAATAAGGATGGCACATTAAAGGAAATTGGCTGATCAAGATTAGTAGCTGATTACAACAAGAACATGGGCATTGTTGACAAGGTTGATATGTTGAAAAAATGTTATGCGATAGACCGCAAAAGCAGAAAATGGTACCACAAAATAGTTTGGGATTTTATAGATACTACAGTTATAAATACCTACATATTGTTCAGAAAAAGAAGTCGTGGTGAATCACTTGATTTGAAACAGCTTCCACTAAATGTATCATCTGGATTCATTGGTGCTGAATATTTGGCCAAAAAAAGGACGAAAGTCATTGCAGGTAGGAAATCATTATAAAAAAAAAAATGTTCCAATCGAAAGAAGAACTGACAAAGCTGCTCATATGCCTATCTATGGAACATCAAGACGTTGTGCAGTGTGGAGTACTAAAGGAGAGTCTCACAGAAGTAAATCGAGTTGCACTACATGTGATGTTGGACTTTGTTTGAGCGAGAAACGCAATTGTTTCCAAAATTTTCAACAATGCGAGTAGTCCTACTGGTTACACAGTGTGACCACCATTTTCCAAAAAAGAGGGCCTTATATTATAATATCAAATATTTTTTTTATATTTTTATGTGAACTTTTCGTTCATATTTTGCAGTTTAAAATGTATTGGTTTTAATAAAAGTTAATTCAGGACTTAAAGTGTTAAATATTTCTAATTTAAATTACAAATTTAATAATCGATAATATACAGGCTTAGGACCTGAATTATAACAATATATACTGATTCTAATTAATTAACCAATATTGTTTCTTCAACAAAAATTCGAAAGATTTTTTTCTGTACTAATAATACTTTGCTAGGAAAGTATTTCTGAATACCATTTTAATATTCGTAAGCTTGAGTTGGAATAGCAATATAAATTGACAAATATTGGAGAAAGGATACTAAAATCATCCAACTATGTAATGATAATAACCCAAATTTAAGCGAGTGCCGTTACTAGTGTATTTATTTTTACGATAGGCAGTATAAAGTTGAGATAAAACAAGAGATGAATCCATTTATCTGAAAATCCCTCGTCACTCATAAATCACAAATCGGAAGACGAGGGGCAAAATTCTAGATATCTGGCTGATATTTATAAGTCTTCCCCTTGCTAGTGCTATCTGCCCTCACTATCGCGGTGACTCACCAGCATTCTAAGCTCTCACTTTAAAAGTTATTGTCTTTTATTTATCTGAAGACACCCTCGAGAAATACTCTCGCCGATAATATAAGAGAATGCGGTCAAAATTAATATCAATTCGTTCGATGTGACTGGCACGGTAGTTGCTTAAAATAATTTTCCGGTTTGGTTGGCTGGTCCCTCGCCACAAGGGGGTCGACTTCAATAAAATTATAAAGAGATGAATTCAATTTTTGCTCACTGTATTCTAATGCATAATGCATTTTACAAATTTGGAATATGCGATTCTAGTTATTGGTGCCTATTGGGAGTATGTACATACAGAGTGATCTTATTATAACTTCGTTCATAGACGTGCAATATAAGTTTATTCTTCCAACATTCTATATCCCTTGAAGTCCTGAATTAACTTTTATTAAAACAAATACATTTTAAATTACAAAATATGAACGAAAAGCTTACATAAAAATATAAAAAAATATTTGATATAATAATATAAGGCCCTCTTTTTTTGGAAAATGGTGGTCACACTGTGTAACCAGTTGGACTACTGGCATTGGTGAAAATTTTCGAAACAATTGCGTTTGTCGCTCAAACAAAGTCCAACATCACATATAGTGCAACTCCATTTACTTCTGCGAGACTCTGCTTTAGTACTGCACATTGCACAACGTCTTGATGTTCCATAGATAGGCATATGAGCAGCATTGTCAGTTCTTCTTTCGATTTGAACATTTTTTTTGTAATGATTTACTACCTGCAATGACGTTCGCCTTTTTTTTGGCCAAATATCAAGCACCAATCAATCCAGATGATACATTTAGTCGAAACTGTTTCAAATCAAGTGATGCACCACTACTTCTTTTCTGAACAATATGTGGGCATTTATAATGGTATTATCTATAAAATGCCAAGCTATTCTGTTGTATCATTTTTTGCTTTTGCGGTCTATCGCATAACATTTTTTCAACATATGAGCCTTGTCAACAAAGCCCATGTTCTTGTTGTAATCAGCTACTAATCTTGGGCAGCTTATTTCCTCTAATGTGCCATCCTTATTACGTCGCTTTGTCGTAACAATATCTACGGGATTTTGATAATTAGAAAGAAAGTACACTGGCTTTTTATCCATCTATTTTATACATACTAGGTTATCTTCTGTCATTTGCCAATCTGATTTTGCTCTTGTCATCCTTTTATCATCGATAAAATCTTTAGGTACACATTTTTTTCCTTTCTTCAATGTTCCACAGCCATAAATATTATCTTTTCGCAGGCCCCACAAAAGTGGAACATTGTAAAAATAATTATCGAAAAATACTTTGTGATTCTTATACTTCAAATCATTTGTTAGACCTCTTACGACGCGTCCTCCCAAATCGTTTTCAGGTAAATCAGCAAGTTTTCCCGTGTAATAATTAATTGGAATTCACACACATAGGCAGATTCATCTGCTCTTACCCTCACTTTAGATCTCGTTTTGTTGGTTTTGCGGGCATAAATTGCTTCATATTGGACCTACCTTTGTACTTGATCACACTCTCATCAACTGCCTGAAATTCTTCAGGGCTGTAGTACTCCTTGTAGTTTTGAGCGAGTGAAGTAAGAAGTGGTCGTACTTTATAGAACTTATCGTAATTCCTTCCTTTGTACTTGATCACACTCTCATCAACTGCCTGAAATTCTTCAGGGCTGTAGTACTCCTTGTAGTTTTGAGCGAGTGAAGTAAGAAGTGGTCGTACTTTATAGAACTTATCGTAATCTTGTTCTTCTTTCTTAGGGTGTAATGTATTATCAGCACAATGTAAATTACCTAACAACCAGAAGAATCTGTCACGAGAAATAATCTTTGAGAAATAAGGATCCCGTATTTCTTCTTGTGAAGACCAGTAATCTATCAAGCTGGGCAGTTTTTTTATTCCCATCAGAATATTGAAGCCTAAGCAAATCTTCATTTCTTCAGAGGTAGTTGGCTGAAAGTTTTTGTTTCCTTTAATAGACTGATTTTGAGTAGCATACAGATTTGTGTTGAATACAATTGTCTCTATCAGTTCTTCAGAAAACAGATACATAAAAATATCTAGAAGACGCTCTAAGGATTCATCCAAAGGTGTGTCAAAAGCATTTTCAAAATCAGCTGGAGGTTTCTGATAAAAATTGTTTTTTTCCCACAATATGTTATTTGGAAATACATCAGTAATCTCAGCACGAGTTCTTTCCGCTATACGAGCTAGTGGTTCGTCGTCACTATCAATCTCATTGTCATTATCATCAATTTTGTTATCGTTGTTACTTAAAAAATTTGGATTTTCTATATTGTTTTCAATCTCGTCCTCATCACCTGATAAATAGTCGTCAGATAGAGATTCCCCGTCTGAAGTAATCACATCTACTTCGCTTTGACTTAGTGCTTCAAGTTCACCGAATGTCCATTTATCTTTACCTGGAAAGAAAAAAGAAATTTGTCTTGCAAACTATTAGTAGTTAACGTGTATATGCCTAGTAGTTGTTTCATGAAACCACCACATTTTGGGCAATACAGCAAAACACCAAATTTGCCAGTTGCACTGTATAACATAACACAATATAACTATATTGTTGCTTTCCTTACCAGCCATGTCAATTTTTATCACTACAAACACTAAAAATAAACAAAATGTGTAGTAGTGTGTACAACTGTCAAACAGTCAAAACGAAATATTCTACAGTATGCTTTACTCTGGAATCATCCGGGAGTAAATATTTTGTGCGACAGATGGCACCATAAGTATCGCCTATAAACAGTGGTTACTGATATATACCACTAGGTCGGAGCCAGTTAAATGTTAACTCCACGTGACCAGTAGGATGCAAAGGGATATATTATTACTCATTCAAATTTTATAACCAAATTACACGAGAAATTTAGATAAAATCCAAAATTTGAAAGGTAGGAAACCAGAAAGGGATTATCTACAAACAAACAGAACAGCAAATGGAATGCGTCACGTCATATCCTTTGTAGTTGCCGCTGCCCTTCACAGTATAGCCGCGAACATGCTCGAGCTTGTTACAGTACTTTTTAATGCAATTTTAAGTTAATCTTAGTGAAAACAAATAAAAATTTTGTTTTGAAGATGTGATTGGATACCCTATATAAGCATACAGTTTTAATGTTTAAGACAATGCAAAATACTAAAATTTTAGACTGTTAAGTCGGTTATAAAAATCGTGTCAGCTTGTGATTATTATTGGGTTGTCATTTATTTCATTGATTTTTAAGTTCATGTATTTATTTCTCTATAGGTATATGTGATATTGCAGACGTACGTTTGAGTCTACTTTCACGTAAAGATTTCAAACATAAAGAAATTTAAAACCCCTTCGACGCCACAGGGCGAACATTTTGCGACCATCCGTATTCGGTTATGTCCAGTTAATAGATTTACCGTCCTAAAAATTTAATGCATTTTGAAGCTAGTTACATATTTGTTAAAGCGGATTTCCATGCGGAGGAAATGTTGTACAAAATGCGATATTTACTAAACCCGAAAAAGTAAGCACACCATTTTCATGTATAACAGTGTCATTAATTATTAAAATTTAATTTTCTGTCTATTTTCCCATCAGCATCGGTAGTAAATGCGGCTTGCTTCCAACAAAATTGTCTGAAATTTTAATGAAATATAAATACAGGTGTTTCGTGCTTTTTTGTCCTATCCACCTACATTCCACACTTGGCGGCATTGCTTCAGCTAAATTAAAGTTAATTGCTATTTATACAGGAAAGTTAATTAAGGTAATGCAATGTTTAATTGCAACAAGGAAAGTGCCGCAGTATCACCGGCAGACGCACAGATATGCGAAACGATTCCGTCCGGGAAATTATACTTCTGGGGGACGTCGGTCTGCAGTTAATATAATAAAGGCATTCTTGAGGGTTCTGCGACCATTAAGTATTTATGTAATCAAAGAAAATTGCACGTGCGTAACAATAGCAAAGGAATTTTTATGTGCGAGCTTAACTTGATTATTGTATTTCTTATGTCGCTATAAAATGACCTCTCCACGTTCCTTCTTTATAGAAGAACCCATATTAATATTATGAAGGCAAAGGAGAAATATCAAGTATCTAGAAAATTTTTCTACGATATACGTAATTTTATATGATAATAACCATGTGACATAAAATGACGTTATCAAATACAAAATTCTTTAATATAAAATTTCGCTTAAATTAAATTAATAAATAATAATATAAATAATTCTGTCTAGTGCAGTAATTACTATATTTATCTATTTAATTGAAACAAATCCGTTCGATGAAATATGGCGTTTCGATTTAATAGAAACCTTTCTCACACCTGTGTATTAAATAATACACAAGTATAGTATAGTTTTATTTGCCATCAAATTTTACATAGCATGTCATGTTAATAAAATATGCACATTTATAAAAGTTCATATAAAACATATTAAAAGAAACTTACACAGACGTAAAAACATGAAAAGGTACATAATTTATAATGAAATCGCCTGTAAAACATAAAACATGTAAATTATCAATACAAACATTCACACACTTATACAGGGTGTTTAAAAAAGATGCGGCAATATTAAAGGGGTTGATTGTCCAGATCATTTTATACAAAAAAGTTTATAATAAACAAGGTCCGCAAACGCTTCGTTACCGATCTACAGCGCGTTGAAGTTTAATTAAAAGAAACAGTCAAAATTAGATTTCTCCATGACGGCATTAAAGATCATAATAAAATTTTAGGCGTGGTGTTTTTCAAGAAAAAAATAGGACGCCGCTGATTTCTCTAAAAATAAAAATATGTTTCTATTCTTTGTTCAATTGTGAAGAAAGAAGCTCTCTTAACTTTTTATCGTACGACGTAACGTTTTCAGTAAAAAAAAAAACACATTCTAGTGCATGCACATTTATCATGCTTACAAAAAAATGTTTAACAGTCCTGTTTTATTCACTGACATATTGAATGACATATGATTAATAATTTTGTATGTGTCGAATTTGTTGAATTTCCTTATCATGAATCGCTATACAAATGCAGAGATGACCGCCATGCACTACATTTATGGACTTGCTGATGGAAATGCATTAGAAGCGATTAGAAGGCGGTTGTATACTGAAAGATTTCCTGGCCGTATTGCTCCTGATAGAAAAACTTTCGAAAGTATTCATCGGCGTCTTTATGAAACAGGCACATTAAGACGAAATGGAGGAGCAGAAAGGCCAAGGACAGCAAGAACGGTAGAGCTGGAAGAGGATGTGCTAGACATGATTGAAGAAGATCGAGGTACTTGTACTCGAAAAATTGCTGACGCTTTGGATGTAAGTAATGGGACTATTTGGCACATTCTGAAGAAAAATTTGTTGTACCCATTCCATATACAACGCGTTCAAGCATTACTTCCTGCTGATTTTTCTCCTCGCATTGCATTCTGTCAATGGCTTTTGCAGAAAATGGTTCAAATCCCTCAATTCCTGATGTTGATTCTGTTCACCGATGAAGCGAATTTTTCAAGAAATGCAATACGCAATTTCCATAATAACCATGTATGGTGTGACGAAAACCCACATGAAATTGTTGAAAATCGTTTTCTTTGAACGTTTGGCTTGGGATTGTGGGTGACTGCCTAATTGGACCGGTATTTTTACCAAGGAGACTAACCGGAGAGACGTATCGCAACTTTTTGGAAAACACGCTCCTTGGATTTCTGGAGGACGTACCATTAGCAATTAGAGATGCAATATGGTATATGCACGATGGCGCACCAGCCCACTTTAGTCAAGTTACTCGTGATTTCTTAACACAAGCATACGGAAATCGCTGGATTGGCCGAGGTGGACCACATTTATGGCCTGCACGATCCCCGGACTTAAATCCCCTGGATTTTCTCCTGTGGGGCCATTTGAAGTCATTGGTGTACGCTACTCCATTGGAAAACGTAGAAGACTTAAGGAATCGAATCATTGCTGGGTGCAACTCAATTGAAACCGATCCTGTTGTTTTTGAGAGAGTTCGCCAGTCGATGAGGAGAAGATTGGATTCTTGCATCCGAGCTCGAGGTGGTCACTTTGCGCAGTTATTGTAATTTTTGCTTGCTAAAATTGTTGGTATGGTAAAATATTTGTTTTTGCCCTTAAATAAAACCCTTGTTATTTAAAAAAAAATTCTGTAATAAATGTGTTTTTTTTACTAAAAAAACGGTACGTCGTATGATAGAAAGTTAAGAGAGCTTCTTTCTTCACAATTAAACAAAGAATAGAAACATACGTTTATTTTTAGAGAAATCAGCGGCGTCCTATTTTTTTCTTGAAAAATAACACGCTTAAAATTTCATTATGATCTTTAATGCCGTCTTGGAGAAATCTGATTTTTACTGTTTCTTTTAATTAAACTTCAACACGCTGTAGATCGGTAACGAAGCGTTTGCGGACCTTGTTTATAAACTTTTTTGTATAAAATGACCTGGACAATCAACCCCTTTAATATTGCCGCATATTTTTTAAACACCCTGTATACATATGCATATATTAACCCTTAGCTTTCGTTCGGTCACTGATTTACATTATTATATTATCAACACTATCTTCTAAATACTCATGAAATGAGTAATAGCATCTGGTTATCAAACACTTTTTAAGAAGTCTACGGAGAGGATCATGGACATATTCCTAATAGTTTGAGGCAACTTATTATATATCTTCATTTGTATATTATTTCTTTTACTTTTAGTGCGTTTATACTGCTGCTCATTTAGCTGATCTATGGATCTTGTATTATAATTATGTACGTCCCCGCGAGAGCTGTAATTATTGATGTTTTTTCGTATGCATATTAGCGTTTGATAAATATATACACGTGGAAATAACATTTTTTTGTGATGAAAACCTCCTTACATGAATAATTGTAGAGTAATTTGTAGTCTGATGGCTCTCTTTTGTAGCACAAATATCCTTTTTGCATCAACAGAATTTCCCTATGCTATTATGCAGTAGCACATTACAGAATGGAACATAGGAAGGTATCATAATCTTGCCATTTCCTCACTAACACGATATGATAACGTACGTATAGCATGGTCTTTGATAATTTTATGCATAGTGAATCCACTTGTGCAATTTAAACCGTCGTCCAAAAGTGATCGCAGATATTCCATTGGTTCTTGGTGTATTTTTTTCCTATTCCTAAAGTTGACGGTTTTTGTCTTGTTTACGTTTAATGTTAAACGATTTCCACTAAACCATAGTTGCAAATTTACACCCTCTACATAAAGCAAATGATGATCTTTGTTTTTTGGTAGAAAAACTGTGTCATCGGCAAATAATATTGTTTGTGCGTGAATATTACTAGGTAAATTGTTTACGTATATCATAAATAATAGCGGCCCCAATATAGAACGTTGGGGCACACCGTGTTTAACTACCTGCATTTTACTAAGTTTAGAGTGTACCTCAACCTGCTGAATCCTGTCGAACAAGTAAGATTCCAGCAATTCCAAGGACTTGCCACGGAAACCTTAAAATTACAATTTTTCCAGTAACACACTATGCGACGCACAATTGAAGGCCTTCCAGAGATCACAAAACAGTGCGTTCATAGTCTGTGAGTTCTCAAAAGCATCAGTAACATAATTTACAATCTGTAGCACTGCATCCAAGGTAGATACCCAACTGCGAAAATCATATGGTTCATGAGATAAAATGTTATTTTTTTCTAAGTAACTTAGGATTCTATTGAATAAGACCCTTTCAATAGCTCTCACTGGCACTGGTATAATCGCTATTGGTCTATAGTTTTCAGATTTCTCATGATCAGCATCCTTATATATTGGAACAACCTTCGAATGTTTAAAAGATCCAGGAAAAAATCCTTACTCAAAACTACTGTTTACTATATATGCCAAAACATCAGCTATTGAGCAAATCGTGTGTTTCAGTAAGTATGTGTTCATCTCAAATATATCTTTGCTGCCCATTGATTTAATAGTATGACCATTACTGATGAGTTTATCACTGGTAACAGGAGTAAGAAAAAATGTTGTGTCGCTACTCTTAGTTTTTGCTTTTAAGTAATTTCTAGACTTTAAATTAGAAATCTCCAACTGCGAAACTAAACGGTTCGCTACAGTCGCGAAATAATTATTTAATGTGTCTGGTGAAGGACCAAGAAAACTACACATATTGGTCTTGCACAAAATGTGAACTGTCAACATTTTTACAGCAAGACTGCTACCATTTGTAATAATTTTTAGAAGATTCACAATTTATTAGAATTAACAATCAACTTCACATTCTAATAGACAAAACCTACCTATACGATAAGTGACATAGTTTAGACATAACGATGATAACGCGAAATTATGTAAACTAAAAATAAATTATTGGAAACTGCCAGGTCTCGTATAACCGCATACATGTGTTTCTGACTCATTAATCTCCAGAAGTACGGCATAGCTAAAAATGCGTTTGCTGATTTACTAATATGCGTAGTAGACTTCAGAAACTTAAATAATAATATGTGAACAAATGTTGGTTTTTGAAGTTAAAGAAGGAGTTGTTGTTGTTTCCGATAATTTGTGATTTTCTTTGTTGCTTTTGCAAGCACAGAGCCACGAAATTGATCCTGCTTTGCCTGCATGCCCAGAAATCCATATCAAAGGAGCTAGATGTTCTGGGTTTTGTCGGTACAAGGAAGGCTTGACTTTGTTCTTTTCCAACGCTCTCTTTCGTGCAAATGAGTAATTCTGCTTTTGTTACAATAAATACCTTTGAACCACCTGTATATTACACTATTATTTTGACATATACACTACAGTTATAATATTGGATTTCTTCCATGATAACAAACTATCAGGATTTCGTTCTGTCATCACATCACACATCAGCCGTGTATAATAGATATAAGTTTGATCCCAGCACACTACCCTGTAGTACTCCTGATTGTGTAAGTTGATATGTTTAGAATATGTTGTTGATTTTAACCGGAAAGTATCTTTCAGAGATGTAGGATTTTATTATTTAATATAGTTGATTTGGTAAGCAGAACCTACCAGATCAACTATACCTTATACTTAACTATAACTTATACAATAGGCCGTCGAGCAATAGTTTTTCCAAAGCCCGCTGGATGTCTAAGAAGGCAGCTGCACATACTTTCGTTTCATCAAAGCCTTCCATGATCCTGTGTACTTCTATTACATTGTTGCAGAGTCGAATATTTTCACCTAAATCTAAACTGATAGTCTGGAATATCTATAGATGCATTTTTAAACCTTCTGAGCATGAGCCATTCGAATATTTTTGACACAATGGGCAATAAGCTTATTGGTTGATAAGATGTGGGTATGCATGGAGGTTTACCAGTAACAAGGACAAGCTTCAATTGTATAGGAAATTAGCATAATCATAACATAGATTTGTAAATCGTTGCTAGTAAAACTATAGCCTTTCTAGGTATATGTTTTAACATTTGCCCAATGATAAAATCATATCATCAAGCTTTATGAACGCTAAATGTCTTTACTTGTTGGAATACTTCCGATTGTTTAATGTGGTTTATTGGAAGTGATAGTTGGCAGGGTGTATCTAGAAAAGTTTAACGCCATCATCATTTACATTTTTATATCAGGCGGTATTGGAGTGAAGACTTGGTCCAAATAATTAGCAAATACTTCTGCATTCTCTTCCTTTCTTTTAGCCCATTGTTGATTAAATTTCTTTGTAGCTTTCCATAGTGTCATATAATACTTAAATGTGTCATTTTGGGATTTTGTTATACGATTTAAATATATTTTATCTTGCACATTTATGCTTGTTTGCCAAAATCTTCTTGTTCTTCGTTTTTCCTTTACAAGGTGTTTGACATGCAGTCGTATATTATTAGTTTCTGCTTTGACATTGGCAGAGAGAAATGAAAAATAATTTGTTTTTCACGCCTGTTTTAAAAAAAACTTCTATTAGAGTGGATATTGCCTGTTATGAAAGAATTTCATTATATTTATGATTTTAATATGACTATGTAAAACACACCTAATATAACGAGACGATAAAGTTTTGAATTATATACGAGCCTACCGAAATGCATTAAGATTTACATTCAAATTTTATGAATGGGTTTATTAATGACGGTGATTTCTCACAGTTTGAGCCGCAGTATAAATAAATGAGGCTCCGCGTTCGACTAATGAATGAAAATATATTATTTATAATATCCAATGGTAATATATTTGACCGCACATATAACTAAATAATATATTTTCATTTGCCAGATCATCATTTAGCGCGCTTGTCTACTGAACATGTGTAGACAGACGCATATGTGTGAGCATTCCTACCGGTGCAACTATAAATTGAGCTTGGTGACATTCTGTGCAGTTATAAATTAGTGTACATTTTCCAATCTACCATAAAGTACACAGTGTTTTATACAGAATTACGTCCCTATTTTCCATTATGGAAATTTCCTATTATTGCCACTACGAACACCGATAATAAATATTCAAAAAGTATAAAATAGATGATATATACATATATCGTGGCTTCAAATACTTACCTTGTCAGAGATGGCCATGCTTTTTTTAATCGTCGTCTCAGAAATGCTGTGAACTGACATGACTCAATATTGAAAACATCAAAAATGTAATGATCGAAATATGTGCAGTGGAATACAAAAATTATTCAGAGACAATATACTAAATAGTCACAGTCATCGACCAATTGTTAAGTCTAAACACGAGGAAGGCTACAAATTTTCGTCAGTTTAGGGATTAAAAGTGCATTTATTTGACTGATCAACCGAGAACGTAAGTAAACGATAAAATGGAAATAATATTTTCGTTTTTTTTTTGGTGAATAAAGTTTTAAATTTACAAATGTGAATCTTTAATGGTAAATAAATCAAGAGTAGTCGTTTTTGATTGATGAAATGTGACACCTATTAGATATGTATTATTATTACCAATTATCACTGCTGTATCGTTCTTTTCTATATGCCAACGGCACATAATAAAATATCTCCTATCCTTCTCTCTATATTAATATAAACTGTCAATAAAATTAAAATGTTTATCATATGTAATTTGAGTATAATAAGAACAATAACGATTTTTAAATATAAAATACAATTGTCGCATTTCCTTATGTCAACGATGACATTCAATTTGACAAATAAAAATCGGAATAGTTTTGAAGTTTATAGGAAAGAATAAACGTTAACTAACTTTTCCTGCAATGACAGTTTGGGAAAAAGTTTAAATTAGATGTGTATACAGAGCGCGTCAAAAGTTTAGAAAACCGGACATTATAAAAAGCATGCAATGTTCGCGCTTTACTGGAAATTGTAAAAAAGCTGTAAGCGGATGCAAAATAGACGGATTCAAGCTTAAAGAGTTTACAAAATTAAGCTAGTTAATAACATATTACTTGAAAAACCGCCGACTTTAATGAGGTAAGATTTTGAAAGCACAGTACTAGTTGTCCAACAATCTCTTCGAGCTTGAATCGCCTCTTTGCGATCACTTACAACTTTTTTTGTATATATTTCTGCTGCCAATCGGAAATTTTATTTGGAATTCTTTTCGGACTCTGTTTCACATAAACTTTGTGACATTGAAGAGCGAGAAAGATAATTTAGTAACAAACCTAAATCATATTAACTCCACGAAGGAACGCACCATGTTTATTGAGACAATCTACAATACTCATCTTTCCGAAGTCTACTATCGTTGAAAACAAAACAAAAAGTAAGTTTGTCAAAACATGTCAATAACTCAAACATATTTTAAGATGGTCAAATACACAATAATTCTATACGGCCATAACTGAAAGTTGCTGGAATAAATACAACTAGAAAAAGGGTGCGTAGACCTGAACAATAGACGAGAAATCAAAATAAATTAAAAGTTAGTTCTAGACTTGCATATAGGGAAGAGTGACAGACGAGAAAGAACTTTAGAACTTCCTTGTGAAGATAAAAGTTTTCGAACAAAGTGCATCAAACATTTAGCCACGCCTGACATTAGATGGAGTAAAAGTTAAAGTATGAGAAAAAATATTTATGAACACTTTGGACATAGGAAATAAGTTTATTAGCACCTGGAAAAAATCTGATGGTCGAGTATGCGCCGAAAAAGACTAAAGAGGAAACTTTAAAAGACATGAAACACTTAATGTTTCAGTAAAGAATAAAATTAGAGAACAAATACATTCATTCCAAAGAATAGAATCACACTACTTGAGAGCGCAAACAACAATAGAATACATAGATGGCTTTCTCACATTAGCTCAAATTTATAGATATTACAAGGCAGACGAAGAAAATGAAGAAATGTAGGCATGAAAACATTTTTACCGCAAAGTTTAACATAACTTTTTTCCAAGCCAAGAAAGATCAATGTGTCATATGCGAATCATACCAAAACTTCACTGACGAAGAGAAAAGCTGCCTTGACAAATCTTACAGCGAACTCATGTAGAATAAAAAGAAAATCGAGAAAAAAAAGCATTAGACGTAGAAAAGGCAATACATGATCCTGAAATTAAAGTAACTTGTTTCGACTTACAGGTAGCCCTTCCTATAGCCTGCGGTGATATATCAACGTTTTAATATAAATGTAGATTGAACTGCTTTAGTTTCACAATTTTTGAGATAGTTCAAAAAATGAGCAACTCTTACTTTTGGCACGAAACTATTGACAAACAAGGATCCGGCGAAAGAGCTGCAGGCTTACTGGATTACCCTCCAAGATATATATATATATTATTAGCTCTGCAGGCCTAGTAGGCCCTTGACTTGATGCGTTATCCTATTCCACTTCATTCTATCTCTTGCTTTCCTCGTCCATCCATCTTATTTTAGGTCTACCTCGCTTCCTCTTTCCTCCTATGCCTCCTTCCATTATTCTTTCAGGTACTCTGTCGTTTTCCATGCGTTCTATATGTCCTAACCATCTTAATCTATATCACTTAGGTATACCTATTATGTTTGGTTGGTTATACAGCTTCTACTGTTCTCCGTTCGTTCTTTTTTCCCATCTATCATTCACTGTATTGCCTTTATATATCCTTCGCAGGCATTTTCTTTCCCATACTGCTAACATTTTTCGTTTGTTCTTATCCATTGTGCAAGTTTCGCTTCCAAATAATACTAAGGGCCTCAATATTGTCTGTTACACTCTCAGATGTGCTCTTTGGATAGCAACTTACTGTTAAGTACACTCCTTAATTGGTATATATATTTGTTGCCTTAGTGTATCCTGCTCTGAATCTCTCTTTTTATATCTGGCTTCCTATTAAATTCCACCCCCAAATATGTGAATGACTTCAAAACTGTATATCTGTTGTCACAACGAACTTTTTATCTTTAGCATTCCCTTTCTCAGCCCATATTATGTATTTTGTCTTCTTTTCATTTATTTCTAGCCAATTTTCGCTGCACTTTGTTCCAAACGCAGCAATACTGCTCGCAACTCCTGTTCACTTCTCGTTATTATAACAATGTCGTCTGCAAATGGCAAGCACTGGTGTCTCTTATGATACAGTAATCCCGTTCTGTTTAACTTCGCTCTTTGCACAGCATATTCAAGCACATAATTAAATAATGCCGAAGACAGCGGGTCGCCCTGCTTCAGTCCCTACAACACTTCAAAGTTTTCTGTTACCTCTGTTCCAATTTTTACACAACATTCTGTTCTTTCGAGAGTTAGCTTAATCATATTTACCATTTTATTGTTTACTCCTAGTTCCCTTAACGCAACCTATAGTTTACCCCTTCTTACTCTATCGAATGCTTGTTTAAAATCTATGAAGAGCACATCTGTTTCAAATTCGTAGCTGTCTGCTTGTATTTCTCAAAGCGTGAATATTTGGTCTACCACTGATCTCCATTTTCTAAATCCACATTGATATTCGCTGATAGCTTCCTCCATTTTAGGGACCAACAAAGTTTTTATATGCGATGCAAGAATTTTATAGGCTATATTTAATGAAGTATAGTTTTCACAAACTGCCTTGTTACCTTTCTTATGTATGGGACAGAGCATAACCTCCTTCCACTGTCCTGGTATCCTTTCTTGCATCTATATGTCTTTTATTAGGTTGTGCATTTTCAGAATTATTTTTTCCCCTCCATATTTGAACATTTCGGCTGTTATGTCATCCGTGCCGGCGCTTTTATTGTTCTTAAGTATATGTATAGTAATTTATTTCTTCTATATTCGGTATGCCCTCGTTAACTTCCAGTTCATCTACTTCCCCATCAGCAGAACTGTTCTGTTTCATAGTTTTTCCTATGTTGTTCGAATTATGAAGTTCTTGAAAATGTTTTTTCCATCTATTCAGTATATCTTTTTCTCTTGTTATCAACTTTCTTTCTTTATCCCTGTATATTTGGTTGTTTGCTTGGCACCCTCTTTTTTCCATTGTAATGCCTTGATACAACTTACGTATTTCATTTTTTTGTAGCTCTCTTCAATTTCCTCTAACCGCTGTTCATAATATTTTCTCTTCACTTCCCTCAGTATTCTTTTACATTTTCCCATTTGTTCTATATAATTTTCCCTGGTTTCTTGGGTATCGCTCTTTAACATTTGTACCCTTCTTTTGTTTTTTTCGCTTAGTTCTTTTTCACATATCTCGTTAAACCATTCTCGTTTACTGCAATTGGATACTGGCTTACATCTCTGTATCGCCTGTAGCATTTTTTTTACTCATTTCATTTCATACACCCTCTCTTCCATGTGTTCTAGGTGCATTTCCAAGTCTCTTTTATACATTATCTTTGCTTCGCTTCCCTGTAATCTATTTAATCTCTTTATGTTTATTTTTGCATTCTTCCTATTTTATAATGCAAGTATTTCTTGTTTCGTTTGTACTCCTACTAAGAAATGATCTGAGTCAGATTCTGATCCCCTACAGCTTCTTGTGTTGGTTATGCCCTTTTCCTGGTTTGTTTCTATTAGTATCCATGGTCTATCTGATTGACAGTCGATCCATTCGGCGATCGCCAAGTTCCCTTATACACCTACTTTCTTTGAAAGTAGGTGCTCTTGATTCTCATATCTTTTTCTTTTGCAAAATTTATTAATAGTCGTCCATTTTCCTTTGTCTCATTGTGTTTACTGAATTTCCCTATTGTCGGTTGGTAAATTTCCTCAATCTTTGCATTTGTAAATTTCCTCAATCTTTACATTTGTAAATTTCCTCAATCCTTACATTTGTAAATTTCCTCAATCTTTGCATATGTAAATTTCCTCAATCTTTGCATTTGTAAATTTCCTCAATTTTTGCATTTGCGTCGACTAAGACTATCTTTAGATCGTATTTTCTAATCTTCTCATATTCCATGTTTAATTCATTGTAAAATTCCTCTTTAGCTTGTATGTCTTTTTCTTCACTAGGAGCATGCATATTTAATAGAGATATTTTTTGATATTTTCCTCTCATTTTCAATGAACACATCCTGTCAGAAATGGCCCAAAATTCGACTATTGAAGGCTTTAATCTTTTATATACAATAAACCCTGTCCCCAATGACCTATTTCCCCCACCACTATTAAAAGATAGATACTGCCTTGAAAAGGAAGTCATATTTTATAGCGACATCTGCGCAGGGGAAAACAAAAATATTTGTGGTAAATATGTACCTCTACGAAATCGCCAAAATTAATATAAAATCAGTCACTCACACATTTTTGACAGCAGAACACACGTTAATTCTATTAACATGAAGGAGACGGAATGCACTCAGCTATCTAGCGACATAATTCTTAGGAGCGGTCCCATATACATCCCTGCACAATGGCCTGTCATTATAAGGACTACCACCAATGACGAAAAACCATATGACGTGAGGGAAATATCAACAGAGGACTTGTATGATTTTAAAGACCTTAGCTCAAAGATGGCAAAAAACACAAACAATGTAAAAGTAGCATGGAATAGCAATCAAGTTATGAGAGTTAATAAAAATAGGCCTGGTTCTTTTTTTTTAACAAGCATACACCAACCACCCTTGATTTCGGATAAAACAAAAAAAAACATCTTTTAGAGTTGTGTGAAAACAATCTCATAAAACCTGTTTACCACCAGTTTTATAAGCCCTTGGTTGAATAAAAAATGATTGTTTTTCTGTAAAAAGTGAAAACACTTTGTTTAATTTTAAATAAAATAGCAAAGGAGTATGTATATTTTATTTTAATGAAATATCGCTATAAATTTTATAAAGCCTATAAATTAAAAACTCCATTTGATAATTACATTAAAATTTTTAAGGCTGTTATTTATGAAATAATATTTTGAACAACATTATTTCATCTAGCATAAATTGTTTTAGAGATTTCTCAACATTGTACGTGTTTGCACTTACGGCACTATTGAATTAGGCGTGCGATACGTGTAAGTATTTTTGCAATAAATATTATAACCCGGTAGTATTGTTTTATCTCGATAGGTTGGGTTGTTATTTTTTTATCAGCGCCCAAACATACACGTATATAGTAATTAAAATTAGTACAATATTCCGTCTTGATATAAATATATGCGTACACATATATGGCAATATAATAATGGGAAACATCAAAGGTAATGAGATATAGTCACTAGCTAGGAAAGTAAGACAGATGCGTACCTACGTGGAAGTGAATCAAGCCAGCCAGAATGTAGTTCCAGGGACCCTGAGAAATGACTTTCTGTGTCGGAGATGAAAACGGAAGAGAAACTGGTATGAGGGAAAACCATTGCAGTCAGCAAATGGAGTTAGTTACATAAAATATTACAGTTAACTGCAATATTTTTTCTCTGTCCGTGCAATCGCTTTCAGTCACGAATTAGGTGCATTTCCTTTAGTTTCGCGATAGAATCATATTTTAATCAGAATTTATTTCTAATGAAACTGTTATATTACGTGAAAAGGGAACAAATCTCTAAGACCACCATAAATACGAGATATTACTGATGTGCTGCGGTGAATATTGAGAGAATTCACTACCTGTCCAAGATTCACGTATATATCGTCTTTTGTGTAACTTCCTAGCTTCAATAGAAAGTTCTCTAATTTGAATGGTCGTTTTAAATATTAAGTTTTCGTATATTTAGGCATTTGCAACATGTGTTGTAAAAAGTACTTTTTATTTTTATGTGAACAGAATGGCACCTTTGTTTTTATGGCAACTTTTATTTAGACGTTTCTTTTTTTTGATTACTGGTTGAATTGTCGTTTTTACGTAACTTTGGTTCTTTCGCAATAGGAATAATAAATTAAAAATCATTAATCGCGTGATTGTAAATAAGTCATGCGTTTTTATTGTTTAAATTTCCTTTTCTATCGTAGATAAGATACCTTCTCAAGCTATAAGTAGAGAATAACGACAAGAAGCGACAGTATAGGCGAATCCCTTTATATCTCGTGTCCCACCTTCACTACGTCATACTAACAGAATCATATACATATTGAAATGATGTTTATGGAACGACTAATTGTAATAATATTAGAATAATAATAATATACCTTGTACACGAAAATGAGACTATATAATTTATATCTTAATCAATTAGACATGTAGGGCTTAAATTATAATAGTTAGCTAATACGGTTCGGCAAATCCAGGGTTAGTTTTAAATAGCGTCAGTAAAAAGGAGGTGAAAGAGAAATATGAGTATTGTCCGTACAAAAAAAATCGCGGTCCAATGTGCACGTAGTGACGAGAACTTGGTTTTTCTTTCCTCAAGTCCGAGTCTATCGCAGTTAATATACAAACATAATAATTTTCATATAGAGGAATTTGAGTTTCAAAATAATGCACTTCTATTTAACGGAAAAAAGAAACATCGCCATAGAAAATCGTTTTTTTTTTGGAAGAACCTAAAACTGGAGTTACTTGTGGTATTTACGTGAATGCGTATAGGATCAACAAAGTTATTGTAATAATATTAGAATAATAATAATATACCTTGTACACGAAAATGAGATTATATAATTTATATCTTAATCAATTTGACATGTAGGGCTTAAATTATAATAGTTAGCTAATACGGTTCGGCAAATCCAGGGTTAGTTTTAAATAGCGTCAGTAAAAAGGAGGTGAAAGAGAAATATGAGTATTGTCCGTACAAAAAAAATCGCGGTCCAATGTGCACGTAGTGACGAGAACTTGGTTTTTCTTTCCTCAAGTCCGAGTCTATCGCAGTTAATATACAAACATAATAATTTTCATATAGAGGAATTTGAGTTTCAAAATAATGCACTTCTATTTAACGGAAAAAAGAAACATGGTAATACACCGAGGTTGTCGACCTTTTCTACATAAAGGCGTGCTATTCACATAAAAAAAACAACATCGCCATAGAAAATCGTTTTTTTTTTTTGGAAGAACCTGAAACTCGAGTTACTTGTGATATTTACGTGAATGCGTATAGGATCAACAAAGTTATTTACCGACTTTTACTACATTTTGGCCGTAAAAATGTGGAAATTTGTTATGGCTCTTCAAGGATTCAGGTTGGTATTTCTTATTTATATGTCAAAAATAAAACAATGATATACTTACTGTTTATCGCTAACAAATCTTTTAAATCTGAATCTACAGGATGTAACTTGGGTTCATCAATATATTACATTGATGAACCCAAGTTACATCCTGTAGATTCAGATTTAAATGTAATATATTGAATACTTAAAACATTGGCAATTCTACATGTCCAAAAGATGTATGGAATTTATTATTTTCTATGATATGGTGGGGCAGTTGATTCAGTGGACCAATGTCAAGCTAAGATCGTATTGTGGAAAATATAAGCGCCAAAATAGAAGTGAAATTATTGACACCGATTCCATCGAAATAAGAGCATCTTTGGGAATGCTTATTTTCAATGCTTTTTTATCTCTAGCCACGAGAGTATCCTTACTATTTTTGCAACAGATGGTGCCGGCCGAGACATTCTTGGATGTATGATGAGCAAAGATAAATTTGCTGTACTTTTAGTCTGTCTGCGATTCGATAAACCTGAACACAGATTAGAACGCCAAAAAACTGATCCAACTGCACCAATTTCACATATTTTTGAACAATTTATAGAAAACTATAAAAACGCTTATGCTGTTGATCAGGCATTACGCATTGATAAAATGTTGGTCAGTTTTAGAGGAGAATCTAAGTTTAAGGTATATCTCTCTAATAAACCTGACAAATAAGGTTTGAAGTTGCTGTCTCACAGATGCAAGAAATGGCTATTTATTCAATAGCTATATATATTGCGGAAAATTTGCGATGGTGACGAACTATCAGAAGACGAAAAAATAAATTTAAAACCATCTCAATCTATCATGAGCCTTGACAAACCATTATTTAAATCGAACCGAAACGTAACCGCAGATAATTGGTTTTCTTCGATTGAGTTAGATCGAACTCTGAAGGAAAATGGTTTAACGTATCTAGGATTCATGAAGAAAAATAAACGTGACATGGTTTCACTGAAGATTTGACCCTAACATGTTATGCTGGAAAGAAGAGAATGGCTGCAATTCTGATCTCATCGATGCATCATAATAGAGAAAATGATACAGGAACAGGAAAACTCACTATTATATCTTTTTATAACCAGATAAAGGATGGTGTAGATTCACTTGATGAAAAATGTTCGAAAAGTAGTTGCAGGTGTAGTAAGCAACGATGGCCAATGTCAATTTTTTTTCGAATTTTGGATATTAGCTGTTGCACTTTTTACATTCTTCATCAATCCTATATAAGTAATCCTTTCATTAAAGGAAGGTCTATATTATTGAAACAGCTCGCCCAAAAATTAGTTGAGTTACATATGAGAAAGAGAGAAGAAAATCCATGTCTCCCAAGCGAACTCAGAATCTGTATACGTCGTGTTTTTGGGATTGAAGAACTACTATCGGATTTTGCTCCGATCATATTTTGGAGCAGCGAAAGGTATACTACATTTGTCTCAGCAGAAAGCGAAGGATGACTAAATAAATATCTTTGCTACAAGTGTAAAAAGTCCGTATGTCTACAGTGTGTGAAAAGATGTCTTCAATGCGTCGAAGATTTGTGATATATATGCTTCAAATTTTTCTTACTTTCAGCTATTGTAACAACTATCTTACTAGGGGTGTGTTTTCGTTTTTTGTATTCCAGTTTATTTATTAGGCCTTACATAACAAATAGAATTAAAATTTTAGTCATATTTTTTAGTTTTGTTTCACTTTGATAATATGTTTTTTTTTTGCTTTTTATTGCCGTCATATAATAAATGAGCTATCAAAATTGTGTTCTATTATTTTGTATTCTCTAAATAATTTGCACTATTTTATAATATTATGCATCGAGTTTATCTAACCACGTTTCAAGTAGTATTATGAAGCTTTTCATAGATTGTCTCAGAGACGACACATCAGTAAATGTGTCATAAAACTGCTACGTCAGTACTTAAGGGTTAATTGCTCACCCAAGTTAGAATATGCAACATTAAAGAATGAAGATTTTATAAACTCAAAATTTATTATACAATAATAATATTTAATAATAAGTATTAACCATTTTATATCTATTCAAAGTAAAATATACATTTATAATCTTGTCAATATAATATTTAGTTTTAATACGAATTTAACACTCTAAATGTGTAATTTATATTATCAATCACATAGACTACTTATGTCAATATATTCGGTTTCAACGGTTAGTAAAGTCTAAATCATGTAACAACTTCAACAATAAAAAAAATAAGATTATTTTATAATTTAATTAAGTAATTTCCTAATATGGAAATCAAATAGAGTTTCGTACGCATAAAATCAACCCAACATCACTAATAATAAACGAATTTTCACTGTCATAAATCCGAAGAAAATACACACCGCAGTCACTGACTGCAAGGTTTTCCATTAAATTTTGCACAATGCTCGGGAGACCGATAATTTTTGGTTTAGAAGTCTTCTATTAAACGGAAAACGCAAATCCAATTTCTTGCCGTGATGAAATTCCTTTAAATTATACTTCGTTTGACGTTTCATCTGCAATCACAATGCCGAATTCCATTCTTATTTATATTGCAATCAATTACCCATACATCGAGCGACCAGAAATGAAAACGTACCTTTCTTCTAAAAAAGTAAATGGAATTTTCAAAAGAATTGCACATTTACATACGAGATGTATGTCTCCCCTAGCGTCTAGGAGTGCACTTTTCAGACTGAATCATACCTTTTTTTTAACATCATACGAAATACGTTGCGAAATTTATTTCTGATTACAATATTCTCTTATAATTTGTATTACGATTGATTAAGTCTTTAATATTAGTATGTAATCATTTTACATAAACTAGGCAAAATGGAACGGACATCTCATTTAATTTATTAGAGAACGTAATTTTAATATACCGACATAAAAATGTTCTGCTTTTGACACTTTGCCTATCAGAAATTTCTAGATCTTTTTATTACTCAATTCAGCAATTGCAACTAAAATAATTAATGACTACGTTATACTAGTATACCCAGTCATTTTGGCCTTCTGATATAATCTTCGATGGAAAATTAAAACAGTTTTTAAGCTAGTTTAATTAACTTAACTATATTTTATATGCATTTAATATACCAATTGCTTGCCTGCAAGTTGCGGGTGCATTTACTGTGTGATAAAACGACGACACCGATAATTTCTATGAGTTAGTACGAGAAAGCAATATACAAACTGTTCTTTTGGTCGAGTGTAGTGGGGAATTTTATCTGCTGCGTTTTTACTGAGGCTAGACTGACTCGCGTTTAATCAGTGCAACAAGGATAGCAGCTGTACTTGCGCATTTCATTTGAATTTTGTTCACGGTCGATCTCTAGTCGACTAGCACATTTTGAAATCGCGTTTCGTCCATCTAATTTAGAACAATTACGCACTTCCGATTTCACCGGAAGTGCACGAAACTTAGTTTTTTTAAATGACACCCTATATATTTTTGGATTTTCTAGTACTGCTTTAAATTGTCTATTCAACTGTTTTTTCTTTTTCAAAATTGAGCCAATAGTTTTTGAGTTAATATTTTTTTTTGAAAATATTAGACCAATACACCTGTTTAGAAGAAAATAATTGCCCCTATAATCACTATAGGAGCAATTAGCGGTCAATTAAAGAACTATAATCGCTGTGCAATAAAATATTCGTTCACCCTATGGAAGGCAGAAATGGGGCCTGACTTCCTTAGTCAACTGTCAAACAAAATAAAGGTTGAATCCAACTATCCCAAAAGTAATAATTTTACAGAATGATTTTTTTAAGTCCGGCAATGTCCAGTTACAGTATTTCATTTTTTACACTCTTCGTTACCAACAAAATAAAATAGAGGTTATGTTTACTAATATATTTGAAGATGCCGCCCCACTAAAAGGTGCATGGAACAATGCTGCTACCTTTAATTTAATTTTCCTTGCTTTTATTGTTTCATTGTTGAACTTCTTCATGAAAGTTGGGTGTAGTTCTTCAAAATTATAAATTGATGTTCTAAAACTACAAAGGGTCTCAAAATTTCTGATAGAAATAAGTTTTTTTGCCCTAATGAAGAAATATATCCTCAGTTATAAATTCGATACTGGCATGTTAAGACTATAATAGTATAATCCTTGTTCAGAAAAGTGTGTGCATTCAACAAATTTAAAAATTCGAATCAAAGAACTGATTTTCGTATATTGTACATTTTATACAAATGGATTAAGAATATCTAGAGTTGAATTCGGAACAATTTTTATATAGACAAAAATTCAAAATTTGGACCGGATGTAACACTTTAACTCTTATCGAAAAGCAGTTCGTTGCAAATACCTCTCAATAACAGAGCTTAAAGCTTAATTTGGGACAACTTTTATATAAGAAACGAAGGCATAAATGTTATTGTGATTGTAGCTAATTTATAATAATAAATATTATATATCAAGTCTGATAAACTTTAAATTTACCAATGACGATCAAAGCGTAGCGAAGCGAGTCTTTAGTAAAACCAGTTACTTGAGTCTTATAAATTTTATACTATACTTTCTCTGCAACAGCTAATAATAAAAGTAATAGCAAATTACATGTCTATTTTTGCTCCACGTTGGGTTCGTGTAACACATTGATAACAAGTATCAATTAGCTTGATTGAGTTTCAATTCGAGGGCTAAGCCGAGTGTATCCACGTTTAAAAATTTATTTTGGAGTAAGGTACTGTATATAAAATATATTTTTCTACTTCCAACTTTAAAAACCCATTTATGTATGTATGTTTCCACATCGCTAAGTGATGTTTTGAATACATCTTGACAATCTGTGACTTATTATGAAAATAAGTGTTGCTGCAATTAATTAGAAATATATTTATTAAAATCTATTTGTAAAATGATTTTTATGTAATTTGCAGAAAGAAAACAATCAGTATTTAGTAAGCTATAAGTAGTGGTTATTTTTTGTGAAGTAATGAAACAATGTTTAATACAAAAGTCAGTAATTTAAAATATAATTATACTGTAAAATACTTACCAACATGGTTTTAGTACTATTTTATTCCCTTTTTAAGGCATCGACAATAAGTTGTGAAACAGAGTTTTTATACGCTTGTGCATTTTCAATTTTTTATATAAAAATTGTTGCATATTGTTTTAAATAGTTTTATCTTCTTAATAAATCTGTGAGTAAAGTATTGTTATTAACTTAAAGAAAAAAGTATATCGAAGTACACTGATCTATGCAAGTTAGGGAAAATTAAATCGTCTTTTACTTTACTTGCTATACGATCCTTGTTCTAATTTGTTTGTCTATATGCAGTCTGTGATGCAGATTCACACGCACATTAATAAATAAAATTAAGTTATGATCATAACCGTTACAGCAACGGCGGAATTTCCATGTTGTAAATGAACATGCCGTCGACAGGTGAAAATAGACAACAAAATAAATACGCCCATTTCGCCGTGTTTGCACAAAACACTGCCGGCGGACATTTAACCACAGCTTGCGCTTTCGGAACAAGAAATATACGTGAGCTCACACAGGATTTCACTAATATCTCTTTTGCAACTTCGTTTCCATCTTTTCCGTTATAAGTCCGCAATTTCATTAACATTTTTTCTCGTTTTCAGAGCGATCAAATAAAGATTTAGAATTTCAGTATTATTAAGTTTCCCTCAGAAATCTTTCCAGTTATTTAAGGAACGATAATCGGCAGGAGTATCATAAACTTTGTCTTTAGTGCTTCAACTTTTCCGGAAGCACTCAGAGAATAAGTGCCATAAAGAGTCCTCAACTTTTAAAAGTGCTTTCCGATAAATTATTTAAACGCAAAAGTGTTGTAAATTACGCAAAAATCCAACAGTAGACCCGGTCCGCAGTCTCCCATTGCTTCGGAAAGAGCTCTCATATTTCCGACATCGGAGATTAAGTTGCTTCGTTAAAAATGGTCGCCGAGATCGTTACGTTTTCATTTTCTTCCTCTTTTTTTTTTACTTTTTCCCCTTATTCGTTCATATACCCCTCATTGTCTTTCCTGTCATCCGACTACCGCAACTAAATTGATATTTTAAATCTTTCATAGGGAGATCAGGTTTTCTTCGACTGTTGCAACAACACGAAAACAGAATGAACTCCGTCGAGCTGTTTAAAATACAAAGGGAGGGAAAATTCATTTTCCGCAGAGTCTCCCGTGGGAAATTCAAATATTTCTGCATTTCTTCTTCGGTTAAGGTTACCTGATACACACATACGCGAGAGGACTCTTATTCGGAAATGATGGAAAACGCGAAACGCGGGGGATAATTGTCACTATATTTTATACATTAGAATACCAATACGTGAACATTCTGACGGTTATTTTTCGCAGACTCACAAATAATCGACTTATTTCCCCACAGGGATTCTGCAAGGAGAGTGAACGCTATTGATAAACAACAACATATCGAAAGGCAGTGTAATAACTTAAAAAGTAATTTACCAAATTATATACAGTCGGAACTTCTGAAAGCAGAATTTTAATAGAATATTATAATTTTCATTTTCTGTAATACATATTCAAATGAAACTAATACAAACCATAAAAACTAAAATATCTTTACCTCCTAAAGTTCATAGATAGAAAATATTTAAATATATTTTGACCATTGCTTCGTTTTCAGTCTGTGAACAGCTTTTTGGAAGAATGTTATATTTGAGTGCCCATGTGACTCCATATACTCTACCGTTTACATATTGCTGTGGTCTTGTTATTAAAAATAGGCTGTATATAAATATTTTCAAGACCACAGATATATTTCTGTTAATTTAATTTGATTTTACCTTTTTATAATAGTCATAGATTAAAATTAAAGAATGCGAAATGTATTTCTATAAACATTTATTGAAAAATTTCAGTGGATTAGAATTCAGGAAATTTATATTAGTTAAACAATCAATTAATAATTGAATGATCCCTGTTTAAGAGGTAAATATTGATAGCAAATTTGTTTATCTGTACCATTAGCGTAAAAAGATGTGTTGCCTAAAACCATTCATTGGATAGAATCTTATGATGGGACCGAAGTGTATGATGTTCCTTCACCTGATGAAGACACATTCCAACGGTTACGGACATATTTTCTCTGTTCCCTATGCATAGGAAGACAAAGAAAATTAGAATTATAAGTCCAAATAACTTATGAAAATGGTTATAAGTCGTTATAATAGTAATAGAGAGATATATAACCTCATTTTTGAATGGCAATAATATGTCACTTAACAATAAAAATGATGTCAGAGGTATATAAATTTGTTGCTGTATCTACCTTATTAAATGGAGTTTAACTAGTACTTCACACATTTTCACATTTTAATGTTGAGGTGTTCTTTAATTTCTGTATATTTAATTAATGCACTAACACTGATTTGACTTTATACCTATTTGTTTACATTTTAAGCATCAACGCATTTCACGTTGCAGTTGGTGATTTTTAATATTATGAAGTTGGCGATATGCATTTAAAGTGAGAGTAATAGATCTACAGGGCATGAATAATTTTTTTATAAAAGGCATCGCGTGGAAGTTTTCAAGGTATTCTATTGCAGGTGCAAATCGCTTTTGAACAGTAATAAACATACAGTGTCTGTATATAAATTAAATAATTTTTATTGAACTTAGAATATTTTCAGCTGAAAAGATTACATTTGAACTAAGTTTCGAAATGCTACTATTTTTAATTAGGGGGCGGAAGATTTTATTTTAAGGCAAGTTGGTTATACGCTAAATATAATAGTAAAGATTCGGGAATTTATCATTAATTTAAATGAAGACGTTTTATTTTACAATTTATCGTAAATTTGAGGATAAAAATACGGACAGATTATGCTTTTTTTAGTTGCACAATTTAGAATTAGTTTTGTTATTTCTTATAATTCTTTATAGATTTAAGTATTTGTTTAAATAAGAACATACAGTGTGGTTTTATTTTGTGTGTGGTGACTCATAGAGGTAGATAACAAGGTTTGTACATTTATTTAAAATGTGTAAAATTCCTTTTGCTGTTTATGCATTGAAATTAGACATGTTGAGGTTTGAATAAGGGATGTGTTTGATAAATTTGCAATAATGAATTTATAGAGTGGAGCCATAATTGATTCTCTGACATGAATTTGTGTTGAAAATAACATTCAGAAGTGAGAACATGCATTTGAATGGGATAAATGTCAGCACACGCTTTAATGCACATAAAAACACCTTTTGTAAAAGTTTTCCGACTTAACGTCATAATAATCTTTTTAATCATTATTTTTGAGTATTAGAAATTTGGACACATAGTGGCGTAAATCAAGGATGCGTTTGATGAGTTTTAAATGGTAAACTCGTAGGATTGACACATTAGCGTGAATTCGTTTCGGGAATGTTATTCAGAAATGAGAAAATGCATATGGATAGGATTAACATCAAGGCGAAGTCTGTATTCTAATCGGTTCGTCATATTAAAATATTCTTTTTGTTTATTATAACAATATCTGGTATGAGTCATCTCCTGTATTAAATTTTCGTTTTGTCAATGAAGAATTGAATTCAGCACATACGAGGCGGTCATATTCATTTATATTTAAAAATATTATGTATGCATAGCTTTAAGGTATATTGTATGTATAGATTTATTTATTCCACTTTTGTTATTTTTAATAATTCAAATTATCTTAATAAATAATTTTGAAAAATATTTTTTTATTTTACTTAATGTATCTGACCTGTCAATATGCTAAAATTATCCAATTATCTGACCTAGTGAGATGCGAAATTGCTTAACCCACATATTTGCAGAAGTGATAAAATATCAAATTATCATAAGACTAATTTCCTGAGATACATGCGTGAACTGTCATATATTTTATTTTTAAAAATGTAGACCTTTAATAAATTTCTTAAATAATTAATTTGCAATGGCCACAGCAATATGTTACAAAGCAAAACATGTAAAGAAATTATTAACAAAAAAATTGTATTGCACCTCTTGAACTGGTAACTCATACAACATAGTCACTAAAGAAGAAGATGCTTTCCCAAAATTACTGTCGTAATCCCCATTGTCATCAGATTGACTATCTTCATATTAGTTCAGTTAGAAAATAACCTCTCAATTTGAGCGGAAAACGCCGGTATTCGTAATAATTTTAGTGCTAAATCACTGAGAATAGGGCATTCCAACTTGGCCATTCGCAAAATAAGCAATGGTTTTTAATTCACTTTTGAAACAAAGTGCCAAAAATATCTGCGATAAAAATAAATAAATTCATATAAATTATTTGAAAGGAACGATTGTGGGCATATCCATACCAGACTTATAAATTGGATGTAAATAATACGCACTTAGCAAATAAACATTTAAAGCCATTTCTTGCCTGTGCTTTAATTTCTCTTGGAAAACTTCTGGTAATTTTAAATTTAGCCAAAGGTGTACTGCATCAGCCACTGATGTATCAGAACTCTGACAAGTATTAATGAGATTGAAAATTGGTAGTGCAATTCTAAATGTTGTTGAACTTCATCAACGAAGCGGTCGTTAAACAGAAATTCAGTAACTGTAGGTTTAATTTTTCCCCGTTATGAACACAATCTACTTCATGTATTGAAAATTGTCCAGTAAACTTTTTAAAGAATTACGGTATGAGCACCGTCGTGTTTTTGATGGAAGTTAAATTCGATGTCCTCCGTTGTTAACAACAAGTTTCTCAAAATCAGGTTGCTTAAGGCCCGGTTATAGTCGGTAAAAATTTCAACAGGTATGAAATTAGCTAGAGTTCGAAATCTAATGCAATATAGATGTCGCTAAATGTACGGATTACACTAAAATTAAAATTTAGTTCGTTGCCATGGGGATGCAGACGAAAGTAAAGAAAACGATTTATTTACTGAATTGTAGAACGAACTAGATCGCGCAGGTAACATTATGAATGAATATCGGTCTTCTAAAGTAAGAGGGAGAATACGTTGCAAGTCGTATACCTCTCTTTCCGTCCTACACATTATTGTAAGTGGATATAAAGCAGAGGTATGTGCTAAAGGGGTAATATAAGTGTGTAAATATTATTTATTCGGTCAGAAGAGAGATTTAAAATAAATAGAAAACACGATCGAATAATGTAAATTTCTTTAACACTCTAATATATTTTAAAAATGTTTTTTTTTCTGATAGGCGCATATATTTCTATTTTCAACTACAAATATGTTCTCTACATTGCTTATTAGAAGTTTCCCTATATTTGTTGAGTTATATTGCTCATGATAAAATTTTATTATTTACCATGTACTTATATATTTTTTAGTTTATATGTAGTATTTTCTTGCTGTATATCCTTCATCTAAAAAAATAAATTGTCCGACTTTTGAAATAAAGAATTAAAAAATATATATATGAATGAGCATTTCAAATTATACAAAATTGTTTGAAATAGTGTTATTTCATAGAAAAATTACCCAAATTTTAAGAAATTATTCAAAATCCTATTATACGTACTTCTATTCTCTTAATAAATGTCTATATAATGCATAATTTGCGAGATATTCGAAAGAAAATGCAACTCACTAAGAGTAAAAGTGATACTTCCGGTCCAAATTTTGAAATTTTATTTATACAAAAAATATTCCAAATCCAGCTTTAAATACTTTTGTACTCTTGATAAATATATATAGAATGAATTTACGACATATTTGCAAAAAGTCGCTATTCGATAAGAGTATATGTTTTACTTCCTGTGTAAATTTGGAAAAAGCATGAATTGCGAAATATTAGCAAAAAACTGATTTTCGATAAGAAAAAGACCTACTTCCGGCAGGAATTCAAAAAACTTTCATAATAAAATTCTTCTCAAATTTAATTCAGAATACATATGAATTCTATATAAATTTGTTTAAACTTCGCTTTAGTTTTACTTCCGGTCCAAATTTGGAAATTTTTTTGATACAAAAGGTGTTGAAAATTAAGTTCTAAATACTTTTATACTTGTAACGTACCTGTCTAAAAAGCATGACTTGCGAAATATTGGCAAAAAAATGATTTTCGATAAGAAAAGGATCTACTTCCGGCAGGAATTTCAAAAAACTTTCATAATAAAATTCTTCTCAAATTTAATTCTGAATACATATGAATTCTTTATAAATTTCTTTAAACTTAGTAGTTGACGAAGTATTGGCAAAATTCGATTTTTTCACTAAGTAAATTAATACTTCCGGTATGCCGATTTTACTGTAAATTTAATCAGATCTCAAGAGGGAGATTATACTCGTAATATTTCGAATTGATAGTTATAGCGGTTTGATCGCTATCGTGGTCACACGCACACACACAAAGAGAGAGACATTTTTTAAAAACCATCTTAGTTTCTTATACGTGGTATAAGGAAGTATTGTGATGACGAAAGTTTTCGACCTCGAGATTTTTGCAGATGTCCAAGTTTTGAAGTCGCCTGACACCAAAAAAGTGGTTTTTGAAAGATGTCTGTTTCTCTCTCTCTCTCTCTCTCTCTCTCTCTCTCTCTCTCTCTCTCTCTCTCTCTCTGTGTGTGTGTGTGTGTGTGTGTGTGCGTGACGTGTACAATCTCCCTCTTGAGATCTGATTAGGTTTTCATATACCGGAAGTAGTAGTTTACTTCAGTGAAAAAATCGAATTTTGCCAATATTTTGTCAACTACTAAGTTTAAACAAATTTATAAAGAATTCATATATACTTAAAATTAAAATTGAGAACAACTTTATTTAAAAAGTTTTTCGAAATTGATACCGGAAGTAGGTCTTTTACTCTTATCAAAAATCAGTTTTGTGCAAATATTTCGCAAGTCATGCTTTTTAGACAGGTACGCTACGAATACAAAAGTATTTAGAACTTAATTTTCAATATCTTTTGTATAAAAACATTTTCAAAATTCAGACCGGAAGTATCACTTTTACTCTTATCGAATAGCGATTTTTTGCCAATATGTCGTAAATTATGCGTTCTATAAATATTTGTCAAGAGTACAAAAGTATTTAGAGTTGATTTTGAACAATTTTTTGTATAAATGAAATTTCAAAATTCGGACCGGAAGTAACACTTTTACTCTTAGCGAGTAGCACTTTCTTTCGAATATCTCGCAAAGTATGCATTCTATAGAGATTTATTAAGAGAACAGAAGTACTTATAATAGGATTCTAGATAATTTTTATATTAAAAAATTTAAAACTCTATAATTTGAAACGCTCATACGTATAAGAACGTCGTGTGGTGGCCACACCTCATTTTTTTTCGAATGTCTTGCAAAGTATGCATTCTATAGGGATTTATTAAGAGAATAGTAATAAGTATTTATTATACGATTTTGAATAATTTTTATATAAAAAAATTCTTAAAATTCTATAATTTGAAACTCTCATACGTATAAGAAAGTAATAAAATATACCTATCTATTCTTTAGTTGGGTGCGGCTCAAAAAATAAAATATTCCTACACAAAGTAATAAATTGTGCTACCCCTCAAGTTTAGTATAAAAGTATCAAATGTATTTGTAATATTTTAATAAGGAACGGGTATATAGCTTTCTTTCTCCTTCCCACATTATTTTCTATTTCAAGGCCAACTGTATCTGCTACACCACATTTGGCCTTGACTATTTTATCTTGTTGTGCTATCTATGAAATAATGTACAAACTATTAGGAAGCAGCGTTTTACAGAACGCCTATGTTTTTTATCATATGTATTTCATGCTTTTCAGGAAAATAAAAGCATATTTTTTATTTCTGTTTGCACTATCTTTTCGCAAAACATGCGTACATTATCCTAATGCTATCCTTATGCCCTTGGTTATATTTCTTGATTTTTAGAATTAGTTGATTACGATTTATAACAATTAATTGCTTTAGACTAATCACTACTTAATTATAAATCATTCCACTTTTTAAATTTTATTATTCATATTCTTATTTTTACAAAAAGCATGAAATAAGATTCTGGTACAAAATGGACTCGGTCGGTAACACTATAACCGGGCCTTAAATTCTTTCAGTACAAGGATTACTTTCTCTACTAAGTTTTTGTCTAACACATCCTTTGCCAGCAGGTTTCCGGTATGGCTATTGCAGGTGCTGTGCCACATAGAGTGTTTCAGCAGAAAACCCATTTTAACCATTGGGCTGGCATTATCTGATACTATACAATATCCATCAACATTGTATTTTTCTTTAGCATTTTCTCTGGATGTAGTGATTATTGTTGCAAGTTGGTATCCAGTTTCTGACTTCGTAGTCAAATCCCATGCATCTATAAACGCATTTTCACCATCAGTAGTCTGTAACATTGTAACAACTGTTTTTGTGTTACTAGAAGAATTTTGCCACCCGTCACACAAAATTACAGACTTAGTTTTGATTACCCTACATGCACTATCAATACATTCTTTATAGCATTTTTCTAAAAGAGTAGTACTAAGTCTTTTCCGACCTGGAATTTTGTCTAAATACGCAGGACGAATGGTTTTTCTAAAATTTTTAAATAACGAGGACTCTAAAAAACATTGAAAGCCAAGTTGCAACGAAATATAAATTTAGCCAATGCAACAGTTATTGTTTCCTTTTGTTGTGTTTGCATTATGTCAACGTAATCAGTGACTCTCAGCTCTTTTTGATAGTGTCGGTTTGGTTGAGAAAAGTAAACGGCTTTTACTCGGTCAACCAGAAGTTGTTGGTGTGTTAACATTATCATCACTGCCACGTGTATCAGCTAAGTTGTTGAACGTATTGAATTCAGACGACGTATTTCTGCCGTGCGAAGGTAAAACCGTGTATTTGAAAAAATTGTGTTTTGAGATATTGAGGTTTAAAGTTGGCAAATGTCCTGAACCAACACATTATGACATGCTGATCTGTAACTCCAACATTGTTAATAAAAAAATTTGTTCTTTTTATTTTGCTCTCAACAAAATTTAAAATCTTAATTTTTTCCAAAATTTTGGCGGTTACATTGTTTTTCCAATGTTTTTCAGTAATGAAAATTCTTTCAAATATAATAGTAAAACAACGTATTGTATCTTACACTGTTTTCCCAGAGGATCAACGTGTCATAAAGCAGAGAAAGAAACAAAGCAAATAAAGTAATGTACATTACCTTTTTTCTGCCTAAACAAGTCTTTAATCAAAAAAAGTACAAAAACTAAAAACATATTCTATTTTTAAGACTATATTGCAAAATACATAAAATAAAAATAGTGTCCATTTAACTCCTTCCTGTAGCAAGTCCAGAGCTTGTTCATTTTCCGGTAGATCTAGCCAAAAGCGCCTCCGATTTTCCTGCATTTTTGATACCAGATGACTAACAATTGCAATTTTTTTTGCTGAGGAAACACCACGCGCTATTTGCTGTTTTGGAGGGAATTTTAGTTCGAAATTTTTTTTCACAGCATCTTTGTAGCACTTGTAATTTTGTTCAAAGTCTGTTTTGAAGTAAATGCATTTTGAACCCTTTTAAAACTGTAAAGACACAATATCTTTAAGGTAAGGTAAATTTTCTTCAGACTCGTTAGCGCTTTTTTTCCGGTTAAAAGATTTTAACTTGTTTTGCAGCGGCATAAAGTCATGGTAATCCATCTTAATCACTCTGACTCGTTTTGATGCTCTTCTACAGCATTCTTCAAAATCGTTAAAGTCTTCAACATTTTCTTGCTTTCGCACTGTCTGTTCTATCTTTCCATGTATTCCGTCAGCGGACATGTATGAATGTCCGCTTACAAGGTAATTCAAAGTCACAGTCTTAGTAAGGCAAAAATCTGAGTTGAGGTATGTTATAAGTGTTGAAAACATTATGCTATTTTTATTTTGGCCAGCGCAATTGTCTAACCAAAATATTATATGAGTTACATCCCTGTTAACTTCTAACACTTTTAAGTAAGCGCAGGTAACATCTTCAGCACGGCGACCGGCAATGCCTTCATGCCACAAAACGCAAATATGGTCTCCAGTTTTAGACATTGACGCAAAGGTTTCATTAAAGACCACCAACCGAGACGTAAAGAAAGAATCTTTTATTTTTGGCATTCTCGGAAGCAAAAATACGTTTTGGAGATCAACGGAAAATACTTTGGTGGTATGATCGCTTATATTACAATCCGCTGTATATTTCTCTCTCGTTTTCTTTACCTGTCAAGTATTTAGAAAATTTTATTTAAAAAAAAAACAACAAAAATTGTTTCGCTTACCTGTTTAAGGTGTTCTTCTTTTATAGCTAAATTTTCTGCAGTTGGATCAAGATCCATCTGAATACAAAATCCGCATTTATCTGCACCAACCTCGTAAAAAGATATGTTCATGTCACCTAAAGTTCGTAAGAAATTTTCTGGTCAGGATTTTTCAAAAGAAAATCTTTGTGCATCTCCATTACTGTCAAATCAGATGGAAGATATTTTCTATTTGGTGCATGCTGTCTTCTGTAGTGGGATGGTATTGGTTTAAAAGTATTAATGTGTTCCTTTATTGGTGTTTGTTTTATTTTATTGGATGGTTCACGCTTGCCCCTTTGATCTTCTCTGGGCACTAATAATTTGTTTCCATGGCCATCTTTACACGCTTTTTCTGAAAGCCAAATTCTTTGTGAGTGTTTTGTTATTTGCCAAAATTCACTGTATATTTTTTCTCTGTCGTTTAAAGTAAATATTTCGCTATATTTTTTAGAACAATTACAAATCGAAGGAAGAAATGGATGTTTTGACTTTAGGTTTGCCATTCTATCCTTTATAGTTCTAAATCTTTTGTTGCTTTTTCCTGTATCGGAATGGTTAGCTAACAACTCTACTATTCCTACTATTCCATCTTCATTTTCTGCTGCCTGTTTCTGATTATCCGGTGTTTTTGTTTTTACTCCTTCATTATCGCTATCTGATACAACATTTTGTATATCACCTAAATTTTGTATGGCACCTTTTGTCTGAAAATAATACATTTTTTTATTTAATATTGTGAAAGTATTTATTTTCATGCACTTTATTTTTAATGGATAGGAAATGTAAATTATTTGCCTGTTAAAATTACATAATATATTAACTTACGTTTGATTCAACACTAATTAATTCCGCATTTGAGATTTTGCCACGTTTCGACTGTTCTAGATGTGACGAAAATTCGAGCTGACGTTTTACCGAAGACAGCAATTTTCTCTTCTTCACAACAGCTGCATCTGCATCACACTCCGACTCCGAAGACGTATCTTCATTCGGCACATAGTCAATGTCTCTATCTGAATCATCTATATCACTTTCAACATAATTATTGTTGGTCTGGAACAAAAACCTTTACAAGAAAACTTTTCTGGAATATTTAATCAACAAACACAATCTTGATTAACATTAATATTTTTGGTATAATAATATAGCCTTGTCTGGTAACGAAAATATAAAACTTAACATTAGTTGCTTTACCTCACGTTGTCTGATTGCCATTTCGGCAATTAGTCTTCCTCTAGAAATCATTGTTCTGCACAAACAACACTCACGTTACCCACCTTCCACACACTCCTATGCACAAAAAATGAGGTTATGTACCTTCAAAAAATGGTAAAACAGTGTAATCGTAACGAATACACTGAAATGTCATGCGTACATTGCAAAACTTGCAAAGGCAAAACAATGTAATGTATGTTACATTGTTTTGCCAGAGTTTGGGTAACGAATGAGTGAAAACAGTAAACAAGGTAATGTACAATAACGTCTTTTACCAAAGGAAAAAATGCAAAATTTTACGTTTACTTTTTTTTGCCTTGGCTTTATCAGAACTTTATGAATAATACATCGTTTTGCCACCACTGTACTTCGGAATCCGCCATCACACGGCAATGAAAGTTAATGGTGCAGATGGAGCTTTATGCGCAAGTTCTGGAAATGTCAAAAACACAAAATGGCAAATTTTGTGATTACATTGTTTTACCTTTGCACGGCAGATTTGTGGTCGAACAATTCTCATTTACTATTGTTACTTTACTCATTTACTATTGTTACTTTAGTTCGTAGCCACTAGAGGTACTGGGCAACCTTGTAATAATTTCATCTGTATCTCCTAATGTGGCATTTTTTGTCGTTTGGGGGGACACGATAAACTAGCTGACACAAGAGAAAGAGAACAATTTTCCAACACGTCGTATTCAGAAACATATGCATTCTAGAAGAATGACAACAAACGGTTATAAATATAACACTAAAAAAAAAAACGTACACAAAATTTACAAAAATCTCAGAAAGGACAACAAAATACCAAGTAAAAAAAATCGTTGGTGACAGAATCTGAATAAACGGGGATTTAGAAAATCTCGATGAATTTGTGCAGACTAATTATGAATCATATCGTGATAAATCATTTTTAGATTTGTGCAATTTATTTTTTAATGATGACACTTACCAGTATATTTTAGAAGAATTTAGATTTTGTATTTATGAAAACCATAACAGTGCTGGAAATAAAGAGTTTATAAAAATTTCATTTTTAAGAATGTAGAAAATTCCAGATTGTTTCACCAAAGGAAGTTCATTTTTTCATGAATAATGTATTTTAAATACCACTTAAATGTCACATTATATGGGAAGATAAATGCTGCTAGAGATTTCAAGTAAATTCGGTTTATACAGTTTTGTTTCGAGAAACAGACCATAATTCATAGTCAATTGATCACGTGTGAAGTTGGTCTGTCGCCACCAAACTTGCTTGATGTTGCATCTTCCGCAGTTTTGCGTGAAATATGAACTAACTTTGTTTTGCGGTTAAACTTGATGCAATGGAAACTTAGCCATAAATTAATCATAACTATATACTATATAACTAGACAACATATATAGTATATATTATGTATATATATGCTATATGAAACATCTGAATTTTTTTTATTATTCGAACCGAAACATGATAATACGGGGAATGATAATTATTCACGGGAATGTAGGGGATTTAGTTTGGATGGTAGTAATTACTGATCATAGTCATGTTTTACATATTTAGAGGGGAGGTGTAGCAATGGTAACGAGAGTTCTGCGAACACAAAGGGAATAGCTGAGAAGGCGTATTGTTAACTGCTAAAGAGGTACCTCCCATTATTTAGTTTCATATTACTCGAAATGAATGCGGTTCTGCTATTAAATACTTGAACTAGCCACATTTCGTTGCAATTAATAATGTCTACATTATGAATTATTAAACATGTATATAGATTACTAGGGGATTATTCCTGTTTAGTACTATCAGTATACAATGGCTGATAATGTATTTAATGGTTTTAAAACAATGCACCGAATAGCTTCGTCAAATATACAATCAGAGTTATGTAATTTATATCCTGGTAATATTGATAAAGGTTGCTACAAATTGAACTTACTAACACTTTTGTTTTACTATGAACATTAGAAGTTGCATTTTACAATTGGTATATAAATGTATAACAATTTTATCACGGCGCCGCGTAGATTTTTATTGCAATAGAACAACATAAACAATTGTCAATAATATTAGAAATAGAATGTATTTGTTTCTTTGTCAACGAATTAAAATTAAAATTCACAGAACTTCAGCAAAATCAAAATATTCTAAATACAAATAATTAACATGTCAGTAAACAACCAAACAAAACACAGATAATGATGGCAAGTAAAACAGGTTTTACAGACAAAACATTACTTATTAAACAAGCTCTGTCAGGTATTCTTCTAAGGTACAAAATTCTTTTTCATTAGTGTATTTTTATCGCTCTTACAAAGCTTCTTTTGGGGATCATTTTTTGAGGTAGATGGTTGTAGAGACTGATTCCATAACAGTAAACGTTGCTGAGTGTTGTTAGGATGTTCCCGGCAATTTTTTCTTAATGGGAACCTTTTCCATTCCGATGGAAGGCGATTATATAATTTTGACCCCCAATAACCTATATTTTTCTACGTTGACGTTTAACGAAAATGCAGAACACCAAATTCGTCTTTTTGTCGAGTATTGTATATGCAGTGGTAGCTATTGACAGGAAATTGGTATTGATGTGTGTTTAAGTATTTTAATACTTGCAGGATGTAAACATGGTAAGTATACTGTCTTTCCTAAAATATCCCCTACAAGATTCTCCTGGTCTTATCATGCATAAAGATCTTATAGCTCGCCTCTGAAGCAGGAAGATTCTAGTTGCACCAATTGATCCTTTCCAGAAAAGAATGCCATAGGCCCAATGGGCATAGAAGACATGGTAAATTAATTTTGCTGCGTGATTAATTGCAATAGATTTTATTCGTTCAATCGCAAAAATGCACAATGTTAGGCTTTTTGATATGTGGTCGATAAGCTGTGTCCATTTTAGGCCTTCATTCAGTGAAGTTCAATGAACTTTGCTATATGGATTTCACTGTTTGGCTTATTTCTGAAGACAATCTCTTGCGTTTCTTCTGAGTTGAATTGAAGTTTGTTTGCAGTCAACCATTCCTTTGATGTTCTTATGTCGATATTGATTTTTGTTAGGCCTTAGTTCGTTCCCCTTCATTTGCTATAATGGAAGTGTCATCTGCTTAAAGGCATAATTCAGCACTAAGACTCCCTGGATAAATATTTTTAAAGATGATATACAATAATGGTCCTAGTATTAAGCCTTGAGAAACTCCAGAGTTTACTGGATGTAATACGACCTCTCACCCCTCTATTCCTCTAACTGAACTTTATTTTCTAAGTATAATTTGATAAGGTCCGTTGGCTCTCCCCTAACCCTGTAACGTTCTAGAATACTTTACAGCAACCACTGAGCGTTTGAATCCTATATAACTATTGCAATTATTGGTAGAAAAGAGCATCTCATTTATTACTGTAGTACGACTGTCGAATAAGGTATACTACTCTCTTTCTAGCTCAAATAAACGTATGCTAGGAAGTAAATGTTTATGGGAAATAGTTATCTACTGACGCCGATGCAGTAGACATTTTGAATACCAAATTGGATAAATTCCTGCAACGATACAGTGAACATCAGATATTTAGGAAGGATGAGAGAGGTTTAATTTTTAAAATATAACCGAAAAAATTACTTTCTTCAAGAACTCCTGAAAAAAAAAATTATCAAATAAAGAGTGATAGTTTTACTCTACAGTAATGCTTTTGGAACTCACCGATTGCGGCCTATGTTTATAGGAAAATCTAAAAAAAACTCAGGGCTTTGATAAATATGTCTTCTATCAAAACCAAGTCCCCAGTGTATATTGAGGTGACCAGACTTGTGATGTATATTACAGTTTACTGACAACAAAACTTAAATATAAAGTTTTCAGAAGCACTGAATTTTTAAAAATCTTCTAACAGAGCATAACGAAACCCGAAGTAATGTATACGGTTGGAAAGGCTCAAATAAGTATCAAAAGAACACCCCGAGATCATTTGTGTTATATACCAGCATGAGCTGGTAATTTTTAGTGGATACATAAATATATTGTTATTTTTGCGAAAGTAAAACATATAAATTGTAATTTGAACACCAAGTAAATATAAGAGTCAAGTCCTATTGATGATGAAATACATTATTCCAGGTTCATCAAGAGCATTACATCTTTAAATCATCCGCATATTCGAGTACATTACATGTTGATGATTGAAGCAGATTGTTGTTATATAGAATAAATAATAAAGGCCCTAAGTTAGAGCCTTGTGGTACCCCAGATGAGAGAGTAAACGCAAATGACATAAATCAATTGTAAAAGACATAGTTATGTCTATTAGTGAAATATGATTGAAGTAGTTTGAGCAGTGATAAGAATCCAATTACTGAGAGTTTTTCCAGAAGCACATCATGATCGATAGTGTCGAACGCGCGACTAAAGTCCGTGTATATTATGTCTCACTTGGCCATTAGCGTTCAGTTCATGAGGGACAGACTGAGTTATGGTGAGTAAGTTTGTAACCGTAGCAGTCCACGAATTATCATCAAGATAAATTGGCCTACAAGACATGAATCCCAACGAACACGTATGGGACCTGTTGGGCAGATGAGTTAAGGCCAGATTTCCTGCTTTCCAAACTACACAAGTGTTGCAAACCATGTTATTGGAAGATGGGAAAATTACCCTCAAGAGTTGATTAACAATCGTATCACGAGAATGCTGAGGCAAATGATAGCATTAATACGAAATCGTGGAGAAAACATACGCTATATTATTTTTTTGCCATACGCAAGAAAATAACAAAAGAAAATGTTGAATTGCTTTTTTTGTTTTCTGTTCATTTCATTAATTGTGTTACGTTCTTCTTAGTTATTGTGTTTTACTTTAAATTATTTTGACATTTTTGTAAAATTTGCAAACAGATCTTTTCTTTTTTTTGGAAAACACTGTTTCTTTATTGTCCCCTTAATTTTGCCGGTGGGTGCATAGTAAATTTTGCTGGGTCTTAAGCTGTTAGAACAAAAAGAAGCATATTACATTTGTACATCCAACGTATCAATTCATAATGTCAATTAGGGGAACTGGGGGGGTAGAACCGGGTAGCGAGGCAGCAACGGATACCCCCATTATTATGACTCTGTGCGCATGGGCCAGACGCAATGAGCTCACGTTTGTTCAAGTAATTACCACCAGTGTCGATCATAAGTTTGAATGTGGACGTTGATACAGCAACGACAAAAATTGAAAAAACGTGTTTTAAAAGGTATAAGTGATGTTATTTTACGTTACTTTAAATGATTCTAGAATTAACCTATAAAATAATTAATAATATTGTGAATTACATTATTAGATATGGTGCGACCGATAAGTATTTTACCAGTGTGCTCAAAATTGCTGGAAAAGGTTATCAACGAACAGTTGGGTTGCTACTTCGCTGCTGCTGGTATTTTGCCCACTAATCAGTCTGGGTTCCGGAAAGGGCATAGTTGCACCACTACCCTGCTAAAAGTAACAGACGACATCATCAATGCTAGAGACAGGAATATGGTTACCATCTTAGCACTTTTAGATTTCAGTAAAGCTTTCGATACAGTCTGTCATAAAACTCTCTTAGCTGTACTTAGTTCCTCCGGACTGTCTGGGTCTGCTCTCGTATTTATGGAAAGTTATTTGACCGGACGCGTACAGTGCGTACGTCTTAATGGTAATTCTTCTTCTTGCAAGAGCATAGAACGAGGCATCCCACAGGGTTCTATACTGGGACCCCTTTTATTTACATTGTATACATCAGGCATGCATTTGTGTGTGAGTAACTGTAGTATGCATATGTACGCGGATGATACCCAAATATACCATTCCTTTGACTTTAGTGAGTGCAGACAAGCTATACGGGACATTAATGAGGATCTAGATAACATTGCTAGATTTGCTCGCCAACACTCATTATTGATAAATCCTGCTAAGTCTGTTACATTTATCTTCGGTAGTAAAAATCAGATTGATAAATTGAAGAAGGATGTTAGGCTGCAGATATTCAATGACATTATACCAGTGAAAGACGAAGCTAAAAGTCTGGGATTGTTTTTGGACAACTCTTTTAGATATAATACACAAATAAAACACTACATACAGAGAGCTTATGCTAACATAAAGCTCATTTATCCTCACAGACACTACTTGTCTACATATATGAAGTCTTTGTTATGTGAGCCACTTGTGCTTTCACAATTTTCCTACTGTGCTCCAATGTATGGATCATGCTTAACACAAGACTTGATATTGGAAGATCACGGGTTAATATCTAACCTTGAACTATCACCCTGTGATTTTTAGTTCTACAGATATAAGATCCTATGTTTGTGATATTATGCATTGTATCAAGAACTAAAATAAAGCATATATTATTATTATTATTATTATTATTATTATTATTATTATTATTGTGAACACGCTTGCAGTAGCGAAGTGTTTTCAAGTTTTTGTGTAACCGACATAATATTTCTTTGGAAATTTGCAGTACGTGGGGCAGAACCGGAGGGGCAAAATCGGTTGTGCCCCATATGCAATGAACATGTTTTCAATATTTGACAGAACAGTTAACAGTTAACTTTGTATGTTTTGTAGAAATGATAGAATGGTACGCATTACAAAAGAAAGTCTGTCCGACAGAATTGGTCAGCCGATGATATGAAGAAAGTAATAGAGCTAGTTCAATCTGGGGCAATAGGGTACCAGAAGGCTGACCAAACGTACAACGTTCCGCAATCTACTTTGGAAGATAGGATAAAGAAGATGAAGAAGAACGGTTCTTTGTTGAAAGAGGTTTTTTCTAAAGGTAGATAACGTTCAAATAACTTGTTTGTAATGCAATACAATAAGTTTCTTTTTAGGAATGGGAAAGTATAAATGTGTTTTTTCAAAAGAATAATAAATTGAGCTTGAGGGCTATGTCCAGCACATGGAAAGCCACATTCGGCACATGAGGTATGTACGGGATGGTTTGACAACGATTTGGATGACTTTGTCTGTAGAAATTGTGAATTCAAGTTGTTAAGGACGTTTATCATTATTATTTTTTTTATTCCTTTTTTATAAAGTAATATTCTCTGTTTTGTGTAAAACGTATATATGTTTAGTTTTAATCTCAATTTGCTTTATTTTACAAAGGTACAATTAATTAGAACATGTATATTTCTCTGTATAAGTGCTTACAGTCATTTTATTACTTAATAATCGTAAAATAATGTAAATTTAAAATTAAATCTGGAAAGATCAAGAGGAACATCAGTCTCCTAATGTAATCTCTTTCTTAGACACTTCTCTATTGTCCGTTCTAGAAAATCGGTGAAATGCTTTGTCTAAATTACCATTTATTTTCTTTCATTTATTAAAATAATGCAGTTGTAGTACAATTCATAAACATTTGCCGGATTACAGAATTATAGAAATTCTGTAATTGAAGAAACCCGTAACCGCACAGCAGGGCTCATATATTTATATTAGATAACTGTATTGCTATTTGCTCCTTCCGAAAACCTTTAATGAAACTTACAACCCATTAATGTTCGGTTTTTCCAGACAACAATAGAGGAGGTACAATTAATTAGAACATGTATATTTCTCTGTATAAGTGCTTACAGTCATTTTATTACTTCATAATCGTACAATAATGTATATTTAAAATTAAATCTGGAAAGACCAAGAGGGACATCAGTCTCCTAATGTAATCTCTTTCTTAGACACTTGTCTATTGTTCGTTCTAGAAAATCGGTAAAATGCTTTGTCTAATTTACTATTTATTTTCTTTCTTTTATTAACATCATGCCGTTGTAGTACTTAAAAATCCATAAACATTTGCCGGATTTCAGAATTATAGATATTCTGTAATTGAAGAAACCCGTGAACGCACAGCAGGGCTCATATATTTATATTAGATAATTGTATTGCTATTTGCTCCTTCCGAAAATCTTTAATGAAACTTACAACCCATTAATGTTCGGTTTTGCCAGACAAGAATAGAGGAGGTACGGTTTTGTAAACTTACCACCCCACTCTAAATACTGAATTTGTTTGTAACAGAAAATTGAAATCAGTTTATCAACAAAACTCAACTTGTTAGGAGTTAGCTATCATGTACGGTTCAACTTGCCCAATGCCAAGAAGCCTACATTTATTCGCATTGTTATTTTATTTAATTGTTATTTCATTTGTGAATAACCACGTATAACGTAAATTCAGTGAGGAATTATTCTTTACTACTTCTAAACCAAGAAGATACAAGTGAAACCAAACGATTTCAGTCTTTCAAAACAGGAAGACTCAACACAAGCTTTAATATACCATACCCGCTCTTGCCACTCTTACCAAACGGTTCTGCCCCTACCCCAGGGGTATAACCGTATTTTGTAAGATGTTGAATTTTACCTTTCTTTTGTTTTTGTATACATGTACCGATTTAATTTAATGTTATTGCTTTACATAAGACTTTAGTGTTTATATTAATAGTATTAAAAATACAATTTCTAAATAAACAAATGTTTTACGAGCTATTATTCTTAGCTATCCGTTTCTGCCCCCCCTCCCTCTTCCCCTGCTTATACGTTTCTTTACAATAACTATAAATTTGTATTTGAATTCGAATTTGAAACAAAAATGAATATTACGTTTTGCTTTTAATCAACAGAAAAATTATTCTCACTTATTTTCCGTATCATTTTACAAAAAAAAAAAAAAAAAAAAACCGAAACTGTGGACGTAATTTGTCAAGCGCAATCTCGTTATTACAATTCATGCGAAATTTCAAAACACCACCTTAAATGAATCCTGATACTGCAGGAAAACGCGTATAATTGAATAATTCAATTTCCAGTCTGCTAATTGTTGTACTGTTTGGAATTAATATCAGTGACGGTCAGTAAACCGCGATAGCACCACGTGACGGCGTCCGTCACCGGATACAAGCTCAACTGACACAACGACCACAAGCTCTGTTCGGACAACAGATGTCGCTTTTGTTCTTTTGTTCTGTTCGCCCTTGCTACTTCCATTTCTCTCTAGAGACATATGTAGGTTCGTACTATAAAATTACGTGATTCCAATTAATATAAGATTGTTATATATGTCATTTCGAATTTCAATACTTACTGTGTAAAGAAATTTAGCTGTCATGGTAATGTAAAATGCACGAGATTATTTTATATTATTGCACATGAATAGACATCAGGCCTTTTATATTACATATACATACACACTTAAGTGTACAGATGCTATTATTAAACCAAATTCCATGAAGGCTAGCTTTTGCGGAACGCTTTCGGATTAGATTATTTGATGTATATAAATACTAAGTAATGAAAAGTTTATTGCTGTTTCTATACCGATATTAATTTCATTATTAACAAAAAGCTCAGCATTCACTATGATATTAAACAACCACAATAAAATGTATTTCGTTTAAATGCAAGAGTGCAGTTTTCCATATATTTTATATTGCAAAAAGCTTTAAATTAAATGTGTGTAGCTATTATAATATATTTCTATGTTATGAAAAATTTAATTTTAATAAGAATTCATTGCAAGGCAATTTAAGGTAAAATATGTAACAATCGGTTAAGCAACACCAGAAATAAAACTAACAAAGATTTTAGATTTACACTATATTTTATAACAACAAATACGACGGCTGTTTTACCAGATAGTAGCCTTTTCAGCTTGACATTTTACATTGAATAAGTACATACAATCAACATCTATTATATTTCTTAGAACTACTACATGATTTAAGATAACGACGGGTGACATTGACAGTAGGAAAACATTGACACATTTTCAAATATCCTTTTCAGCTCCCTGACAAAATAAAATCACGCCTATGAAAGTTTATCATAAATTCTGGCTAAGTTTTGCCATCTAGTGATGTGATGCAAGAAGTTTGTAAATACCTATTATAGAAATGTTTTAAACATCAAAACAAAGCTTACAGTGTGAAGTAGTAGTCGCCATGCTAAAAACTTTTACTTTGAATGAGAAAAGTGTGGCTTTTCGGGTTTAAATCTAATGTAAATTGATGTTGTAACATATTACGAATATTATCTGTCAATTTTGCGATTTATGTGTGTTACTTAAAATAAAAAATTAAAAAGTAATTTGAGGTTAACTTTAACAGGGTGTCAATGCTTCCCCCAAAATGTGTCAATCTTTCCCGCTAAAAATTTGTCATTGCTTTTTTCTATAGAATTTAAAAATTACACTATTTGGGACCAAATTCTTACACCATGCCTCGAGCTAAACAAACTCCAGGATGTAGACTCTATAAATACTATGGTGCAAGTCGCATGTAACGACTTATGAAACGCATAAAAGAAACAGAAGTGCAGAAGAATGATCCTTAATCAAGCGATACAAGAAAAAATTACCGAAAAGATCTCGCAAAGAACTTCAAAAGATGCTTGAAACAAGGAGTTCAGATAGCGATTCTAGTTTAAAACTAATTAATGATTCTGACATTGACATCCCTGACAAGACTGGCTCTAATGCCGTAGAATCCACCATGGAGACAGGCGATGATACTGTGGAAGTAGGTGCTTGGGTTTTCGTTAAATTTGAAGTCGAAAAAGTAGTGCTAAAAAAGACTGGTGTATTATATCGGACAAGTTCAATGCATTGAAAGCACTAAATATCCATAACTATACTATACTTTTAATTTTTTGAAGAAACGCATTTTGTGTATCCGGATCTCCGTAACAAGACAAGTTCCAGAAGAAGATATTCTCAAGGTTCTACCAACCCCGATCATTTGCAGGGGAATGCACAATTTTAATTTAAATTTCTTGTCTCCTAAGACCTAAATTGTTTATTAAACCTGTAAAAATGTATTTGCATGTAATACGTTTTTTTTAATATTTTTCACAAATTTTTAATAAAATTATCAAAAACATTTTGAAGATCATAACCTTTAGCATGTCATACATACCCTAAATGCACCTAAAAATGACACTGTACAAAGTTAGATGGGGGTGTCAATGTTTGACCATCGTCGGTTAACATTGACACTTTATATTGTTAGGTAAATATATATTTTTAAGAAAACGCGCGAAAAGTCGTTCAAATAAATATTACGCGAAAACCAACATTGGTGTATATTGTTTGTTGCAGAAATTTCGTTGTTTAGTTGTGACTTATAAGAATTTAAAAAAATAAAATGTGAAAAGATGTCAATGTTACCCCACCTTACCTTACAATTTGTAATGTCTAACAGTGTTGGATGTTTACCGACATTAACCGTTAAATAATTTGTATTACTAACTGACGTTACTTGTGAAATTAGGGAAAACCTGTCTTGATGACTAAAATAGATTTAGTAATAATAATAATAATAATATTTTTTGTCATAGACCTGTACAATGTGTTGACATTTTCAAGTATATATCAATAGATCAAGTTCTAATTCCAATGTAATATAATAAAAACAACTGACAAATTAAAACAAAATACAACACATTAAAGTGAATGGCAATAAAATCCACCTTGTGCCCTTATATCCCAGTTATAAACTCGTCAAAACTATAAAAACCCTTGTCAACTAGGTATTCTTTTAAATCGCTATTAAATTTTGCACTGTCTTGTGAGCGTTTTAGGTAACCTGGGAGGGCATTGACAACTTTAACGCTGCATATTAGGATCCTTCTTCATATATAGTAATTTTATGACGTGGAATAGATAGATTATATTACCTCCTCTTGTTTTCATATTTGATTTAGAAATCTCAGCGTTCGTGGAAAGGCAAACTTAAAGTCGACTTATCTCCTAATTGTTTTTTCTTTTAAATTCATATTCCTAAAGTGCATATGCATGATCTGACGTACTTTTACAATTTAAATTTTCGTTCCTAACGCATATCTTTTTGTACATATTATTTTGAACCTCTCTGTATACTTTTATCTCGTTCACGCAACATTTAGTATTGCTAGTTACCCTTCGGTACTGTTTAATTATAGAATTACTATTTTCAGATCCGTGGAAACAATTCCTGTCTTTGTTTATTTCTTTATTTAGAGAATATTAATTTTGTTTTCTATATTTAATTACATTTGGTGGAATGCCTGTATTGATTTTCTTGTACTTATAGATGTAGTAATATTGATTTAATAAGTGATTTTGATTGGGTATATTACCGACATCTATAGGGTAGTTAGGCAAGTGCCGAACTTGGGAAGAATGCGTTTTCTTACCAGACACTGTAGTTCCTGTTTAACAGCTATAGATGGCGCGTGCGTATCGTTTAACTTATTTAAATATTTATCGGGAATTCTTTTGTTTATTTTCTTGTTATTTTAAGCATTGTTTGGGGTTTTATAATTGTTAATAAAATTATTCCGCTTGAGATTATCGTTAGTAAGCCAAATATGTGTTAGTAATGTGTCCCTCGTTAGTTTCTGCCTCCTTGTATTTAGTTCCGATCGGTTATATGGCCGTTTATATCATATTAATATTTTATTACAAGAAGGTAACAGTAAGGTAATAAATCTCTATGGATTAGAAGAAGGAAAAGCAGAGGGTCTTGAAAAGAAATATGTGCACTTATACCCTAAAAACTTCTAGAATGTTGTGGTTATGTAAGATTTCAACCAGTTGTAAAGGAATATCGGGACTTCTTTTTGAATTCCTGCTAAATAACTCCTGCATACATGATATATGTTTGCTTAGATCCTTTTAGCATTCAAAAAATATCTAAAATTTAAATTAGTTAATGAGCTGAAAAATGTAAGTGTACATATATCCTTTTTGGCAAATGGAATGTAAGAATTATTTATTCTTATATCCGTCTAGCAAAGAGCGTTTAACGGGAATTCAAACTATTGCACTATTAGTGGACGATCTAAATCTACAAAACGCCTTTCCTACAAATAAAAACATTACTGATATTGTCAATAAAAATATAGAACTTCATGTTGTTACGTTTTTTTTTTTGGTTGTATTTTACCCTTTTAATGGCTTATTTTAGTGACGGAATATGTATTTAGTTTTGATTAAATTTGTGTCATCTTCCTACTACTACGGCCATCTGGTGTAGAAGTGCTTAAGATTCCTGTTTCACGCGTCTGCCTTGCTGCAGGTGTGTGTAACGTATACGGGCATTGTTGGGTAGATGGCGTCTGTGGTTAATTTAATTAATTTGTTACTTTTATTTTTGACTAACTCCTTTTTCTTTGGACTTCTTGGGCCCAGAGTTATGCAACAAATTGTTAATAATTATTTTCCATTTTTCTGTGGTTGATTGAACCTGTATTTCTGTCGTACGTTTTAAGTATTAGTTGGTTCATTTGTTCGCTTAGGGCGTTTGCCGTAGTTGGATTGTTTGGTCGGGTTTTGACACGTTAGGTTCTTTCTCTTTTGATTTTTAACGGTCGTTGCGAGAGGTTAGACACGAGAGCAGAACATTTTCCCTTAGCTGCCTTGAGAATATGGAAAGTTGAGTTGTATCGTTTATAATCGCTTAACAAGAGCGGATTTTATTGTGATTCTCGAGGATTATTGGTAAATTCTTGACGTTTATTTGAGTCTGGAGAGGATATTTCTTCTGTGCTTGGGAATTTGTAAGCTGCTGTAAGTATATGTTCCACATGTCTAATCGATCCTAATTTGTGTCGTTTCTATATTTAAATTTAGCTGCTGGTGTTAGGCCTGATTGAAACCTCATTTGAGCATTGTTGGTTGGAGTTAATACGAGAGGAACACGTGCTAGTAATTTTCCAACGTCCAGGAATTGTGGTTAGATCTTGTGGTGAGGGCACATTTAAGGTGCAGTTTATTGGTACACTGTAGCCTTCGAACGCTATCACTTGAGGTGTCGTAAACCCAAGATAGGAGGGCATATACCTGGTATCGTGTGGATCCGAAGGATTTGTCGTGTTTGGAAGCTGTGGATGTGATGTTTTAAGGTATTGTGTCTGTGTGAATCTTTCTCTGATATTACCCAGAGGGTAGAATTTAATTGACTTAGCAGTTTGACAAAATTTGTGTCAATAACGTACAATTTGAACAGTGAATTTCAATTTTCCGGCCTAATTTATCAAATAAGTAATCGTAAATTCTTAATCTAACTTCTTATGGCCTGTGAGCCTTTATGTTTTTTTGAATTAATTAATTTAACGTAGTTATTAACAATAGTGACCCCATTTGGAGGTTACTTTGACATTTTTGGAGACGTTACGTAGCCATTTTTATTTTTGGATTTAGAAATTGAATTAAATTTTGGATGTGTGTGGCAGTGTGGCCTCACAGCGAACTTGTGTAAATTCGTAGATAATTTTTGATGCATTTAATCAATGTTTGTAATTTAATTTTGGTGTAATTCCGTAAGGAATTAATGAATTTTATGTAATGGCATATTCTACTTGTAAAGCATAGTTAACTAGCGCTATTTCTTTATAGAATTAGATATTTTTACAACTATAAGTCTGATTTCTAACGTCGAATAGATTGTCGAATGCCTCTGGTATACAGAGTGTTTCATTTTGGTTGACGTGTTGCATTATACGAGCAAACTGTTCGACTTTAGAGGGACTTTTGGCAAATTGCCTTATAACTGTGTACTTGTAAGAATATTGTTGGTGAATCAATGTTAGTTTATAAGTTTGTTTTGTGTTCACCTTTTAACTTCTTTTAATTGAACTTCTAAAATTTGTAATATCACGACACTGAATTTGCAACGGAGTTGCGTGTGTGTTTCACTTCATTGTTTTTTTCCTGCCTTGATCTAGTTATCTCGTGGAAGTTAGAGATTGTATATATAGCCGTTTTTTTTTTTTTTGTACAAGTACTGGAAATACGCTGTTGAATCTGAGAACTAATTTTAATAAACTGTTTGTTAAGTTGAATGAGTGTGTATTGGTCTTATTTACTTATCACTTGGGGGTTTTATATTGGATCTGGTCCGGGGTCTGAATATCTGTTGGGCTCAGCACATTATTACGGATAGGCGCCCTGACATCTTAACCTTCGACTTAGTACGGTGTTCGAACTCGCCCTCCCCGACTGTAGCTGGAGGCAGTGCTGACTCCCATATTTAACATCGACCTTTGGGGAAGTAAGAGGTAAGACTGGGTGGTATAAGTTGGTGATTAATTAATAGACAAGCGTCCTTTGAAATTTTAAAAAGAAGGTTAATTACCGTGGTGGTGCTTAATTCACTACCTTCTTGGAATTCTTTGGGTACCGTTTGTTTAAGGCCTCGGCCAATTTAATTTAATTACAAGAGGGTAGCAATGTTCTTAGTAAGGTGATTATTCAAACTGAAAATGTTGTATCTAATAATGCGAGTATATGTCGAAAATGAAAACAAAGAACAAGAACTTGACCAACATAGGCATGATAAAAAAAAACTGTTCTAACAGATTTAGATTTGCAAACTAAAGACAAAGGATTGGCAAGAAATAGTGACTAGAGTACTATTGATCTACCCTACATTACTGATTCGGATCAGATAGATATTGAAGAAAATGAAGAAGAAAAACCAAATAGCACTTTGTCACATAAGAAAAGAACAGCCATGAAATAGAATAGAATAATGATATGCAATATACTACAGTAAAAGTGTGCATACAAAAAGAACGGAAACAGAGAGACTTTTAAACATGTAAAATGAATTTTAGGGAACTCATTTCAGAAGAAGAACGAAAAAATGTGTTTGAGGTAAAAGTAATGGCGGAACATTTTCTCGATTTTCCAGATTTGTTCAAGAAATATATATATATATAAAAGAAAAAAGTTGATTGTGCTCAAGAACAATTCAACTTGCGGAACATAAAATGGCTACGATTTGGTAAAGATTTTGGTTTGTTTCAGTACAAAAGTGCTCTTGACAATTTAACGGATTTTAAGCGAATGAGTTACCAAAGAAAAAAACATTTAGAAATCCCAGTAAATTATGAACTGACACGTCCTCACAAATAACCAGTACATTATCTGTCAGAAAAACGGAAAATTTGGTATCTCTTTTTGATAAAATTGATCCCGACGCTAGAGATTTTTACGCGAACCTGTCTACACAGAATAAGGCTGATGTTGACCAAGATTTAGACAGACTAGGAGATGGAGGCGAATAAACAAGAAAAACTGATTTTGTTGCCAAAAAAGCAAATTGCTTAATTAAAGTTTTTTTTGTCACTTATGTTTAAACATTATTTTCAAACATTGTTCAACTTAAACGTTTTATTTTCTGTTTAAAATAAAGGTTAAAATATGTTATTGATGCTTATTTTGAAATTATTATGGGCGACATTTTTTGAAGAAGAGTATTTAATAAAGTGTGCAAAAAGGGCATTAGTGTACTTGACAGCCTATTGCGGAAACATCTTGTCATTTTTTGTGACGTAAGGCGATAAGTGAAAATATAATCAATAATCTAAGAAGATTTACTTCCTTTTCACAGTAATGCTGTACTAATTTGTTTTGGAAAACGATACTAGAATATAATAGAGCCATTAAAAGCGATAATATTCTCAAAATTATGATAACAGACACAAACACCTGTCTACTGAAAAATTAACTAATTTTGACATATTCCCTTATTGCCTGCCTAATGACCACAGATTTAGGATTTTCATTTCTTTGAAATAATTACGACACGACTCCTGACGCGACAAAAAAAAAAGAGAGAGGATAATCTTCTTTTGTAAAATAAAAACGTTATAAGAAAGCGAACTCCGACCACATGCCAACATTCCACACCCTATGCGAGATTGAAAGTAAGCAAAATAAAAAGTTTTTAATGTAAATGGGTTTACATTATTTCTTAAATGGTATATTGCATAAAACACGCTGTTTAGTTTACTGCCCAAATTATTTATATGTACAGAGCGGACACGAAAGGTTGATGACACATCGCCCACGGGCGCACTATTGAAATTTTGTATTTTTAAAAACTGTTAATTTTACTCACATAATTGTATAACAAGTGGGTGGTGATCTATAAAATACAAAATACGTTATTATTTGTAATTTTGTAGTTCAAATCGAGTAAACTTTCCGTACTTTATTTATCTTACAAAATACAATAAATTTTAAAAACCCCTCACGCTCCAATCTACGCCGATGAAAATAGGAAATTCACGAGTTAAATGGACTTTTTTTGCTCTCATTCTCGGGCGTAAACTGATGTAGCAGTTTACCATATGAATAGTGCTATACAGTAACTGCGTGGTGTTTGCATTATTTTTTTGCTCCGTCGCAGTTTAAACCTGGGACGTCCGCTATGCATTTATATTATGAACACCGGTTCAGAGAGTTATCAAAAATTATACCCAGAAGTTTGAATTTGATGATTGAGATAGTGATTTATGATATAAGTACAGCGACTTATTGCATTGACCATAGATAAGAAATCTGGTTTTGGTTAATAATAATAATGATAATAATAATAATAATAATAAATCTATTTATTCAGTAATACATACAGTGTTGAACATGTCAAAATATATATATATATATATATATATATATATATATATAACAGATTCACAGATCCACATTTATACGCGTCAAAATCTAAAATTAAAATACTCATCTATGCTATAGAAAGCTTCTTTGATGAGTATCTCAAACAATACAGTTTTTTGTCTTTTTTGAGATAAATATTTTATGTGTGAAGGTAAATGATTATATACTCTTATTTATTTGGGTGAAACAACTCTTTTCCACAATACTTTTTGTTGTTTGTAGAGGCACCAAATGTGAACAGACTATACCTCTGGTCTCGTAATTATGTTGTAATTCTTGCTCTTTGAAAAACTCATAATTCTCCTTTACAAACTTCACACACTCAAGAACATATAAGCCCGTCAATATATGTATTTTTTGTCCCTTAAAAATTTCCTTGCATGAATAAGTCTTTCTAACACCAAAGACACTACGCAGGCACATCTTCTGTAGAATAAACACTCTGGATGCATGAACCGATGTTCCCCACAACATGATACCATAACTAAGTCTCGACTGCACATAAGCACAATATGGTGATAGACCTGCTGACTAATTTACAGATCCCGCTATGATACGCAATGCACAACTGAATGACGATATCTTTGTTGCCAAGTGGTCAATATGCTTCTTCCAATTCAATTGAGGATCCATCCACAATCCCAGGAACTTAACTGCTATGTGTTCCATATTTAGATGTTGATCTCCATAAATAACTTTTATTGGGTCCCTCTTGAAATAGCCAAGGTTCAACACATCGGTTTTTTTCAATATTCAGCTTGAGCCTGTTTCTGTCAAACCACGAACCACAGTCCTCAACAGAAGACAGTATTTCATTGTTTGCTGCATCTTTTTTGGTTCTTACAATTACCGAAGTATCATCAGCGTACAGTATCGTTTTATGTTTAGTCTTGCAAGGGAGGTCATTGACATATATTAAAAACAATAAAGGACCCATGACGGAGCCCTGGTGCACTCCTCTTTTCAGCGTCCCCCAATCCAAAGCAACACCCGCATCACCACCGACCACGCACTGCTTTCTATTATCCAGATAGGACCGTATCAACTGCAAACTATGTCCCCTTATTCAAACTCTTTCCATTTTCTCAAACAACACACAGTACTCAACACAGTCGAAGGCGTTACTCAGGTCCATGAAGGTTACATTTAAGTGCAGATTATTTTCATCACACCACGTCATCATGTCAGGAATAATTTCTATACTTCTCACTGATAATCCCTCACAATTCTCGCATGGTCAAATAACAGACGTATTATCTGCATATTCATATAATTCACAGTTTTCCAATGATTTATACGAGTAATTAAGGGTTGAAACACAAAAATGTAAAGTGAAAATTAAAATTATGTATCTGCTATATCAAGAAAATTATTCCAAGAAAAAGAAATTAGATATTTTTCTTTTTCTCACTATAACTCCAAAAATACATGAAAATTTAGAATTTAGGAATAAATTATCTAATATTAATGAAGTTTAGTTTTTTACAATAAGCTAGATAACAATGCTGGAAATATTATATGGTTGTTCTGTACTAAATTTATTACAAAACTAGTTTGCAGTACGATTTGTAACAATTATAATAATTTAACACTTTTGAACACAAATAACTTTAATGAGACTTAGCATCGTTCAAATAGCATAATATATGGATTCGTGTGAGTGCTCGTAATCAAATTTCATATATTGAATTACCGTATATTACGTATTAAATAATGTGTATTAATTTTAGAATTACTGTTATTAATCTCTCACCATTAATTACAGTAAATGTAAATTTTCATCCATTAAACTTTCCGCGGTTATATTCGAGCTTCTCCTGTAACAATGTTAAAAGTCTGATATGTTTTGATAGCTTCAGGGCATTGAAGATTAATATGTTTACTCTCGATTACGTGCATGTATATAAAACACGTTTGTATATTCACGTGTTTGTTACTAATTTCTTACTGATACGGAGCTCACGCCTCTCCTTCAAGATAATAATGATTAAAGCTCTAAGTTGTAAACTTTTAATACGTGCAGTAAAACAGGCAAACTTTTGTATAGGGAATCGTGTTTATTTTGCATTTAATCAGTATAGGCATTGCTTATTAAAAATTCTATAATTTATGTATTAAGTTCCAGTTATTAATTACCAAATGTATTTTACGCTAACTTAAATTATATTATTGGATGATTAAAATTTTGTAATTATTTTTACGAGATTATAGGTCATCTTTAACATACATTCTACGCTACTTTATTAAAGTACCGTTGATGTGACTACAGTACAAGTAAACGCATATAAGTTGAGAGGTGAAGGTCATACGCGCAATCGACAAACGGGAGAGTGGTAGTAGCGGGGTATACACGCATGCATTTGTCACAGCTGTATCCATCTCAATTGTGCATTCTCTCACTTCTTGACCTGCGCTGATGACCGCCCAACTTATATGCGTTGAGCTGTACACAAAATGAGTGGCGGGAGAAGTCCTAGCTGCGCGGAGGTCAGTGTGAGACAGAGAAAGTATTCGGAAAAACAAATGATAACATTTGTTCATCACCGCATATATTAGCCGAACGAAGAAATAAATGCGGATAAGAAATTGTAATATATTGAAAAAAGATACATATATAGGAAACATGCTGCACTTCGATGTGTAACGCTTGACAATTTTTCGAGACTGCTCGTGTTTATCGTATTATAAGAATCAACTGCGCACCTTATGGGAGGAGCATCTCACCGGGCAAGTGTCGCTCTGAGAGCTGTACTTTTGTTAAATTGATGTTTAAGTTATATTATTTAATGAAACGTACGCTTTCTATTGTCTCTTACTTTTTACGTCCTTATACGTACAAAGTATAAGGAAGTATTTTTATGAAAATTTATGGCTTCGAAATTTTAGCAGATGCCCACGTTTTGAAGTCGCTTTACTTCTTTACTTATTATCTTATAAACGCACTCGTATGGTGTTCTTGCAGCCGTGTAGATATTACTGGGAGAGAATCATATATTGTATAAATAGGTGACTACTTGCGGTAAAATAAGTAATGGCTATGAACAATAAATTGATGTCATAATTTTTAAGTTTTGTATAAAAAAAGGATAATAATATCTGTTCCTAAAATTAAGTATTTCAAATAAACTTATCGATATAATAATATGTGATATACATATATTTCGACATAATGTTAAGGACTAACAATCAACAAACACAATAATATATTAGGTTAAGATAAGTTTCAATAGTTAATTAAATTTTTAATTGAAATACTTCTAATTTAGAGTTTCTGATGTCTATTAAATAATCATTAATGTACATAGGCTTTATTACAAACCTTTTTTTTTATGAATTTGCTATTGGCTCTATACATTAGTTTGATATATTGTGAATTTCGATTTTGTTACATTTTTAGTACAGTTATATGTAATGACCACGATAGTGGCCAAACAGTTGAAGCTATCAATACCAAACCTTATAGTTACGAATATAATCTTCCGCATGAATGTCAGTTAAATCGCTAAACCGGAAGTACCAGTTTACTTCAATTGTACGAATATCTGGTCAGCTACTATATTTAAACAAATTTCTGAACGATACAAAAGTACACAACAGTAATTTTATAAAGAAAACGTTGTTCGGAATATCTACCTGAAGTAGAACTTTTAATTTATAAGGATACAGATATCTATTCTAAACAGATATAGATAGAAGAGTATTTAAAGTACGATTTAAAATAATTTTTGTGTAAAAAGAATTCAAAATTTTCGACGGAAGTAACGCTTACGTAACTGCAGTTTTTTGCAAATATCTAGCGAATTATGCATTCTATACAGATTTATTACGAGCATACAATGATTTGCGCTGCAGTTGGAATTACTTTTGCATTAAAAAAATCAAATTCGGAACACTTTTACTCACAGGTTAAATTTACTAAGAATGTAAATGTATTTAATCTTTAATTTGGAAAAACTCAGTAAGTATAAAAAATTCGGATCGCATGTACGTATAAGAGAATCGTATGGTATCCAAACCTACATTGCATATCTAACGCCCTCCCTCCTCACCCTGTTATCTTTTAAACAAAAAGGAATGAAACGCTTAAACAAAAATAAAACAAAACTACTATAGGAATACTAATTTTATGACAGTCTTATTTCAAAATTTTGACAGATGGCGCTGTAGGCCGCATCGACTTAAAAAAATTATATGGAAAAGGGGGTCAAGTGCCCCTCATTGGAAAGGTATTTGGAATATGTATTTAAAATTTATGTTCCTTCATTTGTTAAAAAAAAAAACACCGGATTTCACGACTAGGATAATTAATTCATTTGAACAGTATTTGGAATGAATGGAAAAGAATAGAAGAAACAGAAGAAATCATGTTTTTAATAAAATAAAACACAATTGAATTAAACTTTTTAACAAGCGAATAAGAAAACCGCTAAAATTGCAAAAAAAAAAAACAAATAATCCTATTACTATGATTTTGAATAGAATGTTTAAAATGAGCACTTTTAACCTCTTGGCAATAGAGCAACCGACTGCAAAAGTCTTCGCGGACGTTGTAAAGAATACTTGGAGTAATATATGCTGCATCAGTTATTCTTTGCCTCAAATCTATAATATTTTCTGGCCATGTCTTATAAACTTGAAATTTGATATAACACCACACAAAACAATCAACTGATGTTAAATTAGAGGACCTGACAAACTACCCCGTCAGGCCATGGCGTCCAATTCATATTTCATGTGTCTTTCTGTTTTAATACAGTGAATAGTTTTTCTTAGATGTGGTCGCGTTTAAAATTCAAAAGTGATAAATTATGCAGTGTTTCTGTAATCAAAAATTCAATTGTTTGCATTTCCTTAATGGATTTTATACACAGAAAATGTTATTTCTCTTAAACTATATCATAAACAAAGATGAAAAATATGAAATTATCGTTAATAATTCATTCTTACCTTGTAAATATTTTTTTAATAAATGAGTTTGAATTAAACTTAAAATTATTGTGTACCAAAGTTTAGCATTTAATGTATTACCTTTACCAAATACGACTCTCAACAAATGTAGAGTGGATGCTGCTAGAGCCCAAAAGCCGCAGTGTATTGTTCGCGTTTGAAAATACGACATACGGTGTAGTTGAAAGAGCCGAAGGAAGTGCAACTAAATACCTTTTCACACTTCAACATTATTTCAGTCTTTTGTGTGAAGTCTTTTATGTTTGTGTATGTACAATAATATAATAAAATTATATATTGATGTGATAGATACAATAGAAATATCAGAAACAAAGAACACTTTACTGTTCTACCAGCGAATAGAACTGCATATTTATATCAAACATAAGACTCTTGCAACACATGAAGTCGTTTTCATATAATATTTATGCAGTATGTAATTCTGAAATTTTAAAAAGTCTCTTGGCTTTCAGACGCTCTGTTTTCTCGTTCATGCTTTTGCAGTAATAAGTAATAATACTTGCAGCATATTCACACATAGTTTGTTCTGTTTATATTTCCTGCAGTTACATTATCTATCCTATTGTGCTGTAAATAATTCCAAAGTTGTTCACAATAATTGCTTTGGATACCATATGATTCTCTTATACGTATAAGCGATCCGAATTTTTTATACTTACTGAGTTTTTTCCAAATTAAAGATTAAATACATTTACATTCTGAGTAAATTTAACCTGTGAGTAAAAGTGTTCCGAATTTGATTTTTTTTAATCCAAAAATTATTCCAACTTCAGCTCAAATCATTGTAATAAATCTGTATAGAATGCATAATTCGCTAGATACGAGGGCGTATTTTTATGTTATCTACCTAGCCATGAAACAAAAGTGTGACGATGTCAAACAAATTATTGAAAAATTGCTGTCCCATTATTGGAACTATATGTGGTGGAAAATTAATACAGTTACTGAAATTCATATTCTATAATAAACATATTATACAGATAGTAAGATGAAATACTAGTGCTGCACACTGATAATGCAGATTTTGGTAGATGTATTATTTTTAATGGAGAAAAGTACTGTAAAATATACGTATTTAAACATTTAGCATGGGAAATTCAAAATTTAACGAAAGGACAAAAGAGATGATAAACTACTAAGGAAAAAATGAGAAAATTATTAATGTCACGAAATTTTGGGAAAATAATGAATTTAAAGAAAAACACATAACAACAGCAATTAAAAAGAAAAACAAGCTTTTGAAATTTTGGAGAAGAGGAATAGTAAGCTTGCGTGTCGTCCGTATAAAAATAAATTAAGAAAAGTAGTGGTACAAGAAAAGAACCTTGCGGAACACCAAAACATTATTTGAAACATCTAAACTATGAAGTATGGAGGTTTATTAAGTTATGGTAAGCTGGTCTTACAAATAAAGGATTTCGGGATCAAGTTCTTTTCTCGTCAATGAGCTTTTTATATAATAAAACTACTTTATACATATTTTATTCTGAGAGTAAAAAATAACTAATTTTTAACTACCGGGTGTCCCAGCGTAGCGGTAAAGTCCATTGTTAGTATCTAATAATGTAGATAGCTAATAATTTTTAATATAAAAATTGTAGATAATTATGATCTCTACAATCTAAAAATATTTTCATTTATACAGTTTGTTCGATAACGACGAATCAACACAAACCTATGTTTTTTTTAATGGAATGCTATGCATTGTTTTACATTTTATGATAGCCCTTGAAGGGCTGATTAAACTGACATAACTTGTATTTGTCGATTTTCAATTGTTTCTGAGATATGGCGATTTTTCGTTAAAAATTGTTCCACATTTGAAAAGTTGGTATGAAATAACGATTGGTGATGAAATACCTGTTATGGACTCAATTAGTAGAGATATCTTTTCAGTACGTGAAATTAATATTTATTTCGACATATCTACGCATGTTCTTTAGAATTACGTACCATTCGCTAAAGTTAAATATTCAAAAAAAAATTAAATGGAACACCCTGTATATTTATATGTCATTGAAAACTACATGCAATTTACTAATTAAAAATAGATGCTCTCTTTTACTTGTGAGCGATATTACAAAAGTTATAAGATATTATACCTGAATAAATCCGTATACGACTTAAAAATATGAGTTGCCATGACTTAATTACAGACAGCATAATTAAAATTAATTGAAAAAAGTTACTTCTATTCTAATATTATATATCTAATATTTTATATTTACAAGTATTTTTAAAATTTAAAAGTCATGAAATGGAAAGTTAAGAAGTTAATGAATTAACAATAGTTAAAATATCGCAAACGCTCTGTGTCATAAAATTGTTTATCGTCATACTTAGATTTATAACTTAAGTTACTATTTTCAAGCATAACAGTAATTATAAGTTATCACGAGGTGCGTGGAAAGCTATCAGCCTGACATATAGGTGAGAGCGTGTTACTTCCGGTATGAATTTTGAATTTTTTTTATATCAACATTATTCCAGATTGAGCTCTAAACACTTTTATATTCTTAATAAATCCCTTTAGATGCAAATTTGCGAGATAAAAGTTCTCGACCTGATACATAGATGTCGCTAGAAACTGTGAAATCGAAATTATACTATACAGCCCCATGCTTTATTTAAATACATGCAAAATTTTATTACCATCTGGTCATTCTTTCGAGTAGTAGCAGCTATGAATATCGTGTGGTTATTAAATTCTTTGCTTTGGATGGTTTTACACCAACAAAAATTTATTCGAAATCGCATTTGCTGATAATTGATCAAAAACGTGGATTGACTACTATAGACCAGAACAAAAAGAACAGTCGAAACAGCGAATTGAAGTCGGTGGAAATATACCAAAGATAGCAAGGATGTTTCTGTCTGCAGGGAAGTTTATGGCAACAGTTTCAGATTCAGAAAGTTTAAACAATAAACTCTGAATATTGTTGTAACCTTTTGGATCAGTGAATGCGAAAATTCCTGAGAAAAGATCTGCTTTAAAGAAGAAAGAAAGTTATTTTTGATCAAGGTGAGTTGACGATTTTAAAATACAACGAATTAAAGTACTAATTGCTTGAACATCCAGCGTATACACCAAGTTTTGGCTCCCCCAGACGATCACCTTTTTCCAAATCTGAAATAATTCTTGCCTGGAAAGCGTTTTTGATATCAAATGCCGAACCTGTTAAAATTGTGGATGGATATTTTGCATCTCTTCCGGCATCACACTTTTGCGATGGTACTGAATTATTACAAAAACATTGGTACAGATGTATTGATGTTATAGGAAAACGTATTGAAAATAATAAAATGTTTTACATCAAAAAAAATTTCTTTCGTTGTTAGACTGAGAACTTTTCAGCCCCCTGAGTAAGGGACTTAAGGTGTAACTTTGTTTTCACGAATTTTATTCAATTTCAAATGATGCTTACGTTGAGTTTTTGATAATTCGCCTAAATTTCATTCCGTATTCTTTAATGTAGGTGTATCCATTTACATCCCACTTTTTCATGCAAAATGCTTGTAATTTTTAGTATGGTCATGCCATTATGATTTTAAAAAAAATAAAAGGTATGTTGAAGATTATCTCAATAAAACAAGATTTTCTATCTATTTCAGATTACTGGCGTTAAAAGGCCATCACCTGAACCTGCAGATCCCGGCCTGACGAAAGTACAGAAGAAACCCAAACTACAGAAAAAGAAAAAGAAGAGAGATCCAAATGAACCACAAAAGTAAGTAAACACATTTGTGTATGTAAAATCGAAATTCTCAAATATAAAGAATTAAAAAATCTTCTTTAAGCTTCTCTTAATAAAGGGCTACCATAAAATGTAAAAAAATGCACAACATTCCATTTAAAAAAATATAGGTTTGTGTTGGTTCATCGTTGTCGAACACTCTGTATAAATGAAAATATTGTTAAATTGTAGAGCTATAATTATCTACAAGTTTATTATTAAAAATTATTCGTTATCTATATTATTAGATACCAATAATGGACTTTACCAATACGCTAGGACACCCGGTATAATTAATAAATAGCGTTTTATATACATCATATATTACTGCCTAGTTATATGCTTAAATTTTTAACTACCGTACAAAATCACCGATTTTTAAGTCAAAATATTTTTCACATAATGTATTGGCCTTCTAATTACGTAACGAAACATCAATTTACGCATTTATAAAGGTAAATATTTAGCAGAAATTGGTGAAAAAGAAGACCAATATTCCAAAAATTAATTGCAAATTCGAATGTTTAATCTGACACTAACAAGCAACGTATTGTCAAAAAGTACCACTTAATCTTGATTACAATCGATTTTAACTGAAGCGTGCACATAACTAAACAGCTGTCATAACCTTTACCCAACTCATATTTGAAACTTGACCTGACCTAATACGTTTCCGTGAACAACGGTTTCGATTTCTGATATCACACAATAAGTCAAGCCAAAAGTTAAACGCTTTCTTTTGTGAAAACGTTCAGGTATTTTCTATTAAAAGCTAAGGGTTAAATATGATGTATTTGTACATGTCAACTGCTTCGTATATGTAGGTACATTGATAGATGAAAATTCCTCATATTATATAATTAATTAGAAAAGTGTACAAATATTCTGTTTTTATATTGCCATATAAATATGTACATGTATTGTAATAATATAAAATATGGTGTTATACCCATTATTCGCAAGTATTTAAAACATGTATTTATGGTATACCTCTAATAACAAATTTCGGCTCAATAGAGCAGTCAATATAATATAATATAAGACACCTAAAATGACTGTACTAATATATTTATTTGCCGAAGTTGAGTACCCGTTAATTTAGTAAGATTATAATTTCCTACCTTATCTTAGAATAGTAAAAGAAAAATGTTTTATAACTCTGTTCGTTATATAACGAGTTCAAGTAATTTTTTTATATAGATGGCTCTAAATTCATCATCCACAAAGCCCAACTGGATCTCGTTATCGCTGAGCGATATAAGGCCGTCACACAACTTCGATTTACATTCATGAATTTGATTCTGTTAACGTTAAAGTATCAATCCTTAAGTAACGCCATCTAGTAATAGAATAATTAAACCAAAAAGAATAGTTTCTGAATTTCTACTAAAATAAACTTTAAAATAACACTTTAAACGTTAATTTCACAATAATTAATATTAATAATATTAAGATTATGAAATAAAACGGAATAAAATTCAAAATGTGTTGAAATATAGTTGCTGAGTTGTTTCAAGAATAACAAGTGTACTTTCAATTCTACTGAGTATGAATTATGTTGTAAAGTGTATTATTGGATTTTGTAAATGACCTCTTAGACTTTAAAAAATGTTGCGGTACTAAAGCAATTGCACCTTTGGCATCGGTAGCTTTATTTGCACATCTTTTAAGCTTAACGTGTGAAAACATTTTTTTTACAACACAGGAACTAAATGATTCTGTTGACATCAAGAAACCCTAAATTTGTTGTACAGTATACTCAAATATTACAATAAACTGATGTACATATTTACACAATTATTAAAAGACATATAGAATATTTTTAAATAACATTGGTTAAAAATGTTATATTATCTAAACTTATCTTTTCTATGTAGGTATTTTGGTACATATTTAATATACTTACTTTTTTCCACTTTGGCAGTATTAGAATTTGCCAATTGAGTTAGTTACAATAACGCACTCTTTGGTGCTGCCTATACAAAATCTGTTCTATTTTTATGCACACATTTCAAAACAGACCAAAATTTGCTTTATCACTAATCACTTTCTTCTTGGCACTTTTAAACTTTACGATAATAACAAGGTGCGTTTTTGGTAATGATTACAGAATTTTATTAATTACAGTAGCATCTTTATTTATCCAACAGTTACAAGTCTAACTACACAACAAAAACTGGCAATGTTGAAATATTCATAATAAATCCACTTCTGCACTTTTTAAAATTACACTAAATCAGTCCTCAAATACTTTAGAGTTCACATATACAGACTTACTGTTAAAATGAATGACCAAATAACGTCTACCAAACTGCTCACTTCAGCGCGGCAATTTTTCTATTAGAATTTCTCTTTACACATCTATATATACATTATGATATAAATGTAACCAAAAAATTATAGCTATTTATCAAGAATTTTCTTTGTACTACGTTTCCGATAATCAATTCTCATTTTCAGAAGTAACCTGAGAATTACTTCCCTATGTTGGTAAGAACTAATGACCCACAAGAGTCACGTGTTTTTCTGGAAAAATTAGATATTCTTTCTATTGGTACTCGCTTCCAAAATATTGTAACGAAACAAGTTCAAAAAAAGGCAGCAAAAATAGGACGACATAAAAACGAAATGTAAATAGACATAAATAATAATAATAATAATAATAATAATATTTATTCGTTCAGTTGACCACAAAAAAATGGTATAGAACAAGTCAACATAGTGTAAATGTAAATATAAACAGTCAAACAATACAAATATGATACAAGCATAAGCACTAACCAATGCAATACAGTACAACATGTAAAAAATAAAAATAAAATGAATATAACAATCACTAACAGACAATTTAGATATGCAAATCTAAGATCTGCCTGTCATTTTCAAAGTCACTTAAAGAGTAATAGCATCTAGCAATCAGTGACTTTTTTAACTCTACTTTAAATTTTTCCATCGGTAGATTCTTTAAATTTTTGGAGATTCTATTATCATCTCCACGCAGTACGACGTAAGCGCATAAAGAAAGGAATGGAATATCTCTCGTACAATTCCCGAAGAAAGCCAGTGTTTTTCCCGTATATTCGAGAATCTTCGCATACAGATATAAAAGCAGTTAGAACCGATGGATGAGTAATTCCGGAATAAGAAAGTCCTTAAGTAATCGTCGCGCGGAACAGACCAAAGTAAAAATAAATATAAGAAATAAATGAATAGTTCCTTGAGTGGTAGCCGAAGAGTAAACATAAACATAAGGACAATACAAAATAAATATAGTGGTGCGTTGTTATATAAATAGAAGTGATATAAATACGGTAGTGTTACATAAATATTAGTAATAGAAATAAATACCTGTGTTAATTTAAAGCGTAGTAGTGTAAGTGTGATACATTAGCTTTATATTTTTATATTGTAATTAATTTTACGTGTATGAATATACAGACTGTTTTAAATAAATAAATTGCAGGAGTTGTTTATTGCGAACCCGAAAACGTTACAATATATAGTAAACTTGTAGCACACATTTAATAAAACGGCATAATGTGCTTGTATATAGTATTAGAAGAATTTAAGCAGAAGAGAATAGACAAAATAACGTCAAATCAGTCAAATTTCAATATCAGTTACAGCAGGCTCGATATAATTCAATTATATCATATTTTATTGCATATTTTGATCATGTGATTTTAAAAATGCTCCAAGTAGTATATAATGCTTTGAATAGATGGCGGTACTTAACGATCGATATTTTGAGGTTACCAGAATCAGAAAAATCTCGTTATATGACGGCCTTATATCAGGGAGCGATAGCAAGATCCAGTTGATCTTGCATCCACTTAAATATGTATTTAATCAAGAATTGATTATATTATTGATATTTAAAATATTTTATTTATCTCAGTATCGTAAATTGTATTCGAACACTGATATTTATACTGGAGTTATATTTATTCAATTCAACTAAGCTAGTTAATAATCTTATATCCTCCTAACTTGTAAGTATAATGTCATATAATATGTTTGTTCTAAGAACTAACTGCTTTCAGGTGATGTATCTTTCAACATGTAAGTCAATTTGTTTGGTATACTTATTTTGATGATGAATTGTTTTCCTATATTACCTAAATACATAAAAGATAACAATCCAACGAAGATTGATATTTCAAAAGCTATTATGTATCAAACATGAAAATTATTTAATGGATCTGGTAAATATTCAGAAAGTAATTTTTACAATAAGTAGAGTTTTTTCAAAAATTATATTTTGATACTTATATCTCTATATAATATAGATTCTGGCGAGTATTTGCTAATATATTAATGAACCAAATAAATAATATATATGTCAACATTTACAATGATATGTTAACAATTTAATAGTAATATCGGAAGTACCTTTAATATTAAGTATTGTTCTTCAATGTTTATCAATGAAAATATTACACTTATCAAGTAGATGTTTGGATGGAGAGAAAATGAGAGAAATTGTTGCAAATATCCAGATTGTTTATTACATTCATTTATATACTATTTAAAGTGTCTAGTGCCACTTTGCTTAAATAAGGACAGAAATTGTTTTTTTCGCTTTCATACAGAATGAAGATTTTGCCTTTGTTAAAATGCTTGCCGTGTCATATTTAGTACGCACTGTTTTTAAATTTGTTATTAACACTTAAAAAATATGTCTTGAAAAATTTTTCCATTAATCTTTGTCTAATCGTTATCCTATAAATAATTGTTTCCGTAAAAAATAAAAATTTATGCAATACATGGGTAAGTTTTTTAAACTTTTATTAATCAAAATAGAAAATATAGTATAAAATACAGGTCTTATAAGACGTTTTGGGCACTTATTATTATTAATAATAATAATAATAATAAACGTTTATTAGCAATTTGCTTTAATTTTTTACATATTCTTATTTACATTTTACGTATAACAACAAATTGATCTTAAAAAATAGACGTACGAATCTAATATTACATATTGATTGTCAGCATTCATCCGTTAATGCAATAATGCAATAACCGACTAAATTCAAACATGTACATGTAACAGTATAAAATGTCTGCTATCTACTTATATAACTTACTTTTAAATATATTTACATATACTTAAAGTAGAACTTAAAATAGACCTAGTAGTCATATTACATATTCAATATCAGCATAATTATATATTGTACAAAAAACAAGTGTTAGTATGTGTTTTTCACATAACTAAATAACCTACTTTTAAATGTATTTACAATATTATATTCTTCTAAACCGCGAACAATTTTTTTTTGTTTGTACACGCCTACACCGACTTATATAGAAATTACTTATATTTCTAGTATTATAGTTATGTATATCTTGCACTACTACTAACCTATTACGTAAATGTGGAGGCAAATATCCCATCTTAATTCGATGAATAAATATGAGAGCTCTATAAACAATATGTTGCTTAACACTCATTGAATTTAACGTATTCAACATCAATTTTATAGGAGTATTTGTTACACTTTAATATCACTCTCATGGCATAATTCTGAATTTTTTGAATCTGCTGTACCTCATTTTGATTCAAATTGAAAAGTAGGGTGGAACAGAACCCTAAATGAGGTGCTATTAGCGATTTGTACAGTAGCAACTTTATTTTTTTAGACAAACCTCTAGAAGTTCTACGTAAGAAGTAAAGTTTTTTTAACATTTTATTCATCACGTATTGCGCATGTGATTTAAAATTTAAATTCTCATCAATTATAGTCCCAAGATATTTCATTTCTCTTACCTTATCCAGTTCATAATCATTTATCTGAATTTTAACATTACTAACATCTAATCTAATTAATTTGTAATTGCTTTCTACAATCATGTACTTTGATTATTACAAAGCCACTTGATCTAAATTGTCTCCACATAGATATATCATGGTATCATCTGCGAACATACAAATATTGCAATGTTTCACATTCATAACTAAGTCAAACACGTACATATTAAATAATAGTGGACCCAGTACCGTTCCTTGAGGAACACCAAAGTTATTTTTTATTGCATTTGATGTACAACCATTATACTTTACTTTTTGTAGTCTATTTGTCATATATGATTGTAGCCAATGTCCAACATTGTCCTTAATTCCTCAGCCCTCTAGTTTACTAATTAATAAGTCCCTATCAATAGTCTCAAAAGTTCTGCGCAAATCTATAAATACTGCCACTACAAAACACCCGTCATCTATTGTTTTTAACCACTTATCACAAATGTCCATAATAACAGTTTCACAAGAATTATTCTTTCTAAAACCCGATTGATTAGAAACTATGATATTGTTTTTGTCACAGTAGTCATCAAGTTGATTTTCTACACAAATTTCGAGTACTTTTTCATATTCCGGAACAGTATTAATTCCCTTTTCCACAGGAATCACGTAAGAAGTCTTCCATTCTTCTGGAAATACACCTGATGTCAAGGAAGTATTTATCACGTCCAATAATCTATCAGCGCAACCATGCGCACATCCTGCAAAATTCTGCAAATAATGCCCCCCGCAACATCTCCAGTGTCCTGAACTGAGTAAGTTCCACACTTGTCGTTTTCTGCGTTAAGGAATATGTTTCAGCACTTTTTGGTATACTGTTTACTATGTCCTGTACACTAGACACAAAGAATTTGTTGAAATTCTGCGCTATCTCCATATTATTCATAATTGCTTTATTCTGAAATACAATAGATTTACTAATAATTTTTTTATCATCTGAAAGCATCATTTTTGAATTTTTCCACAGCTCTTTGGAGTTGTTTGTATTGTTATCCAGTAATATTTCGAAATATGTTTTTTTTTTGCTTTTTTTATTAAATATGAAGCTTTATTTCTTTAAGTCTTATAATCATTCCACGACTTTTCGCTTTTAGTATATACTGCTTTTTGTATTTTGTGTCTTTAATTTCCATTTCTTCTATTATTTGTGTATTAATCCATTCGTTTCTCATATATCTACCTGGTACACTCACCTCCTTCATTGGACACATTGTATGAATAACATCAGTAATTGATCCAATGAAACTTTTAGCCAATATATTACATCATTGGAATTATTGTTCCACTGAATATTCATCAGATAACCTTGAAGTGCCTCAGTGTTGTACTAGTTTGTATAGTTCCTTTTACAAATTTTTAATGTATCATTAGTAATCTTTTAATGTTCATCGATTTGTATGGATAGTATGTTGTGATCATTCATTTCTGGTGTTAAATGTACCTCATGTTCCAATGTCTTCTTATTTGTTACAATATAATCAATTAATGTTGAACTGTTTTGCATTATTCTAGTATCTTTGGTAACAATTTGAGTCAATGCATTTTTATAAAATAGATTTTTAATTTTTGGCTGTAGAATGTGTCATTTCTGTAATTTATATTAAAGTCGCCTGTTAATATTATATTACCCTCGTAATCAATTATAACATTTATATACTCGTCTAAGAATTCCAAAAATAATCCATCAGACATGTTTGGAGAGTGATAAATGACAGTGATTAAATAGTTTTGCTTATTTATATGTAGATTCACTCCTATTAACCATACATATTGCCGTGGTATCTCGCAAGTTTATAAAATAAGAATAGCTTTAAGAATTAGTTTAACTTGAAAGAGTTTAAATATGCAACAAATTACATGAATGTATATAAAGTTGCATACACATGGTCAATATACAAGCAAATAATTTAAAAGTCATTATTATTCAAGTGAATAGTGAGAAAATGAAAAATAAAAATAAATAAATATGAAATAAAAGACAAAATAAATATAAGCAATATATTTCTTTTGTAGAAAGGATACACAAGATGTATGGTTTACATATCATCAAAAAGAACCTAATTTTATACAATGCGTAAAGATTGCTTTAAACATTCTAAATAATGGACCGCTGTTTACGTCAAAAAGGGTAATGAAGGCAAATAATCGAGAAAGGGTTATGTTAATGGACGGAATAGTCAAGAGAATTAGTCATGTAAAAGCAATAGAATTGTATGAAAAAGATCAAATACGATATGCAAAAAACATAAATATGGCTGAATAAATTATTATGATTTACATGCATAAAGTAATAAAACTTTATGAAAGAGTTTAAAAACTAAATTATATTAAAAGATAAAAATTACCTTAGCTTATAACTAGAGACTAGAAAAGGATATAAAAATATATAAAAAGTAAACCCGATCAGCAATAACATTTGGTATAAAAAGGTAGCTGATAGCATAAATAAAAAGTGTATGTGTTTATGATTTGTTTGTAACACAATGCTTCAGAGACTGGAAACAGACGTGTACAGTTTCATGACCTACAAAAGATAACAAAATATAAAACTTGTGTAAAGTTTATTGCAGATAGACATATTACCGATGGAAAGATCATGGATAGAAAACAGTGATGCAATGGAGAAACAAACGTGTCTTCCAGGTGCAGGCAGTGCGGGAAGAAAAATAATCGTTATCTCCAACGTGTTTCCCATCTTACCAAATCGCAATCTAGCTACAAGAAAGGTGAAATTGACATTAATAAATGGGAAGAAAAAATATGTATTGAACAATGAACAAGGCAATAGGTTCATTGATGAATACAAAGAAGGATGGTATTAACAACAAGAATAAACCTACCGACGGAAAGGCAGTACGAGGCAGTGAAAAGACTTTTGGATAAGAAAACAATTTCCGATAGGTTGACGTTTTAGTCAATAAAGAACTGTCAGAACAATATGTGTATGTGTGTGTGTATCAAGACGACAACATGTGGGCAGCGATTTCACTGGAGGATATATTCCAATGCCAACCTAAAATATGGACTAGAGGGCGCAATAGTCAACGTAGAGTTTTTTTTGCCGGTATAAATTCGAAACAAGATTCGACAAGAGGAGACTTCTTATTACGACTTCGAAAGAATAAGACGCTTTAAAAATAATTGTTACATTGTAGAATAGTAGTTTTCATTATTTCTTTATCACGTTTATTCATAATAATTTTCTTTTATTAATATATTTAAATTCATTTGAAACGTTCAATATGGACATTCAAAATGAACATTTTGATGAAATGTTTAAAGATAGCAAGTAAGTTTTTTTTTTTGAAAAGGAGTTATCTAAATTGTTAAACAGATATTGGTTTTACGTGCAAATGATTACTCAATGTAATGTTGAACAATATAGATAAGCAAATATTATCCTGTAAGGTTTTCTTTTAATTCATAAAGTTGGAATTACAACAAAAATAGGACTAATGGTGTTGGGCAGTTGAAGAGATGCTACGTGCGAATGAGCATTTTCTTCATGGCTTTGTCTAGGCATCATTAATCTTTTTCAAGTCATGTTAATAATTAATTAAAAGTTTTACAAGGCAAAGATTAAAAGCTAGGAACAACACGTGCAAATGGTTGTCTAAAGCAATTCATTGAAGCCAATATAAAAATAATTACATCGATAAATATCACTATCAATGTACAATAAAAAGTTTACATTTATTTATTTACAGGATAAATATTTATTTTTTTTTGTTTAGCATCATGAATAAATAAATAAAAGATTTACATACATTACAACCGGCATCTGGTATAAATAATATATATATTTTCAATTATGTATTTGTTTAGAGCATAAAGGTGTATAAAGATATTTGAATTTACAAATTACTAAATAAAAGGTGTATGATCATGTTATATAGACATTCCGTTTTCTTCTTTAAACAAAACTATTACCTCGTCCCTATTATAAGTAAGAGAAAGGCCACCAGTGAAGGAGAAGGAACCACATACATTGCTAGAACCCACAATAGTTATTAGGTACATGCTTCAACAATATAAATTAAATACAAAACCAATTATAAGCTTTTGGTGTAAAAAGAATAAATTTTAGAGCACAGCATATACAAATGACTATACCCACAAATATATGCTATCATAGCAATATGTTTCACTATAAACAGATTCTACCTCGTACCGTAAGTGATTTTTCAAATACAAAAGGACTCCACCAGTTCTTCCTACTGCTTATTCTTTAGAAAGCTCACCTCGCGGCACGTTTTCTAAACTTGAACGCGCGCCCAAAAATCATGACATAAAACTTGGACATCTCCAATAATCTTGAGGTCGAATATTTTCGGCATCAATTATTTTATACTATAGGTAAGTCTGAGACGTTATATTACTTTTAAGGAATGATTCGTTTGTTTTATCACGTAATATATATATTTTTTCTACCTACATGTTTATGAATAACATTTTTTTGTAAGGCTTCCAAGAAAATATAAATAATATTTACCAAGATATATGTATGTTTTCTTTTATTCTTTCTCGTAAATATCATACATAGCTGTATACGTGTAAGGCATTTCTCTTTTCAAATGAGAAAGAAGCTTTATTACTTGACGTTTTCCTAGGACGAGAAAATAAGGGCCTCCACTTTAATTAACTTTGAATTTTTTCTTGGTGTCGTCGGCCGATGCAAACATCCCACAGTCACTTGTCTTATTTCGAAAGTCGTTTCTTGTACAAGCGAAACGGGACCACAATCGCTGATCGGGGACGGCTGTTGCGGCATTGTCTTCTCTCTATTCTGGCCTAAACCCAAGAGAATTCGCCACTACTAAGGCGAGCCCTTTGAACAGTCCGGAATTTACAGAATTTAATAAAACTGAGAATGCTGCTGCCAAGGATACGGTCATGAAACAAAGTTTATATCGGGATAAGTTTCAAATTCCGTTGATTTCATATACAGCTATTACAGAATGTACATTTCTCAAATATTTTCATATTCAGTTTATTTAGAACATAATTATTATTAATAACAGTCACCAGTGCTGTCTGTATATGTACTTTTTTCTATTCGGACTTATATCAAAGAGTTGACAATTAATTATACTAATGCGGAAAGGGTGTTCTAAAGATTTTATAACTTTTAAAAAGTGTTTTATTATTCTTTTATAGTAGGGGAGAATGTGAGGTATAATGATCCCTGGAGGTGAAATGATCCCACCTAATTTTGCGAAAACTAGTGCTGCCATCTGGTTTACAGTGACGGAATGTTGAAACTTAAGTGTTCTATAACACGGATTCGCCATGTGATCAGTTCAAAGTTGTTTAAAATCTCGTGGTTTGCATTTCAGTGTTGTGTGACTTTCCGATATAAGGTAAGGGCTTCGTAGAATCAGTATTAAATCTATGTAATGTTATTTATCGAATCGAGTTTGTGCACAGCTTGTAATGATATACTTGTACTTTAAAATCATCAAGTAGTTAGGGCCTCTTTTCTCATTGAAAATTGTTAGGTTAGGTGAAAGTCAGAATGTGCGTTTGGGGTAAAACGATCCCTAATGGGTCGTACAAAATAATCCCGGGATCATTTTACCCCCATTTCTTGTTTTAGTTTTGTTTTAGTTAGTGTTATTTATATTTTTTACTTTTTCAGAACGCCATGTCACTATACCAACGAAAAACGCAAAGACAAAGTTGGAATTCAGAGAGTATGCAAAATGCTCTGGATGAGTTTACAAATGGAATGCCTATCAAAACCGCAGCAAAAAGCTTCAATGCTATTACTGGGGTGGGATCGTTTTACCCGTCCCATGGGATCATTTTACCTCTACCATGGGAGCAAAATGATCCTTTTGCAATGTATACTTTGTATCCATTTCTATTAATGTTTGTTAATGATTCAACCTTAACGACCATACCAAAGTGCTCAAAAAGTATGCTCTCTCTCTTAGAATAAATTTAATTCTTTTGCTCGTATAGTACTTCTCCTACGATGTGTTTTGTCTTAGAGGGATCTTTATACCCCATTCTCCCCTATATCAAAATTAGTCTTTTTAATGTTGCTCTTCTATCAGCATAATTGTAGAAAGAACTTACAATTTAAAGATTGTTTTGGAAGTGTTTTGGAAATAATGGAGGCAAATCTTATTGTACTTTTCCCAAGTTGTCGTTGTTCGATGAAGATATCTCGGATACTTCACTTCATCTCATATTAATTATAATCAAATTAAAATGGTATATTATTCAGCGAGCATATAATTATGGCTATTGTTCACAAGAGTGAAGATTGCGTCACTAGCGAAGCGACTTACTAGTGTCAGTGACGCATTTCGTGAAGGTTGTCCATCAATTGCCGTTGTTCCGGCAAACATAAATATTGAACGTGAAATGATTAAAGTAGATCGACATGTGACATATCGAGAGATAGAGACATTCTTGGGCATTGGTAAAAGTCAAGTACAAACGTTTGAACATGAGCAGAAGAAACTTTGTAGTTATTGCATTCCACACAACCCAACCGAAGCTCAAAAATGCTTCAAAAATTCAATCGTGGTGCTTTGCCAGAGTATACAGTATCGTAACAAAGTCGAAACCTGGATATATTCATACAAACCAGAAATAAAAAAAAACAATTGACCATTTGGGTGTTCCAAAAGTGAACCAAAACATTGTTCGTTCACGAAGAGCTTATAAAAATAATTGTTTTTTTCTTTTATAAAACTAGACCTGTTGCTACCGTTGCTTATGAGAATCGAAAAATAGTAAACGTTGATTGGTATACAACAATTTGTTAGCCTGAAGTCTTCGATGAAATCAGAAAAAAGCATCAGACATCGGTGAATCATCATTCCATATGTTATTTCTTTTTCATGAAGCATTTCCCTTCAATCTTTCACATTTGTGTAAATTTTTGCTGATGTTGGTTTTCTTTTTATTAATAGTAATTTTCGGCCAATAGCTTTTGCCTAAGCAAATGATATCTGCCTTGACAAATAGCTCCATATTATTTATTTCTGCTCAAAAGCTATTTTACTAGGCAAATGGTATCTGCTTGCTGGGTTTTTTGGCAAAAAGATTCACAATAAGACAAATGTCGTAGGCGAATAGACTTCTTCTCTTAAAACAAAATAAACACAAGTAAACCAGGGAAATTGTATTTTAATCCCTCTTATCTCTCTCCATGAGGTCATATGTTTTGCCATAATAATTTTCTTTCGCTGAGAGGGTCTGAGTATTATTCTGAACTTATTTTGAACGAAAACTTTTTAAAATCGCACAAATTTCATTGGTTCGTTGCAGGGTCCACGGCTTTTTAATTGTTGTTTGTTGGTACTTTGCATTCGGCCTTAAATAAAATTCATCTTTATCTACCATGGTGTTAATATTAACTTACATGTTATAGGTAGAAAAACTACTAAATGAAGAACCGAAGCACATAAACATTAGGTAAACACGGATAAACATAACCTCAAATAAAAATTAAAAACCCATTTGCCTAAACAATGTTGTTGGCAAATACTATTTGCCTAAAATAACTATTCGTCCACGACATTTGTCTTATTGTGAATCTAGCACCCAAAGACGAAGTTAAAGAATCAAGATAGGGGATGATTATTGACCGCTTCCAGTATACAACTGCAGACTCAGATGGTGCATTACTTCTGTGTACTTGCTTTTGAGTGACTCGTGGTACTGACAACTCAACCCCTACTTTCTCTGCGATATCAAGTGATTTTTTATATAATTCATAAGAAACATTTTCGACATCTTGTCGATCTTCTTTGATTACATCTAGAATATCATCAATATGTTTCTTCACCATAACCAAATCCATACTTTTACCTTGTAAAACGCTTACAACGTGTTTCAAAATTGCAGAGTATCTTGCAATTATGTTTAAGCCTAAGATGAAAATTGGTTTAGTAACTGCACAGTGCAATTGGTAGGCACATTTTCTTGTTGCATAGTTTCCTTCGACAGATAGATGTTCTAGTGCTTTAACAATGTCAGTGAAGCTCTCTGAAATTTTTTTTATGCTCTTGTATTTTTCCGACCATCTGGTCTCACAGAGCCTTGAAAGATTTGGAACCGATTTCCTACGGGCTGGCGATTCACGAAAGAAGGTTATTGTGTCTTTAACCGTTGCAATTGTCTTTCTTATTTCTGGTAGCTTGCTAGTATCATTGATCACAAGATTTAGTCTGTGGCTGGAGCAATGGAAAAATAAAAACTTAGCGTACTTTTTTTTAAGAATGGCCTGTACACAACCCTCTTTGCCGGCCATCGTAGAACACCCGTCAAATCCGAATCCCACACAATTATCGGCGGAAAAATTATTATCTTCTAAAAAACTTTGAATTGCGCTAGCGATTGTAGAAGCATCTTGACATTTTAACTCAATGTAGCCTACAAATTCCTCCCTGATTATTTTTTGGCTTTCATCATAGAACCTTAATCCAATAGAAAGCTGCTCTTTTCCAGCGATATCTGCTGTTTCTTCAGCCATTACAGCATAAGCTTTTGCCCGTTTACAGTCTTCGATTATTTTTTCTTTGATAACTGCACCGCATAATTGTATGATCTCATTTTGAATTGTTGGTGAGGTATAGACTGCGTTTTTTTGACATTTATCCAAGTGGCTCTTTAGCTTCTCATCACCAGAGTCAATCCTCAAATTTAAAAGGTCAAAGAAAACTCCCTCATTTCCTACTTTTCCTCTAAGCGGCAAATCATGAATTCCACAAAATATTATACATGAAATAATTGCTGACAATATTTGTTTATTTTCTTCAATCGTCTTATGGTGCCCTATTTGCAACTGGACATCAACAGGAGCATTTTCAAGAAATGCTTTTGCAGCAGCTGTTGAAGATTTGTGGTAATAGGTGCCAACGTGCTTTCTACAATCTTCATGTATATCCTTAAACTTCATGTAAGGCCTTACCATAAATGACCCCAAAACTCCTTTAACTGTAGCAATTCTTGGCGGAAATAAAACACAATACAAACATAGAGCACCTTTCAAACGACTTGAGTACACCAGCCATGGAGTATATTGATCTAACCAGCGATGGTTAAATTTTCTTTTCAAGTGAATGGCATCAGAAGCAAAATCGTAATTGGATGATGGAACCCAAGGGTTTGTCAACACTTCCTTCTTTTTTTCAGAAGGCAAGTTATTGGCACAACTAACATAACGACCAATGTCATTTTCATGGTAGCCATCGCGTTCTTCAGTTTGTTTAGAGGTCCCAGATCCAGAGACAGCTTCATGTAGATATGAAGAACTACTTGAGTCTTCTACAAAAATAGATTCCGATTTTGATGTTCCGACCATTTTATTTTCATCTTCATCACAATCATTGCTTCCACTTCCACTAGTGTCATCATGAACTTTTTTCCGGTTTAGAGATTTTTGACCTAAAAATAATAACCTAATATCATTCTTGTTCTTAGTCCCTAGTATAAAAATTAGTATAAAACAAAACTACCATGTAATGATAGTGATAGCTTATAATGTGGATATACTATATCTGATGTTAATATTTTTCTCTAGATTAAAAACACAAAATGAAATTAATAGCACGTACAAAGTGCTGTTTGATCTTTAATATGTACAAATTTCAAGTTTTAATTGTGAACAAAAATTAACATGGGATATAACATATCTGCATTATAAGCTATCGTTACATGGTAGTTTTGTTTTATTTGGTGCTGGTCGAGCAACCAATTTTCAAATTTTTGGACCATTTCTAATGGAATGACTCTGACTCTAAAGTTTTAATTAAAAATTTAATTTTCTACTGAAATTATTTAACTTACCTTTTTGTAACCAATTTCTTATATCCATATTGTCTTTTCTGTCTCTTTATTCTGTGGTAAAACTATTGTTACGGATTTTCCCTCTTGTTTCTCGCACCTCGCTTTCTATTCGCCGTATGCAACTTCGTATCTTGCACTATGTACTGTACTGTACTGTCTGTCTTCGCGCCGGATAGACAACTAACTTTATATACGCTTTTGAGCCTAGAAATTGCCAGAACATTCGCATCGCCGGTTCCCGTATATTCCTCACTTGTATCTCGATTTTTTTCGAACTCGAAGAAAACCAGTGGCGTTTTGTTACACTATTAAATAGGACACTGTCGCTAGACAAGAGCACTTACACACCAACTCAATAGTTATTATAAGAGTATTTAATTCGGATTCTGATGTAGGATTGTGTATTGAATGTTTCAAAATATTTCACGCTAAAACTACTTATTGAGTAAATTTATTTTAATTAATAGGATTAAAAAATGTAGTTAAATGAAAACAAAAAAAAAGTGACAATTTTTTTACCATTTTTCTCAAAAATGTCCGACTGTTAAGTGGTTGAATCGAACACTAAAAATTGACGTATCCTGAGAGTAAATCGAACACTCCTTTTTATCCAATTCTGGTGTGGGACAATTCTGGTGTGCACCAATGCATAGATCGAAAACGCTATTAATATATATTTAGCACTATGTCAGTTTTTCAAACAGCTTTGTTTTTTGCTGATGAAATATATTTTAGTGACAAAGGACACGCGAATAATTTTATTTATTAGAGCTTATTAATTAATTTTAAAATGTTCATAAAAGCAACCAAACGACCACAACAACAAACAAAATATATAAAACAGATAACAACAAAAAATATGCAGAACAGAAAAATATGTATATTTTAGATTTAATTTTTCGTTTATTAAAATTTAAAAATTATTTAATTAATTTTTGCTTCCAGGGGGGGGGGGGGCAGTTCGGCTGCCACAATTCAAAACACAGTATCCAACAATGTTGTTAAAAATGCATTCTTTAGTCCATGTAGATACTCTATTTATTGCGCGTCTTTATCGCTAACTAGAATAGCTGTATTTATTATAGTTACGGAGATAATTTTTGCCGAAACACAGTATCTACAGCACTATTTTTGGTTGCCCACATCAAAACACAGCAAAAGGCATTTTCCTGTAATATAATATGAGCAAAACACAGTATGTGGTACTTACTGTATATTGGAATCAACATCCACGCTGAATTTTTGACAGAAATTTAGCCGTAGCACAGTATGTGGCAGTTACTGTGTTTTGGAAAAAATAATTCAATTATCTGCATACCGAATATTTACTCTTAGCAGAGTAACTGGTAGTTACTGTGTATTGACAAGTTAATTTGGTAAATTATTTTAACCACATGTTCCAGTATTCACTCATATACTGCGTTTAAGATCTGGAAATCTAACCTAAAAATAATTGTGTTTTAAGTTACTGTTGTATCTGTTAGGTTTATTTTGTTCGGCGAGATGAATTTTAATATTCCCGGCTGTAGTGCACGCACAAAAGCTATGTTAAATATGTTAAAACCCAGCGAGAGTTTTGAGAAAGATAGGTAAGTATGTAATAGGTAAATTTGTATATTTGTTTTATGTAGGAAATGTTTTATTTTTAGATTTACATCGTATGACCATATTTTAAAAATTATCCAGTAGGTGAATTTATTTTATGCTCATTTTTTGCAGTACTTCTGTTTTAAACAAAAGCATATCTCCACCGCTACCCGACAAATCTCAGGAAAAAGTTGATGTTAATGCCATTATTGTTGAAAACACTCAAGATGTAGCTGAAAGCTTAAGGTAAGTTGTTTGTTACATATCGGCAGAAAAAGCAATGTATTTATGTATGTTTTGCTTTTTTTAGTATTGCATTGCCAAACGAAGTAGTTGCTGAAGAAATTGATCCATTTGATTCAGTAACAATGCCACTTAGTGACGAAAGTGTTGACGACAGTATTGCTGATCCAAACTTTGTGCCTAGTGTGTGATGATCAGCAAACCGCTCAGTAAAGTGACACCTATCTTCAAGATATTTCCACTGAAGAGGATAAACAAACCACCACTGAAAAATCTCCAAAAACTGCACCAATAAAGAGACGTAAGAAGCAAAAGCCCAAATATCAAAAATTAACACATGAACAGAAATCTGGTCGTAATAAAAGACAACATCCCATGAGACCCCCATGTTTCGGAAAATGTAGAAATAGCTGCCAAGAATTTACATAAGAAGTAAGAAGAGCGTCAGGTCATTTGGGTGAATTATTGGAACTCCAATCCAGTTTTTGTTTTGGGCCGACAATTGCTCGGCCCAAAACAAAAACTGGATTTCATTCACAGCTCTTGCAGCTATTGTGAATAAAGCAACTGGACCTAAAAATATTACAATTCGGTACTTAACAAAGGGCCACACACACATGACGGCCGATGGGGTTCATGGCAACATCGAGAAGAGAATTTCTCGATTAAGAAACATTTATGACTATAACGATCTAAAAAATGCAATAAGGACGTCGAGAAAAAATGTTGAAGTAGTTGAATTGGAAGTATTTCGCAATTTGGAAAAAAACGCAACCACGGAAAAACGATTCACTTAAAGATTTGGTGCTGAACTTCCTCGTGAAAGTTAATTTTCAAAAAGGTTCTAGAGACATGAGTTGTAAAACTGATTTTGATGATGAACCCAAAAAAAAAATGATTATCTCCAAAAAAGAAGTTAATATTGAGAATTAAATGCCAGATTTCGTGGACATCAGAGGAATTAAAAAAGAAAAAAAAGGAAAAGATAATAGTTCTCGTTCCCTTGATGCCAGCCAATAGAAGATTATTTTGGGAAGACCTCCCAGTGAACGCCGATTCAAGACATTTAATTCAAAATCTTGATATAGAGAACTGTTAAGCATTGATTGGTTTAATAGTTATTTATGTATCAAATCCAGAAAGTTAGCTTTTACTGGATGAGTAAGCAAATACAGAACGAGTCTCTGGTAGCTTTTTTTGCAATTGTACTGTAATGAACACTTTAAATTTGAACCTGGAAAGTACCATTTTACCGGACCGGTAAAAAAACATTCAACGGACCAGTCCGATAAAGTGGTGCTTTCAGATAAAAAAATATTAAAGTAAAGTGTCCATTACAGTACGACGGCAAAAAAAATTAATACAAGTTTAAAATGTATTACTAAAATAAAAATAACATTTGCAGATACCACGCTTATTACTATCTACCTTGCTTAATTTTTGCAACTTATTCATTCCAAAACACAGCATCTACATTTTTTTCCAAAAAACACATCAATTTTAAAATTATTTTTTATACATAAAATTATATGCAATTATAGTATTCTAAACCGCTAAAATTGTATTTAAAACTCTTTAAGAATTCTAGAGCCATACACTGAAAGTTTTCATTAATTTACTCAAAACTTTAAAAATAATTGTTACTGTGTTTTGGAATGTGGCAGCCGAGTTGCCCTTCCCTGCCCTTCGCTGGCTACGCCCATGTATAGCAAAACGTATAAATTCGATAAATATTTGTTTCCCAATAATGCTTTTCAATAGTAACGTCTCGGATAAATCTGAAGAAATGTGGCTTTCTATCATTTAATTTGTTCATTTGGCAAATCGTTGTATACTGAGCTTTTATTTTGTTTGCCTTGATGAAAAAAAATACTGAACAATAAATGTGTCCCATAAAATATCCATTGGGTAATCCTCTTTTTGACAGCGGAAAATTTGAATGAACTGAATGTTTCCTTCATAAAGGCAAACGACGTCCCGTGACCTTAATAAAAGTCAGACAGGAAATATATAAGCATCGATATTGGGATGAAAATAAGGATTTCTCTGGTATAGGTCCTTTCGCGTAACAATCTACAACTTACGTGCCATCAATATACCGTCAGGACGAGCCTAAGAAATTTCCCTTATTTGCGCGTCTGAAAGGGCCGTCTGAGACGAAATATCTCAGTCAGCAGATCGGTGCGAAAGCGTTCTCTTATAAAGAGAAAAAACTGCAAGAGGAAAATTTATACCTCGATGGATAGACGGCGTTTTTCTCTTCTTTTTATTTTTGCGAACTGATACTAGTGCTTATCCGGTGGAATTATGTTGAACGATATTCGTACAAATGGTAAAATGATTTCGGAGGATTTACCACACTAACTCGAGATACAGACTTCACAGTATTTACAGACCTCCCGAATAAGTTTTAGATCTAGATGAAGAACATATTTCTCTTTTACAGCTTGATATCAAATAAAACAGGTGTTCTTAATTGATTTGCTAAACGATAATTTATTTTATCTACAATTTATGTCAATGTTTGAATTAAACATAATTGATCACAGGAATACAACATTAGTTTTTCTATTCCGGTGCTATAAAGTTCACTTTAGGACACCCGCTTTGATTGCATAAAGTATTACTTTATCGCACGCTAATTTTATTTTTTTGAAGTTGGTAACAAAAAAAAAATGGAACCAAATCGTATTTAAATGTCAAAATATGAGCCTTTAAAGTAACAAACATGTGCAATAGAATTGTACAAAGAATAAAAAGCACACATCATAACATTTTATTTACTAATTAATAATTTAAATTGTTAAGCAGAGTTGGATGATACGTTTTCTGATGCTACTATTGACATTTACATACCATGTTGAATACAACCTTAGACCATTTATACATATCGACACGCCGTTTTCCGTCCCGCCTTGAATACGAACTGAAGCAAACATAACGCAGGCATGTGATGTCACGGGTGGGCTTGTTTCTGCTGTTGTTGTATGTCTAACGTCCGTTGTAACATTATAGATACAGTATTAATATTAATTAAATCGTTCTAATTTTAATTATGGTACAATCCAAAAATTTAATGGCTAAATTATATATAAAAGTTCTGAGTAGTGTTCATGGCACAATTTTCAACAATTACAAAGAACACATGTATGACCACGATATCGATAATAATCATATTGTAAATTTAATTAAAATTATTAGTTTTAATTATTGTAAAATTAGGCTATATCATCAAGGTGAATGCATGAATAGATATACTAATAAAGTGAGAAATAAATTAAATAAAACAATTTTGTTTTCTGGGCAATAGTTGAAAATACAAAATCAATTTTATAAGTATTAAATAAATCAATTTCTTTTACTTTCTTATACGTAGTATAAAGAAGTATTGTGATGACGAAAATTTTCGACCTACAGATTTTTCCAGATGTCTACGGTTTTCGGTCCCCTGATTCCAAAAAAGTGGGTTTTAAAAAATGTCTGTGTGTGTCTGTCTCTTTCTGTGTGTGACCACGATAGCGGTCAAACCGCTGTAGATATCAATTCCAAATTTTGTATTTACGTGTATAAAATCTCCCTCTTGAGATCTGATTAGTTTTTCAGTAATATCGGTAGACCGGAAATAGTACTTAAATTGAATTTTGCCAATATTTCGGCAAATACTAAGTTTAAACAAATTTATAAAGAATTCATACGTACACAAAATTAAATTTGAGAAAAATTTTATTATAAAAGTTTTTTGAAATTTCTACCGGAAATAGGTCTTTTACTCTTATCGAGAATCAGTTTTTTTGCAAATATGTCGTAAATTATGCATTCTATATATATTTATCAAGAGTATAAAAGTATTTAGAGCTGGATTTGGAATATCTTTTGTATAAACAAAATTTGAAAATTCAGACCGGAAGTAATACTACTACTCTTAGCGATTAGCATTTTCTTGCAAATATCTCACAGTGAATTCTGTAAGATTAAGAGACTAGAAGTACTTAGAATAGGATTTTAAATAACTTTTGTATTTTCAAAATTCGGATAAATATATTTAAAGCTTAATTTAAGACAACTTTGCATAATTTGAAATGCATATATGTATAAGAAAGTCGTGTGGTGCCCATAATAATAAATGTATACCACAAATTGCTTTAAGTTTTATTTGTGAATAACCAAAAGTAAATGGAATTGACTGGTCTTTACAAAAATTTATAGTTATTTGAGGTAGTACGATAGGGTACAATAAACGAAATTTCTGGGTTATATATTCAGATTTTGTTTTACAAATATTCTTAAAATACCAAGATTATAATGTTTTTAAACTAATATTCTTCAAATAAGAAGATTGGAGTTTTTAATAAATCAAAATGAAGGATTTTCTTTACATTTGTAGTACAAAGTCTAGGTATGTAGTTGCATCGTGCCCACCCGTGACGTCACCAGCGTAGAATTATGTTTGCTTCACTTTTTGATAGTTAAGACGTGTCTATATGTTTAAATGGTCTAAGAATACTACTACTGATATAAAAGTTTGTTTTGATGAATATGCAGAGAGTTTGTTGGCGAAAGATTTTGTAAATTGTCCTCTGCTATTTTGAGAATCTCTGGGGGCGTATAATTATTTATTTCGTACTTTTTGTTGATAATTTGAAATAATTTATTGCATAAATCAGTCTGAATTTTAAACATAATTACATATAACACCGCCGATATTCAAATATTTAAAATGTTCTACTTCAATCATCATAATCTTTGTTACTATTGCTTATAGTACCATAACCTTAAGTTAATATTTTAAAAGTGACTATAATAATTATTCATTTTGTCGTAATACATGCATTAGTTGTTGTATTTTGTTCTAAATTCAATGTCCGATTTTAATTTAATGTTTGTATATTCAACTATGATATTGTAATAGCTTATATATGTGAATGTTTATGTAATAATGATATCTCCGTCTGGCCAGATTATCGACTTAAGAATTGTGTAATCTGATATGGTATGTCGAAAGAACAAAATCTGTTTATTATTATTGAATGTTCATTGTACCTTTTTCTTTTTTTAATTATTTCATGTAATAAATATTGTTAAGTTTGCAACACCTGTGTTATAAATTAATTATCCTTCGTTCCTTGAGGTGACTCAATAAGCTCAGTGAATGTTTCTTACTTTCTTTCACTAATATACCTAGAGCCACGAGGTGCTCTAGTGATAATAAAAAAAAATAACGATTACATAAGTCAAAGTAAGTGGCGCTCAACAATAACTTCATAAATAATCACAAGATCATTCAAGTAAGCAGTTAGCTATCTAAGAGAATCAACACCTGTTACCTGGGGAACCATTGATTGGAACTGTGAAGCATAAGACTAAGGTATGTGAGTTTTGTCATTAAATTAGATATACGCATTCATTCCTTGTTAGTTCAATTGTCAATCATATAGGCTCTATTGCGATAATAAGTATTAAACGAGCCTGAGATACTGGATGCGGACTGTGCTACTGGGCTAATCACTCTGTTCTCGCATCCAGGAGCGTTGCTGATTGGAAAATAATTAATTAACAAATCATTTAACCAATTATTACCTTAAACAATTTATATAGCAACTAATTAGGAACAAATAGCTTCACCGAACCGTCAAAATCGACTCGAATTGGTTACACGGGGGGAACAGCTCCTCTCTGGATCAGCGAAATTAAAAGCTGGCCTTTGGCGTGGGCGTACGGGCGACTTTAAGTTTCCTGTCGATGGAGAGATTTTCCATTTTAGTAGAGCGTGTGCAGAGTTATAACTTTTAAAAATAATGTAGGTTGGATTTAAAAAAAAACTAGAAAATAGCCAATAAAGATCGATAATTTAGGCACGATATATTTAACAGCCTGTTGTCACGTTGTTCAACCTCAAAACAAATAACGTGTTAGTCCATAAATTAGTAACACATGAGCCACTCTACCCATTTTCAGACTAAGGCTTAAAGTGTTAGAAGCTGCAACTGTCAAGATTTTAACAAAATTATCAATGAAACCAAAACTAACAGTCTTAAGTGCACATATCCATATATCATTGCAAAGATAATTTTGGAGCTATCATTATAATAACTAGAAAAGGTAGCAATCTATTTAAAATACAAAAAATTGAATGTAATTGCGAAAATTTGGAACAACCTGTATATTTGTAAAAGAAAATAGAAAATGCACAGTAGTATTTTCTGTTAACTAGTTCTACATATGCTAACACCTTACGTTAGGTAAATAGGTTTATATGTGCGTTTAAACTATGAGAGTCGTGCTTCTTGAAAGAGATGCCATTTAGACTGACGGTGACTATACGTACTCGCAATGAGCATGCTAACACCTTTGATATATCCCAGAATTTTCGAGGACAATTCAAATAATTTCATCTTGTTCCTACAATTATCGGCAAATTAAACAATAAATTAAGGAAGACAGGAATTCACCCTACACTATAGTTTGTATAATCTGTTAGATCTAGAGATTAATAGGGCATGACGACTCGGCAAACATAATATTAGTTCTAGGAGGAGCATCCCTCATGTTGGCATCGAGCTAATCGTTTGATTTGATAATTAACATATGTTGAAAGTTTATGTCTTGCCTCGGGATTTGTTTAGATTCTGATTGAAATTACTGCGCATGGGTTTATATGTAATACATGACCGCAATGTTTATCAAATAAATATCTGGAAAATATAAGATGTTGACCAAATTAAGAACTTCAATAATTAATATGATATCTAATACTGTTTAATACCTCTTATTTATAGTTCTGATCGCAATATTTATCAGATAGAATAAATGGCCACAAATATGGTAAAAACTACTGCTTTAAAAAACATATAAGTAATGCAAAACATAATTTTTAATTGAATGAAACCAAAATTTTGTGTAAAGAACTTAATAACAAAAGAGAAATATTCTAGAACTAATACAAATAGAGAAACAATAATGTAATAAATGCAACATTTAAATAAATAAATAAATAAATAAATAAATGTTTATTTCCCAACAGTTTTACCCAATAATAAGGCAATTTACAATACACAATAGTACTTATATAATAGAACAATATCTTACAAAAGAATGAGAACTTAATCTCGGTGCACAATTAATATAAGGATAAAACGCAAGCACGTAAGAAAAAAATGAGGTGTGGCCACCACACGACTTTCTTATACGTATGAAAGTGTTACTTCCGGTCCGAATTTTGAAATTTCATTTATATAAAAAATATTTCAAATCCAACTTTAAGTACTTTTGTACTCTTCATAAATATATATAGAAAGCATAATTTACGACATATTTGCAAAAAACCGATTTTCGACAAGAGTAAAAAGCCTACTTCCGGTAGGAATTTCGAAAAATTTTTTTAATAAAATTCTTCTCAAATTTAATTTTAAGTACATATGAATTCTTTATAAACTTAGTAGTTGACGAAATATTGGCAAAATTCGAGTTTTTCACTGAAGTAAACTACTACTTCCGGTCGACCGAATTTGCTGAAAATCTAATCAGTTCCCAAGAGGGAGATTATACACGTAAATACAAAATTTGGAATTGATATCTCCAGCGGTTTGACCGCTATCGTGGTCACAGACAGACACACAGACAGACAGACAGACATTTTTTAAAAACCATTTTTCGGTATCAGGAGACCGCAAAACGTGGACATCTGCAAAAATCTCGAGGTCGAACATTTTCATCATCACAATACTTCCTTATACTACGTTTAAGAAAGTAAAATAAATGTATAGATCGGCAGTTAAACAACTTAAAGTATTATTTTGAATTCACCTGTAAAAGCTGCTTGAGGGAACAATTAAAAATATCGCATTCAGAGCTACTTTCGTTGTATAATGAGCACATAAATGAAATTGGTGAGCGAGATAACAAGTTACTTCTGGCCTGGTTAATATAAAATGTATCGAAATCACGTGTAGATTGACGAGGTACATGGAAATTAAGTTTTGAGACAAGTAGATTAGCAATCTGATTATGTAGTAATTTATATAAAATTGTTAGACCAATGTTAACTGAAAGTAACTGAAAATTCCATCAGTAAAATGTCATGTGGAAACCCTCTATATGGATAGACGTTATGCTCTTTCGTCTCTGAACATTCTCCAAAGAAAGTTTATGGGTTTCGTACTTTCGGATTCCATAGAGGTATAGCACACTCCATTTTTGAGCGGACTAGAGTGGAATATAAAGTTTCGAGTGTTGAGATATTGGTAAAAGATTTAGTATTGCGTAAGGCAAAACCCAACATCTTACTAGCCGCAGCCACCACATCATGAACATGTTTATTGAATGTCAAAAAGGAGACGACCCTACATTTTGAAATGTTGAGGTCCAACCCATTAGTAATGCACCAATTATTGACAGTAAGCAAGTTTGACTGAAACTCGTCACAATCTTTCAATGTACTTATAAATTTATATAACATGACGTCGTCGGCAAACATTCACATAACAAACACATACATAACAAACATATTTACCCCACAAGATCATTGATGAATAATAAAAATAGGAGATGCCCATGATTGGACCCCTACAGCACACCAGAAGTAATCGGACAGGTGTCAGAAACAAAACCATTATAAGACACAAAAAACTGCCGTTGCTGCCAGTAGGATTTAAGGAAACTTACTAGTGACGCACTAAAACCCAATCACTCCAGCTTATCCAACATTATTCCATGATGAATACGACCAAATGCTTTCGTTAGATCTGTGGCATGTTGATCAAATATGCACATATTAGTTATAGTAGATCTTCTGCCAACGAATCCATGCTGATCTGGAGCAATAAGGCTCCTGACCTGATTGATATGGGCCGATAATTTACTACATCAGTTTTGTCGCCCTGGACATATTCTGGCCAGTTTCCGTACTTTGGGGAAAGTAGATGTTTTTAGTATTAAATTGAAAATTGATAACAGAGCTGCTACAAGTACTGTAGCGCAATCCTTTAGTAGCAAACTAGGTACCTTATCACAACCAGAACTTAGAGTGTTCCTGAGCGCCTTAATACTGGAAAGAACATTAGATTCGGAAAATGTATCAACGTGTATTGATGAAGTAGCGCCATACATCATAGTATCAGAAGAAAACGGAGTCGACGGGCAGTACACCTCGAGAAAATGCTGTGAGAACGCATTCACCATTAATTCAGGACTGTCAAATGAGCTACCATCCCTGTGCATCCGACCAGGTATTCTACACTTCTTTCGGCGTGAATTTACGAAAGACCAAAATGTTCTTGGGTTTTGGACAATAGAATGCTCAACGCTTTCAATATGCCGCAGATACGCTCTCTTCACGTGACACCTAACCAGTCCACGAAAATGCTTGAAATTCTGAAGGTCACTTGGACGACGATGCCTTTTATACATCTTAAAGTATTTCTACTTAACTTGATATTTTGGATAATTTCGCGGCTGTACCAGCTCGGATAACTATATTTGAACCCCCTTTGACAACCATAAACCGGTACATATTGATCAAACAGATGATAAAGTATTTCATAGAAGTAGTTACAAGCATCATTAACGTCACTGTATGTACTTCGTAGTGTCCAATCTACAAATCTGGAAAGTCAGCTTTGCGAAAATTATACCGCTTACAGGTATTACCAACTGAAAAGTTGATATATTTACTGTGGAAAGTGATGCAAAAAGACACCCGCAATGCAGGGTGATAAAGACAGTCCTCGTGAACCAATGGCACTTTATCCCTTTCAACAACACAGTGCGTATTCGCAAAAAAAAAAAGATCTAACATTTTGCCATTAGATTTGCGGATACCGTTGCACTGCACCAAGTTCAACACAGTAGCAAAATTTTCAAGGGCTAATGTTAATTTGTAGTTATTGGTACAAAAAGTAGGTATGTTAAAGTCTCTAACAATAATAAGTCTCTTATCACCAGAAGAACACTGTATAAAATAGTCAAACAAAACCTCAAGTTCATCAAGATAGGCGTTTTTGGTATATATAAAACATATACAGGGTTAGTTAAAAGTATGGAGACGGCGATTTATTGTCGTTAATATTCATTTTAGAGAATTATGTTCAATATAAAAGTTTGTTAGGATATTTTGATCTACATTTGAGAATATTTGAAATTTTTTTTTCTTCAATTGTTTTTTAGTTACGCCTGTCCGCGCAGTTTTTTTAAATGGGAACTAGTAAATTTTACTGTATCATTCGATAGAGAATTTTTTTCTCTTTACAATAATATTTTTGTTTTTTTAAAATTCATTTTAATAACTTTTTTATAAGAAAAGGCCGGTTCAAGTGTTTCACAGATGTTCGGTACATCGCAGATAGACAGAAGCGATGCGATAAACAAACTTGAGCGACATAATTTTATCAGTGGTTATTGTGTACGTCAAATCTTTGACAGAAATAATTCATTTGTGCAATTTGTTGCTGTTAATATTAACAATGGCGAGTTTAAGTGAACATGAACGAATTGAAATACTTATGATGTTGGGTTATGGAGATAGACGCAGAAGTTTACAAGACGTTTGTAATTTATTTAATGATACGCATCCAAATAGAAATCCAATTTCTAAATCCGTTGTTGGTAAAACTTTAAGACGCTTTGAACAAACTGGTAGCGTTAAAGATTTGCCAAGGAGTGGTAGACCTAGAACAGCAAAAAGCAATGATAACAAACTGGATATTTTATTGGCTGTATCTGAAGATCCTCATTTATCAACCAATCAATTAGCGGCCAATTTCAATATTTCGCAGTCATCGATCGTGTCATTTTTAAAAAGTGAAAAGTATAAACCTTATAGGTAGGTATACCTTGTACACGAGTTAACGGAAGATGATTTTGATAGGAGATTACAATTTTCTGAAGAAATGTTAAATATTTGCAATAATAATGAAAATTTTGTCAACAATATTCTTTTCTCTGACGAAGCTACTTTTTTTTTTGTTTACTTTAATTTACTTTGTTATTAATTTGTTTAATTTTTCTTGTAAAAGTTATTAAAATGAATTTAAAAAAAACAAAAATATTATTGTAAAGAGAAAAAAATTCTCTATCGAATGGTAGAGTAAAATTTACTAGTTCCCATTTAAAAAAACTGCGCGGACAGGCGTAACCAAAAAACAATTGAAGAAAAAAAAATTTCAAATATTCTCAAATGTAGATCAAAATATCCTAACAAACTTTTATATTGAACATAATTCTCTAAAATGAATATTAACGACAATAAATCGCCGTCTCCATACTTTTAACTAACCCTGTATGTATAGTGTAGCCGTATCTAATGTAATGCGCGATCCAACAATATCCACAAATGGCTAGTCCATGGTTAGAACAAATACTTCAATCTGTTCAACGACATAACAGCGACGGTACGCAAATAATGCACCTCCACCCTTACACAAATTAGTAGCCAAAAAGTTCCTGTCGCATCGAACAACTGAATAATCGGGAAAAACTCTTCACAAGAGACACTGGAATCCAACCATCTTTCTGTCAATGCAATAAAATCATACTTGCACTCGCTAACACTAGACGAAAACTCATCAGCCTTACATTTAATACTCCTCACATTCTGTAAAACAAAACATTAAAACTGCTGGGCTTCACTAGTTTCTTCGAGCATTTCCATAGACAAAACCATATTTCTTTTTCCTACAACACCGAACGAAATCTTGGATATTATTCACTCATTAAAGAACACCTGTGCCGTGGGACATGATGGCGTTCCTGTTGAACTGCTAAAATCTTGTGCTTCTGAACTAGCCGAACCTATAAGTTTCCTCATAAATTATACATTAGAAACAGGCAGTTTCCCAGATATGCTTAAATGGTCGACGGTTTCCTTAATACATAAGAAGGGCAATAAAAATGACATAGGAAACTACCGACCTATATCGATACTTTCAAACATATCAAAGATATATGAGAAGGTGATTTACAAGAGAATATACAAGTTTGTTGAGAGACACAATATATTACACACAATGCAAAATGGTTGTGTGCAGGGTAGATCCACCATACGAGCTATTTACCAGGCTATGATGGATATCTATGATGGAATAAATGACCATGGATATGCGGTGGGAATCTTCATGGGCCTTTCGAAAGCTTTCGACAGCGTAAATTACGGAAAGCTCTACAAGAAACTGCAATTTATGGGTATACGTGGAACGTGTTTGAAATTGATTAAATCCTATCTGACAGGTCGTAAACAAAGGATATCCTCTGTGGATGGAGAAGGCCACATCATCTATTCAGATTGGCGGGACATTGAACGTGGAATACCACAAAGCTCAATACTCGGCCCGCTTTTATTCCTTTTGTATGTTAACGAACTTCCTACTTTAGTGAAACACAGTACCATACTCTATGCGGATGACACATCCGTAATAATAAAAAATAACGTAGACTTGCAAAGAGATATCCAACTAACTCTGTCCAGTTTTGAAGAATGGTTCAAAACAAACAGTATGTCACTTAATATGCAGAAAACATCAATTGTACTTTTCAGCCATTTTAAACAAACAATAGAAATAACATATAACAACACTATACTTACTGGGATGGAAAAAGCAACTTTCTTAGGGATGGAAGTGGACTCACAGCTTAATTGGAAATCACACGTCTCCTGTTTGGCATCTAAGGTATCATCTTTCAACTATGCTCTACGAGTTGTGTCTCAATACGTTGATGTGCAAGCCAGCCTATCGGCATATTATGCATACGTTCATTCGAGGCTCCGATATGGCATCATCTTCTGGGGGAACTCGGTGGATGCATCACGAATTTTTGTCCTTCATAAATCTTGCATACGGAGTATTTTCCGCCTGAAAAGGAACGCTTCATGTAGAGATACATTTAGGAACTTTTCTATACTTACCCTGCCGGGTATATATATGTATATGAGTGCGCCTGTTTCGCTAAGGAGAACTATGAACTTCTAATGAATTATAAAATCGAACATAGTTACAACACGCGCGGTCGCAAAAACTGTCAGCTAGTGTTGCCTCAGACTACTAGGACTTCAGTGTTAAAAGGTGCCACTTCACAAATGATTAAAGTATTCAATCATCTGCCTTTATTTCTTAGAAATTTAACCCCGAAACTTTTTAAGCAGCAGTTCCGTCGCATATTATCGGAGAATGTGATTTATACAATCAACGACTTTTATAATTTGAAATTTTAACATGTTTTAACATACTTTTATTATATTGTTTATACACTCTTTTATATATATTTTTTTGACGTGTTCTACGCATTTTATGCACTACACAGAATTAATAAATTTATTATTATTATTATTATTATTATTATATCAAGGACACACCAATTTTACTGACATGATGTTTTTTGTTTTAGTTTTATCCCTATACTTCTATATAACGAATTACAGAGGCGTTAGAGTAATATAGAACGACATTTCATACAAATATTTTTGGTAAATAAAATATACTCTATTACTCAGCAAAATTTCATCCAAATCGGAATTTCTGGATTTTCACTGTGTACTGTGTAAATTGTCTATATAACAATAGCCGTACTAAAAAATATAATTTTGAAAATGGTTCATATTAGTTAGAAACTTTTTTAATTAGCGATATATATACACATAATCTTCTTGGAAAACTTAATATATTTGTAATATTCGCGGAGTCTAACTTTGACCAAACTCCCCCTATCTACACCTTTCATTCGTTTTAATTTCCATGCGACTTCATACTCTACGCTCCCGGTCTCGTCCTCTTTATTATTTCTTATTTTCTATAGTACGCCCGCGCCCTGAACTCTCCTTTTCCGAAAGATAATACCTCCGCGAGAAGCGTGAAGCGCCTAGCTCGAGGCGTAGTGCAATGCAGCACCAGAACCATCGCTCCCGACGTCGGTGCATTCTATAATTCGAAGAGGATTTGTAAAGAGGACTGGCGCCACCTCGGGGAAGCATCGCTAATCATTTCCTGTACCCTAACAAAAGAGACGACCGTTTCGCAGAAGGACGCTCGAGGCCACGACCTTTATAAGCTCCACATTATACTGAAACCCCGGACGCTATACTCTTTGCCCTTTATCCCTTATGTGTGCTGCTTTATATATGTTGGTCACATCATGTATGAGAGAGGACCTCTATTTCCTAGCACTGGTACGGTGCGGAAATAATTTTCACTAGCCAAACGTTATTAACGTTAGGTGCAGGCGACGGCTGAGAGACAGAAGTACGTATCTGCTAGTCTAAATCACGTAGGGAAGAAACTGCAACTCTGTGCTTTGTTTCGTATGTAATAATTGCTCAGATAAAACGTTTTAGTTTCGCTTAACTTTGATAATTGAACCCCTATGGGAGTGTAATAATCTAAAACTAAATGACTACGCTCCTTTCTTGTTCGTGTAAAATCGGATAATTTATTTCCCTTCGTAGAGATTTAAATTAAACAAATAATACAACCAAAATGTAATACATCATCCCAGCAAATAGCTATACAAATAAATCATGTATGTATACATTCGTTTGTACTGTATCGTATATAGAACACGAATTATTTCAAAAGTAGCAGAAGGTCGTCGCACAGGGTCTCGTTTTATAGACAAGGTCTACATACATAAACACAATTTAAAAAAACAACTTATTGTATATATAAAAAATTATTTACTGAAATAGGTTAAGACAATATACCTAATATACAAGGGTGTCATGAACATTAGAGATTATTAAGTATTAAGAATTAAGCATTAAGCATTAAACGTTAAGCACTAAGAATAGAATTAAGAAGAATAATGTATAGTTGTATAGAAATGTAATTGCTATAATATGTAGTTGTCCACTATGAAAATAAAGCACATCACATCCATCCATGTGTTTTATTTAACATCCAACCCACTAACAAGGGACGGATGCCACATGGCGATCCTGACAGGATAAATTTTTGGACTTCTGGCAGTTCAATAGCAACAAGGAAACTAGACTGGACATCCCTATCGTGTGCGTATAATACCAAAAGCACGTAGATGTCTATAGTCTATTTTTAAACTAAGAGGAGCGTTTTAAATTAATCGCGCTAAAATCTGTATCTGTGATTGGTTGTTTCACAGATAGGTTTATACAGTCGAAATGTGGAATAGATGACGTTTGACGTATCGATGTCAAACGGTTGTGTTTCGTCTTTACTTTTCTGTTCCCGTTGTTCTATTGCTCTTTAAAACATAAATAAATCCGTTCTTTTTAGAATTTGCGTAGCGTTTAATGTACCATCCTGTTGTTCTTGATATGGATACTGCATCAACGTCAACTTCATCAGCAATTTCGCCCCCGAAGAAGCGCAAGCGTTTTGATTTAGGTCATTTATCGCTTGCTGAAAAGCAGTGTACTTTAAATATATATAAACAGCTACGAATTGACACACCGGATCTTAGAAAAACAGCTATCATTTCTAAAATTAGTAACATCGTGGGTAAGTTTAACAAATAATTTATAACAATAATAAATAATGTATAATTTTCTGCTTTTAGGCGTTGCAAAATCGACAGTATATCGAACTATAAAGGAATATAATGAAACTGGCACAGTTACTGCATCTAAACACAGAGGTGGACGACCTGTTAGTGTTGTTGCATATGATGAAGTGGTCAAACACTCTGTGCGGCAAATAGTGCATGCTTTCTTTTACAAGAACGAATTACCTACTTTGGACAAAATTTTGATAGAAATAAAGAAACATCCAGATTTGCCACAAATGTGTCGTTCATCACTTTACAAGTTTATAAAACAAATTAACTTCAAATACATGAAAAGAAACAGTAAAAGTATTTTGATAGAACGAGATGATATCGTAACATGGAGACGAAAATATTTAACTAAAATTAAGGAATTTAGAAGGGAAGGTAGACAAATTTATTATTTAGATGAAACTTGGGTTAATGAAGGTCATACAAAACAAAAAATATGGATAGACAACAGTATAAAAAATCGACGTCAAACATTCATTGAAGGGCTATCTACAGGACTAAAGAACCCTTCAGGAAAAGGGAAGCGGCTTATTGTTTTGCATGTTGGATCTGAACATGGCTTTGTCGATGGAGGGTTGTTACTTTTTGAAGGTAAGAAAACTGGAGAATATCATGAGGAAATGAACGCAGCAGTTTTTGAAACATGGTTTGCCAATCTGTTACCAAAACTACCTAACGGTGCAGTTGTCATCATGGATAATGCTTCTTATCATAGCCGTAAATTGGAAAAAATTCCTACAACAGGATCTAAGAAAAAAGATATGCAAGAGTGGCTACAAACTAAGCACATTGAATTCAGAGAAGATATGGTACGAGCTGAACTACTGAATTTAATAAAAATTAACAAGGAACAGTATAATTTATATGTGATTGATGAAATGGCAAAACGTAACAATAAAATTGTGTTAAGGTTGCCACCTTATCATTGTGAACTCAATCCTATAGAATTGATATGGGCAAAAATAAAGAATGAAGTGGCATCCAAGAACAACACATTTAAATTGAGAGAAGTGAAAGGACTTTTATTGCAAGCTGTTGATAATGTTCAAAATGTTTATTGGAAAAGTTGTATTGAACATATAATTAAAGAAGAAACAAAAATGTGCACACTAGATGGAATCGTAGATGATCTAATTGAACCATTTATTATTTCTGTTAGTGCTGATAGTGACAGTGATACTTTTTCAGATGGTTCAGATTTAGAATAAGCATCAAAGAATAAAAAAAAAACAATTCAATTTATTTATATATTATCACTAATGTTCTTTCAGTGTATATGTATTCAAAAATATTTTTCTGTATGTCATTCTTGCTAATAAAACTACAAAAATCTTATAAACTATTTTTATTACTTGCATAATATAAAATTTCTACGTATATGTTTAAAATAAAACTTGCATTATTCATAATAAAGAGAATTAAATTGCTGGGCTGGTGTAATAAGTTGCTTATATAATTGTTCATTACATTTCAATACCCTTTGTATATTCTTTTCCCGTTTAATTGCGATATCAAAGATCCTACTTTCATTAAAATACTTATTAAAGTTTCTAAATAGTTTTCGATATTTTTTTCTGCTTCCTCTATGTAATTTCTTGGCTTAAACTACCAAGAACATCTTATATTTATCTAAAAATAAATAAATATAGTTTACTTTACCTTATCATTTCTTTATTCATGTTATTTTTGCTGTTTAATGTATTTAATTTTTAATAAATATTCAATTACGTTTGACCTTCTTAAAGTAGGGTTATAAATACTATATATGTCATTGATCTAGTAACTTTTACAGTGTAAAAGAGAGTTTTCTATGTACTCCTCCTAGTTTAAAAACAGACTATAGCAGCATGGGCTCAACACAGACAAAAGAAATGTCTCATCATACAGCTAACTTAATGAAGCGCGGAAGAAAGAAGCCGAAGGCAGTAAAATATAAAAAAAAACAGTTTAATAGAGGTTAGTGTATTAACTAGACATTAATTATGAAAATGGAATGAAATAATAATACTTATAAATATTAAAATAAGAGGAAAAAATTCTAAAATTTGAAATATAGAATCAATAGTATTTATCTTCTTTTCGATTCTTTCGTTACTCAATTTGTAGGTAAATATTGAACATACATAGGTATGTATGTTCATTGAAAGCAAATGTATACTAACCGAAATACGAACAGTGGGAAGTGCAAATTCACAATAATTGTTGCAGTTAATATAGAAATAGAATTTACAAACAAAGAAAAAATATTGCAAAAATGTATACACAGAACAATTATGATAGTAAACAATTTTTTATAAACATAGTAAATAATAAAACTATATAAATGTGTACTATTAAAATAAAGGAATTATGAATAAAATATAAAAGAATGGAAAATATACACAGCTTAAACACCATACAATATTGCTATAAAATGGATAATTTATTAAAAGTGTGCAAGGCATTGCCCACTTTTGGAAAAATTAAATAATTAAGGCTGTTCTCTCACAATCACTTGCATTGGTTGGCGGGGCAAGTGTGCGGGGAACAGCAATCGTTGTCTCATGCGAAGTGTCGTTACGTTAACGTTTGAACCCCTTTTAACTTGAGACAGAGATAGTTCGATGTGGAGGAGAGTGGGGTGAATATGCGCTCAATACCTGCGCACTGTAGTTTATGAGAGTGCTTGACAGATCCGGACCGACCGACTGAGGGCTATTTCTTATTCTTAGCAGAGAGAGCGTTTTAATTCGTAAGATTATGGGAAAAAACGATTCTAACTACCGTAGGGGTAACAAACCTCGTCTGCGACTAAATGCGTCAAGAATAAAACGTAAAACATTTCCATTAAAAAGAAAGGTTTGTTATAAGCTTTCGTTCTGAATTACCTTTTCCTATTTTTAAACTAATTTTGGGTTAGGACGTTGAAAAAGATATTGGCGAAATCGAACAACAGGTGTTGTCGTTGGATGGATGTGGAAAATCACGCACTTTCGAATCAAAATCTCATACAGTAAGCATTTGTGGTTTTTTGATTAATGGTAGAAATTATCCTGGGTATGGATCTATATGTATTAGCTAAGATACGAGAGCAATTAGAAAAATTTGCGGCCTAATGCAGAATGAAGTTACTTACTTTTTTTAAAGGCAGTTTATTTGTCTACTTAGTCTCCCTGAACTGTACCGCTCTTTGCCAACGATGACCTTTCAACAAATATATTTAAAAAATAAAGTATTTAATATATTTACATTAAGCTTATCAAATTACCATACAAGAGATTGAGGTTGTAGTGCTGTGAAACTTTTCGAAACATCTTGACCACTGTAGTGTTATATAAACCATACTTTTAAAATGGGTAAAATATTTGTGACTATAAAAGTTTATTTAAAAATGTAAAATTTATATAGACATATTATACAAATGTGGACTCCGTTTTGTTATAAGGGAGGATAGGAGAATTAAAATAACTAGACTGTACCTCTACTCTACCTGTTTTGCGTTCTTTCCTAGCAACGAATGACGAATTCATGCATCCCCAGTACAATCTAAACTATAATTTTTTTTTTATTTTTTTAAATTTACTTGTTTTATTTTAATTGTAACATCTATTTTTTATTGCACTGCCATAATTGGAATAATTTTTAGCTTCCAAGTGATATAAAATATGCTGTGGTTTAGTGGTAGATAGGTATAGTAGAAAATCTAAAATTTTCTAAAAGTAGTCTAAATTCAAACCAACTTAACAATAAATTTTTTTGTTGTATAGTAATTCTATTCTGAAATAAATGTTTCCTTCGCCAATGCGTGTAAATGTGAGAAATAGGTTATTTGGTGGTTTTTCTGGTTCGGCAATTGTTAGGAAGCGGTTTCACTTTAATGGATAAATTTGATAGATACCGCCACCTTTGACAGAAATGTCAAAATTTTCAGTAGAAACCGAATATGAACTGAAAAAGAATGAATGAATCATATAAATGGTCAAAGTTTCAAAATTTCTTTTAGGTATTAAATAAATGCCGGGCTGATACATGATCTCGTTGACACCCGGTATATAGCTTATCATTATACATATATGTATGACTTGTTTGTTTAGTTGAAAATAAACATCATGAAGTCTCTTTTTGAGTTGCACAACCACTTGTCCCAAGTTTAACTGCTCATTAAATAATTAATTTGCGATTGATAAAAGATGAAATCACCGGTTTATATTGCAATATGTGCAATAGAACATTAAAAATACATAGCTCTGACGACAATAATGACGAAGTAAACAAAGACGCTGTGCTTGAGATTATGACAATAGAGTCTGATTTTTCACATTTGGAACAAATTGCATCTTCCTTAGACTTGCCTCGCATGTCAGCCCGTATGTAAAACACTGTTCATGATAAGATTTCTGATGCGTAGGAGCAGAATATTTGGAAAGTATGAGACCAGCAGCTGAGGAAAAGAGGGAGTTAGCCATTGCCGTTGGAGATGTGGGTCAATATGGCACTCCGATGATTACTGTCGTGGCAGACGGCTGTTGGCCCAAAAGATCACATCGTAGTAAATATGATTCTTTGTCGGGAGCTGCTGCAATTATGGAATATCGAGGAAAAAAGTTCTCTTTCTTGGTGTTCAAAATAAATTTTGCACTATTTGTAAGTTGGCAGAAACGGCGGATTCACAATTCTGCAAAAGCTCACAAATGCTATAAAAAATGGATTGGATCTTCTTTAAGTATGGAGGCCGATATTTTAGCAGAAGGTTTCGTTAAGAGTAAGGAAATGTATAAACTGATCTACCATCAAGTAATTGCTGACGGATATAACAACTGCTGTAAGAAAATATTGGAGTCAAATCCATACGATACTGTTGTCGTCAAGAAAATTGAGTGTAAAAATCATTTGATGCGCAACTACTACAAGAAACTCAGAGAATTATGTAAAGACACTACTGCAGGACCATTAAACCTTCGCCAAGAAATTCAGGAAAAAATGTTTCATTGCTGTTTTATCAAGACGTACATACGTGAATTCTCTGCGTGTCTGTCTTGTACATTGCTATGAGCCTTCCTTGTGAAGGGGTAAATCAAAACGCGAATGATATAAAATTGTGTTACGGTCATTGGATATTGAGGCCACAGCAAAAAAAAAAAATTAAAAATGTTAGCAATGTTCAAAACAGAATCGTCAACAGAAGCACAGTAGAGATATTTTTCATTTTAGAAAAATCACTTAAGATTAGGTTGGGCAATAAGTAGGGAGCGGAATCGAGCGAGTCATGACTCATCGCCCATGGGCGCGCTATTGAAATGTTGTATTTTTAAAGAGGTTTTAATTTTATTTATATAATTGAATAACAAGTGGCTGGTGATTATAAAATACAAAATACCCTACTATTTGTTCACTTTCTCTTCTGTAAGACTTGTTCTCTTTGAATTAAGTACATCCTTGTAGATAGAAAACGTCCCTTCTACATTAGCATACACAATTGCCGCAATGTTATTAAACCTGGATTTCTATTAAAAACTGCGTCTAAGTCACTTTTAGTTATTAATAGCCACATCTAATGTGGTTAATCCATTTTTACTTTCTTATACGTAGTATAAGGAAGTAATGTGAAATTTTCGACTACGCGATTTTTGCATATGTCCACGTTTTGAAGTCCCCTGATACCGAAAAAGATGTTTTTAAAAAATGTATGTGTGTCTCTATGTGACCACGATAACCGCTGTAGATATCAATTCCAAATTTTGTATTTACGTGTCTAATCTCCCTCTTGAGATCTGATTAGTTTTTCAGTAAAATCGGTAGACCGGAAGTAGCAGTTTACTTCAGTGAAAAAATTAAATTTTGCCAATATTTCGTCAACTACTAAATTTAAACAAATTTATAAAGAATTCATATGTACTTGAAATTAAAATTGAGAACAATTTTATTTAAAAAGTTTTTCGAAACTGCTACCGGAAGTAGGTCTTTTACTCCTATCGAAAATCAGTTTTTTGCGAATATTTCGCATGTCATGCTTTTTAGACAGGTACGTTACGGGTATAAAAGTATTTAAAACGTAATTTTCAATATCTTTTGCATAAAAACAATTTCAAAATTCAGACCGGAATTACCACTTTTACTCTTATCGAATAGCGATTTTTTGCGAATATGTCGTAAATTATGCATTCTATATGTATTTATCAAGAATACAAAAGTATTTAGTGCTAGATTTGCAATATTTTTTGAATATATGAAATTTCAAAATTCGGACCGGAAGTAACACTTTTACTCTTAGGGTGTAGTCCTTTTTTCGAATATCTTGCTAAGTATGCATTCTATAGCGATTTATTAAGAGAACAGAAGTACTTAGAATAGGATTTTGAATAATTTTTGTGTAAAAAAAATATAGTATAGTTTGAAACGCTCATACGTATAAGAAAGTCGTGTGGTGGCCACACCTCATTTTTTAAATTGAGATTCGATTTTCAAAATATGTCATTAGTTTAGGCAAATTTCCAAAGTGTTCCTGAATGAATAACAACTGATTTTTTAAATTTGGGATTTGTGTTAGTTCCTTGCACTCAGAAATACTTCGAGCATCGTCATTTAAACATGTAACGAAATTTTGTAAACTATCGAAATTCTCTGCATGAAAACTATTTCTGTGTATGTTTTAGCAAAGCTAGGTGACGATATTTTACAGACTTTGCAATAAATTTCGGAATCACTGACAATTAATTTTTATCTCAGAAAAAGTAACATGAACAACGTTCTAGATCTAAATAAATTATAACTAAAAATGTATGCGTATGTTATTGAAACATACATATTATATTGCGAAATATAAGGTAAATATAATGAATTTTAAAAACTCGTCACCCTTGTACCTACGCCGATGAAGAAAGGATTTTATTCATAAAATTCCTTTCAGCAGGCAGTTTTTTCTCTGATTCTCTGGAGTAAACAGATGTTACAGTTCGCCCTATGAATTAGTGCTATTCAGATATAATGTAAACAACACGCAGTTGTTTACATTATTTCTTTTCACGGCTGTGGCTCCGTGGTAGTTTAGCTCGCTCGATTCCGCTCCCTAGCAATAAGCAAAGCAATAGCATTCAGGAAAAACGAAGAAATTCCACTTAGCGAAAAAATAAATCGCTTGAAGGTGATATTGACAATTGACATTGGTTGACAGATTGGTTACTTCTGCGAAGAGTTCTATGTTCCTACGAGCTGCGTAATGTCATCCATTAAAGGAACAAGTATGAAATTCACATGATTTGTAGGCTTAGGCTTGTTTATGTTTAATATGCTTTTTTTAGATTTATATACCAAACTACTGACTTATAAAAATCATCTTATAAGACATGCATCAAGTCTAATTTATGACGTTAACAACAACATCGTTGAACAATTCAACTCAGTCATTGCTAAGTTTGGTAGTGGTAAAAGAATTAATTTTTGCAAGAAAAGTAGGTGCGGCGCCGCCGCCGTGGTAAGCCACAGCACAAAGAGACCAACATATAAAATGAAAAAGCATCTTGGATATGGAATCAGTCCGGGAAAATTTGCAACAGAAATAGAAATTCGAAATAAAGAAAAAAAGCCAAATGGAAATCCACGGCCGTTCGAAAGTACTTCAAAAATAACACAAGTGGGGAAAAACTAAAAAGTTGTGATAAGTATTATGGTGAAAACTGTGAAAAACCTGATATGCTTCCAGGACAGTTTAATTTAGAAAAGACGGCATTTCTAAAAAGGCTACACTAATCTGAAGGTGAAATCAAAGAAATTCAATTTACTAGTCGAGGTCAGCAGCAGTGTGAAGTGTGGTACCTCGAAAGACAAAAAGACTGACAGCATCGAGATTTGGCGAGAAACAGCTTACGAGTTTGTTTACCGTGTTTGCGAACACGGTAAACAAAGTAAGGAGGTTGCCAAGAAAAAACTACAAGAAATTATTGAAAAGCAAATACAGCCGTGCGGTTTTTTCATACACTCAAAGTTTCCTTTCTTGGGAACATCCGCAGAAGGCCTCATAGAAGAGAGGAGGATTGTGGAAATTAAGTGTCCTTGGTGTGCGAGAGAGGTTACTCCTGAAGAAGGAATTACGAAAAAGAAAATATTTTTTTTGACAAACAACTAGCTGAACACCAGTCACAAATGGTACTATCAGATCCAGGGACAGTTACACGTTACTAAGTGGTCATATTGCATCTTCGCAGTATGGACGCCTCAGGCCTTAAAAACAGAAACTATTTCTCGAAACGATTTTTTTTTTGAAAACAGGAATGGGACTTTACCTAGTTTCGTTTTATAAAAATTGTGTTTTACCTGAACTTGTGAATCCAAGAAAAACGAGAAATATGCCTATAAGAAAACCCGATTGCAGAGAACAGGCGATAGAGGACAAGAAGAAGGAGGAGAAAGGCAACGTAAATGTTGACCATTTACAAATATAGATTGGTAGTAGGTAATTTTGATAGTTTGGTTGGCACGTAAATAATAATAGACGTCTATAATTTGAATTTAAGTATGACAACTATCATAATTTGAAGTTTTCAAAAGCTTAGCATGTACACCAAAATTGATTACCTAACAAACTTTAAAAACAGCCTACTCTAATGAGGAAAGTATTTGAAGGCACGGTATATGTGATTTATTAACTAAGAAAGTATACACTCAATGTATTTGTTTTGTAAATGTGAATCTCTTTGGGATAATATAGAAAAGGCGTGGGAAGAATTAGTGGCAGATGAAAATTAACTAATTCAATGTCCATCGTTTAAATAAAGTCGTTGAAGAAAACGGCAGTATGATTAATTTATTAATGTTTTCTTATTTTGTTTTTGTATTTATTTTTATTTGTATTTTATTTTGCGTGTTGATTATTAAATAATTATATAATATAATAAGTTTTATTTAATGTTAATATCTTTACAAACAATAATTTCAAATATAATAATAATCAAGATAAAAGATAATTAGAGCCAATCATTTTGATGACCAATGTCAATAATGAAGGCATTATTTAACCTTTCAAATACAGGATAAAATAAGCAATTTTCACATTGACAAAATAATTACAAAATTAGCAATAAGACATGTACACCACTTTATTGCACAGAACTGTACATGCATACATCAACAGCCGTTAATGTAAAATAAAAAGAATTTTGTATTCCGGTTTGCCTGGAATTTACTAGTTTCTTATGTAAAAATAGCAGCATAAATAATGAACGACACGAAAGTTTATCTTTTGGGCCCCTTCAATTTCTTTTAATACTTGCAAAAGTAATTTCTGGCGAACTCTGCTTTGCATGCAGGGGGCGCCACTTCCCAGTGCCTAAATACTGCCTTGCAACGGGTTCGGGGAAATTTGATTACTGGCTTACTTTTGCAATTTTTTCAATTTTTATTTTGGATTCTTGAACAGCAAATATGAAAGCATGATTGTATAATTTTACTTTTTTTCAAACATATTTAAAACTGGCTTTTTTAATTACACGAAAAACGTTGATTTCCGGTTGAATATCGCATTAATTCAGTTATTAATATTTAAAATCTATCGTTATACAATCATCCATTGATCTTTAAACAACATATTAAGACCAACTAGAACCAAAAATTCACAAATTTGAGTGCACAATTAGTTTTCTTCCAAACGCTTGCAACGTGGTAGCCAATCCGAGCGTAAGAACAGCCTTAAATATGGATAATAATAAGCTGTTTCAAAAACTACTTCCATTGGACAAATAGTCAACAGCAGCGAAACCAGCAGTACGTGCATCGTTGGCGGACCTACCTGTAATGTCCAGAGAGTTAGCTGCTCTCATGAAATGCACAAAAGTGTGTATGTAATTTTTTAGATGCTTAAAAAATGAGAAACTAATAGACCATAATATCCAAAGAATTAGTTAAGATCTCATTCGGAAATTATCGTTCCCCATATAAGAAATATTATTTCTGAAAACATTTAAGAGGTTATTTATGTAAAATAGTAAAATGCATAAAAGCATAGAAAAAGGTAGGTACAATGAGTAAGGGTAGATTGTAGAATAAATTTTGTATTTCTAGATTTAAGTGAATTGTTTTAGTTTCAAGATCTAGAATTATGTTATGTAGAATATTAAGTTGTAAAGGTATAGACGAAATATAAGGAAAGAAATTCTTCTTCAAGAAGGAGATGTAACGTATATAAAACGAAATATTGCAAAAGTAGTAGAAGGTCATCACACAGGGTCTCGATATATAAACATAACCACAATCAAAGAAAACTACTTATTGTGTATATAAATAATCCTTCACTGAAATAGGTTAAGATAATATAGTTAATATAAAAGGGATGTCTTATAAATAGGGAGCGGAATCGAGCCATGACTCATCGCTCATGGGCGCACTATTGAAATGTATTTTTAAAGAGGTTTTAATTTTATTTATATAATTGAATCATAAAATACAAAATACATTACTATTTGTTGATTTTGTTGTTCAAGTCGAGTAAAAGAGCATTAATATTCACCAGCAATACTTTCTCAAGGATCTCTTCTGTAAGATTTGTTCTTTTTGAATGAAGTACATACTTGTAGATAGAAAACGTCCTTTCTACATCGCAACTGGTTATAGGTGCGTACTGGAAATATTCTTTTATTTCAGTGTATTTAGCAGTTTGATTTTGTGTCATTGTCCCCATACACAATTGCCACAATGTTATTAAATCTGGATTTCAATTAAAAACTGCGTCTAACTTTTGCCGAAGGCCACATCCGAAGTCGCTTGGAATACTTTTGAAATTATTAATATCCGCATCTAATGTAGTTAATCCATCTTTTAGTTTGAGATTTCGATTTTCAAAATATGTGATTAGTTTAGGCAAATTTCCAAAGTGTTCCTGAAGGAATAACAGCTGATTTTTTAAATTTGGGATTTGTGTTAGTTCCTTGACCTCAGAAATACTTCGAGCATCGTCATTTAAACATGTAACGAAATTTTGTAAACTATCGAAATTCTCTGCATAAAAACTAGTAGCTTCCAGCCATGTTCCCCATCTAGTTATTACTGGCGCGGGTGGCAGTGACAAAGATGGAAGTTTTTCCCTGTAAAGGGCCACTCTCGATGGTGCTTTCTGAAAACTTTTTTAAAAGCCGATACAAGTCTATCAACTTCCGGACAGTTGTCTCTGATATATTCACAGACTCTGTGGAGAGCATGTGCTACACAAGTAATATGCACAATATAAGGATATGTTTCCTTTAATAGTCTGCCTGTTTTTAACATATATGCGGCACTGTTACTAACAAATAAAAGTATTTTTTCCCTGTACCTGTCGTCCGAATGAAGCATTTTGTGCAAATTCTCGTCAATGGTTTTAGCAACTGTTTCCCCATCAACTGTGTTTATAACTTTAGATGCTATTACATATGCGTTATATGGAATAGTTGGATGTAGTACACCAGCTACAATATTTACCACACAGCGTCCTAATATATCGACAGTTTCGTCGGCACTTATCCATAGGTACTGATTTGAAAGATGTCTTCTAATGCATTCTACTGTTTTCGTGAAGCACTTAGAAACATAACATTTGCGTAAGGTGGATTCATCAGGAACATGTCGACCAGTATATTTTTGGAGAAATGTTTTGAAAGTGGGATTGCCAAGTTTCTTTAATGGGATATTAGCCGCCATTAAAGCTTCACAGAGTTCTTCGTTAAAATTGTCAGCTTTCAACGGGTCCAATTTCTGTGTATGTTTTAGTGATGCTAAGTGACGTTGTACGTTCGAATTTTTGGCATTCTGTAACGATATTTTACAGATTTCACGATGTATTTCTCGGCGTTATTCCATATCATATCTGAAAAAGTAACATAAACAATGTTCTAGATCTAAATAAACGATAACTAAAAATTTTAATCTTAATCCTAACAAAATCCAATTAACACTTACGTCGATATAAATGGAAGAAGTAGATTCAATGAACCGGCAGGAACTATTAAAAAAATTACGAAGTACGTAATTAACAGTTAAAACAATGAAACAAGGAAACTAACGTAAGGTATAAATGAAAATTTTATTTCTCTTGGAAATATAACGTAAATATAATAAATTTTAAACACTCCTGACGCCGTTATCTACGCCCGTGTATAAAGAATTTTACCTCATAAATTCCTTATTTTATTGCCCTTTTTTCTCTGATTCTCGGTCTCTTGTCGAGCGTAAACAGATGTTGCAGTTCGCCCTATGAATTAGTGCTATTCAGATATAATGTACCTACATGCAGTTGTTTACATTATTTCTTTTCACGGTTGTGGCTCCGTGGTAGTTTAGCTCGCTCGATTCCGCTCCCTACTATAAATATTAAGATTATTAAGTATTAAGTATTAAGCATGAAGCATTAAACGTTAAGCATTAGAATAGAATTATGAAGAGTAGTGTTTAGTTGAATAGAAACGTAACTACTATAATATGTAGTTGTCCACTACGAAAATAAAGCAAATCACATCATCTAACAAGGGACGAATGTCACAGTATAATACTTTTTAGTTAATAATAATATATGTTTATTAGTAATTGCTATTATTTTACAATATTTTACATATTTCTGTGATGCAAACAATAAATATCTTATAAATATATAAAAAAAAATCAACGAGCAATGAATAAATATAGGCATAAGCTGTCCTTCCAAACATAAAAAGATTAAATTAATAATCGACGAAGAAGATACATATTGAAACTCCATTATATCTAATAAAAACACAATTTTTTAGTTTTAAAAAATTATAGTGTTCGCACACTACATACGTTTCGCCACACTGTGGCTTCATCAGGTGGATGAAAATACTCGTATTTGTATAAATATTTTTATAGAAATAATAATATAATTGCTTAGACACTATCCCTACCTTTTATTAATAAACCTCGACCTTAGACGCTTGAAAAGATAGATTCCGTAAAAGTAAATAATATCTGTAGTTTCATAATGACAATTACAAATTTATTACATAGAATATGACAATAGTTTCCAATAACAATAAATACAGGTATATTATACTAAATGAAAAAGATCACCTGTATATAGCAGTTTGTTTTCGTTTTCAATACTGTTCTTCAATTAAATGTAAGGTATCAATTAACTTACAAATATCTTTTAAAAAATAATCACTTGGATACGACAATACGAATGCATAATATTATATATAATGATAAATAATCATTAAAAAGTCCAATTAACTTTTTTTTAAATACAGGATATTACATTTTAGAGTAAGTTAATAAACCAAAATACCCTTGGCCCCGTTTTACTTCAGTTGCTCCTGCTATTCACACATTGCATAGTAACTATTTCAGTTCTAGTTCAAGCACACCAGTAAATTAGGTCTCCACCCTCTGCAATCTTATATGAAACCAGTTTGTACATGTCTTCTTCATGCGATCTCTTGCCAAGAACTCTAACGCACACTTTTGCACAGACGGTTATACTATATACCGTCTATAGGTTTATTGTACAAGTACTTGCCCAAAAACAATTACAATTAAATGTAATGAAATAACACCAAATGTATTGCAGAATATTTTTGACGACATGAAATGTTGCATTGCATTAAGCATTCAACAGAATGGTGACCATTTCGAACACTTTTTGTAAATTATAATTAATTAAAATTTCTACCAATAAGTTATTTACCTTAGCTGTTTGATTAATATCCCATCTTTAAAGTTACATTATTAAGTAAATTAATAATCCAATTGTACTTATTCTTAATTTCATCACCATATCGCTCGACGATAAATTTTGACAGTGACAGGTGCATAACTTTTATATTATTTAATCTTTATCCGCATTTGAAGAATTTAAATTTATTATTTTTAAAAACCAACTAATATAAATTATGGGTATACACTACAAATTCATAAAATGAGAACACTATTTTTCAGTATGTAATGTTCAAAGCTTTTTATTACTCCCACTTTAACACAATAGAAAAAATGTACAACCCCCCCCCCCCTCAAGAAAAAAGAGCAATATATACCAATTTCCAAAACTATTTCGAAAGTAATGTGGTTACATTTTGTATGCTCTGTTTGCATCAAATTTCAAACATACAACATTCAGATGTTCCTTTATACGTTGAGGAGTCAATTAAAGAAAATACATGCTTGTGATGAACATGTAAAAATTTAATTATGAATTAAATAGTTAGATATATTGACTTTACGTCATTCTTTTACTAAAATACGTCTTCTATATTAATTATAAGAGTATAAAAATATCCGAAAGAAACAGTGAGCTGAGCTGAAACAGTTAAGATTATGCAAATTTCAATTTAAAAAGTTAAAAGAAAGGTAAGTTGTCGAACCCATACTCTGTAGAACATGTTAACGAATATTTACATCAGGCTATATTCATTGTATAAATATTTAGAACGAATGTTCTCGATGACACAGATAGATCACTTACATTCACAGCAATATGCATCGCTTGTATACTATCGAAGGAATTATGTGCATAACGTTTTAAGTGTTAATACTACCCGCAAACTAAAATAATTCGCTTACACAGAACTTTTAACAAACAACATCCAAATCTCACAAAACGTCTTTTATTGTAGTATATTACGGTTTATATTTCGTCGAAAGCACTTTCTTCAACTATCAATAAAGCAAAATTCATGAGAAGAAATGTGTGTTTACACAAAATATTTACGGTACCGGAAATTCAAGCGAGATACGATAAAACAAAAGGCATGTAAACATACTGTTAAAGCTATGAGCATGAAGTAATAGTTGACTTTTATTACATGTAGTCAAATAGAAATTACAATGCAATAGCTCTTCCTATCGCCATAAACATATTTGCATTGCAAAATATACATTCCGCTTTTGTGGAAATACTTGCAGTTCTGAATACGTTAATTTCAGTATGTGCTGAGTTGTATATGTAAACTTTGTGCCTTCTGAGTAGAACAAACTTAAACAGAGTGAGACTATATAACATTCAGAATGATGCAGAAGCACATAATTAGTTTTTTTTTAATGTAAAGGCTACGTAAATGTAAATATGTATACCAACAAAATAATGCAAAAGATGTTTTTTAGTATTTGTACATTGTACACAACTCTTTCTGTGTCGATTAATTTCATGTACTTCATGTTTAACTTGTAATATTTTTTAATATAACTTTGAAACGCAGGTTTTCGCGACAGTTTTGTCATGAGTGAATTATTATACTCGACGGTTTTCTCTCTATTTTACTAACTACTTCAGAATTTATGACCCGACTGATTCCACAATTTTCTATAATTCAGAGCAATTGAGATAAACCTGCTCTCTTAAATAAATTCATTAAATATTAATTAATGAAACTAATTGATATATTGAATGGTTTGGTGCTCCCATCTACACTTAACAATAGATAACTAAATACCCTCGTCACTCTTGGGGATATTAACGTTAGAGCGGCTTTATCATTGATTAAAACTACGGTTGGCACTCATCCACCCCCACTATCTATATTTGACAGTTGATTAGTTCTTAAGCATGAAAACAAAATGCATTATAATAATAATCGGTGTTTTTAGTGCCCAGTGAATGTGAATTTGCCGACAATAAATGCTTTTTCACGGATTTGCTCAGTTTCGGAGTAAAGTTAAGGTAATGTACCATTTAGCATTTTTATTCTATCTTATTTTTTGCCTAGTATAAAGAGAAAACGAAATATTTCAATGTCAACTCTTTTATTTACATATAAGACTTAGCTATTAATTACACATGTTTACATATACATATTTACAAGACATAATTCATGGAAAAGAAAGTCAGATACGCTTGTTGCCCACAAAAGTAATTAAAATGCATATACTAACATTAACCTCACATTTGGTTAAATCTTATTTACTTGTGACAATGAACAATAGGTATATTCAAATATTACGTGAAATGAAATTATTTTAGTACATGTGAAATCAAAAATTACTTTCTCTGACATGACCATAATAATTAACGCAGAGACGGATTAACAAACTTATTACCACGTAAAGACTGTTAACAAGTTTATTACGGAACGGGAGGACTTACGGAAAACGGGTGAGTTCCCCCACGAAATGCCTGAAAGAACAAGGTGAATTTTCCCACGAACTGCCTGAGAGATTTAGGTGAATTCTTCCACGAACTACCCGAGAAAATTAGGTGAATTCTCCCACAAACTGCCTGAGAGCTATTTCCTTAATAAAATCGTGGCTTTATATACACTCGCATAAATAATGATTTAAAACAGTATTTTTGCCGTGAAACATGCGGAGTATTACGTGCAAATGCAGGTAGAATATTAACAAACATATCATCTTTCTCATTACTAATTGACAAACATAAACATTAGATAAATTAGATATTTATAAGAATATTAGTATTGAATTATCGAACCTATGAGGCTAAAATTAAATAAAATTAAAACATATTAGATTGATAATTTATACAGGGACGGACAAATGTCTGCTACACAATAAAGTTGCGTGCAACCATAACAAAAAAATATACAACCATTAACCGATATTTTACCAAGGGTAAAAATGAAACAAACACTTACGTTTTTTTTATTATTGTTAACTTGTAGAATCACTAAAGACAAAGTTTGTAACACAAAAGTTTTTATTCCAAAAAGTCCAGAAAAAACAAGTGCTGTATAAGTGTATGTTATGATATTGTTCAAAACAATCGCTGTGCATATACGTATTACATTTTTGTAGTTAAACACTACTTGGCTGTGGCAAATCTTTTATCTACCGAGTGTTATTTTCTTTTTTCGTAATATTGTCAAAATGAAGTTCAGTTACCCTCTAGATGTCGGTGGTTTATATCTGTGATTTTCAATTTTTAGAAGACGGAGGGCGATGTAAGACTTGAAGTCTAATTCTGATATCTTTTTTTATTTGCCAAGTTATAAACCTTCCAAACATTGACGGTCATACTGTCAATCGCATTGGTAAATAAATGCCACTGCCACTTCTTTTCCGCAATAGGAATTCGATAGTTTGCAAAACCATTGTCATGTAAATCTACGTTCCCGCCCCCATGGACAAGTACATGGGGGCGGGGCCTAAACTTAAACAAAAAACAAACGTTTATATTTCAAAATAAATAATTTAAAAATATTTATGGATCCAAATAACTACGTACTACTATAATGCGTTCTAGTCGACACCCATAAAAATTACATAACCAGCATGAGAAGTTATTTCAAAATTCTGCTCTCCCTATATAACAGCATCACCCTTCTGTTAGAAACAATTTATAAATTATTGAATATTCCAAGGTAGTTAGTATACGAAATGTGGAACGTTAAAGGGCAAATTTCCTTAAAATACGCTTGCTAAGTATTCGTGATAGCTTATGAAATCTAAAATGTAATAGGGAGTTGTATATGCTAATCCGAGCTGTCTTAAAGGAGAGCGAATACAAACTGAGGGAGATTGAAGTAATGCATTTAATAAGCACAGGAATAATATACTTAATGAATTACGTATTAAAAGTAATTTTGAAAATAGCTTTATATTTTATATTTTTATAGATAGAGAAATATGTATTTCCTATCAACAATGTAATTCGTACATTGTTCATCTGTTTTTGGTAACTATTATAATATGTAATAAAATAAAATAACATATCATAACATAGAATGATTTTTATTCGTGCTGTACAAATAAAAAAAATTATTTAATAAATCCTTTGGATACATACAAAATACACTATCTTATGTGTTAGTATAAAATAGAAAATTTCAATATTTTCTACATACAATTATAATGTTCCATGAAACTGTAACATGATGATACCTACGTTAAGAAATATAATCTAAGCATAAGCACGTCTAAAACAATAGCTCTGGTATCAAATAATGTTTGAACTGTATTAATGCGACAAATATTATTGAATATCTTCAACAACAAAATACCAATGCATTTGCGGATCTAAGACATTGTTTCTCACTAGCAATATTATAACTTAAATTCTACAATTATTTTAAAAGATTTTAAAATAAAGAGATTGTAAATTTATGTCCTATCTCCACTTACCTGCTATACTTGTCACTTAGGCTGCCGCAAGTCAGTGAAGATGGGGTGGGTCGAAACGACATGAAGCTAATTCCAATGGGGCGCCACCGTGTATTTAAAGCCTATCGAAGTAAACGAACGCGGATCATAGATAGTATGAAAAATCAAGTAGAAACAACTCAGCAATAAAACAAACCAAATTCAAACCACAAGTCCTAAATTTAATATAGGAATAATAGGAAGGAGAATATTCATATGTATAAATATAAAAAAAAGTCAAATTTGAAGTAATAAGAATAAGGTCAAATATGAAATAATTCAATTCAGTACAATGAAATTTAAAAAAAAAGGAAATGAAACAAAAATTTGCAAAAGCACACAGCCGATCGTGATGGTACACCCTGCATATCATAAATATAACGCAAAGCGACAATCCGTAAGGATATAGAAAAAAAAAGAAGGGTGCACCAACCGACTCACACTGTAGGTTCAAAGAGATAGAGACAAAAGAAAAGGTATTAAAAATACTAAATTTTGAACTGCAATAATTTTTTTTTTTTTAATGGTATAATGTTAACTGAGAAGCACAGATGACAAAATTATCAAATACCATAATCAGAGCACACCTATAGTTAAAGATATCACAAACAGAGAAATATCTGCAGGATACGAAAAATTTTCAAATTATTCGCTTACAAATAAGGTTATAATGTAAGTCGAGCGACCACTTAAATAACAAAAAAAAATTAACCAATTACATAAAGTCAGATTTACAGTACAACACTTCTGACATGTGCAACAATTATTTAAATTCACTCTGTATAATAACAAAAGAAATTAAATAGACGCTCCGAATGAAAATCAAAATTACAGAAGTTATCGTAAAGGCACCCGATAGGGTAGACTTATATGCAACAAATTTACTAACTGATGATACCAAAAAAAACCTTAGTTTTAAAAATAATTATGACACTTAGTTGGCGCTTCAATAAGATCTTCGTTAGCAGGTATCAGCGATAAAAGGCAGACTCAACCCGTGGTCCAGAGGAAATTGTTCAAATTTCAATAAAAAAAAAAAGTTAAACCTCAATTTCACATCAGCAAAATTCCAACGCCCAAAACTCTAACGTGCAAAATTTCATACGTCACCAAAATTTAACGCCTCCAAGATTTAACATCCAAAACTTAAACGTCCAAAATCAACGTCTACAGTTTCCCTAATTAGAAAGAATAATTAGTTCTAAAGGTCCCAAGAAAATTGGACAAACACATGTCGACATGGTCATTAACAATTTCAAACAAATGAAAAGATAAATACTTGTCTTAATTGTTCTCATATTCCTCAAACATGTAATCGATGATGCGAAGCATTAATAATTACTACGGGACCAACGCGTAAATCAAGCAAAATTCCGGCCTTGCCGAATCGGGGAAAAATCGTGCTTCCGACTAATCCAAAACATATATACACATCTTCCCAAATAGCATTTAATTTATAAGCTTCCGTCGCTAAGGCGATGATAAAAGATTTACCAAATATATACCACACAATAAAATAAAATGCAAGCTGATCCACACTTGGTCGCTATCAAGACCGTTAGATCAAAAGTGAACGCTCAGACTTGTGCAGCCAGACGTTCAACAAGTGCTGCCGACAGAAGTAAGGAAATAAGACAAGTCAATTTAAATAAAATGTTAATAATACGTAATTAATTAAATTAGATTTTAAAGACATTATGAAATTATCCAGACAGAAATATAACAAGTAACTTAAGATCATTTTAAGTTTGTCGTAAATAAAATAATGAAAAATTTAAACAGATAACCACAACTATGCTAGTAGCTTTCGATGAAGAACTGAGCGTACTTAAACGATCCAAATATAGATATCGCTACGATACCCAAAATATGCAAATAATATTAAAAATATCAATAATTATTATTTAAAATAAAAATAATTAAGCCTATAATTTTTGAACCGTTACAGGTTGTCCAGCAGAACCTCACTATCTGATTTCTTTAACATATAACACATTTTTCGTTTTTTTTATTTTTATTTTGTTAGCTTACATGCTATTATATATTAATATTATACTTATTTTGCAGATGTATACCGAAATAAAGACATTTATTATTATTATTATTCTCACAATGTCTTTTAATCACTATAAGTATGTCAATTTTGCGTATAATATTGTTGTGAATGTAATCTAAGATAAATAAACTCATATGTATTTTGAATTTGTTTGAATTTTTTTAAACATTGTGTAATAATTTAAACATATTAATAGTATTTGTTAATATTTTGAAATGTTATCCTAACCCTAACCTTTATCAGCACTGTAATTACATCACGAGTGACGTTGTTTATCACGTAGTTCAACAATATCAAAAACCATACAATGTTATTGAAATAAAAATTAAATTATTTTTTACTCTTTCAAATTGCTTAATATAAAATCCAATATCAAACCTTGAAACATTTATTCACAATATGATAAATTCAATTTAATACATATGTATTTTAGGCGAAAATAATATTTGTTTTGTAAACGTTATTTTTATAGTCTTCCATTTTTTATTTGTTTGAATGACATGAATAAATTCAATTTTGTTCCATATATGGGTACACGCCCAGACTGACATGATATGTAATAAAGTATTTTCGAACAGTCAGTTTGCGAATTTATTTATTGAACTCATTTATGTAAATTGCTAGGGGAAGCGGTAATATATTGAAACTGGATAAATTGAACCGATAAGTGAATACATTACAACAAATTTAGCCCGGGTCCCATATAATCTGTATGTAACGGGAAATTATGTTGAATACCGTAAGCCCGTCATTCATGTTAGGGGCCCCGATGTAAAGTTTGAAGAGAATATGTATATGTATATCGATCTACTTAGTAATTACGCCCCAGAATTTGGACCTGATTACTAACTAAGACGGAGACGAAATTAAGTGACAACAAAAATTGGAATTAATAATTAATTCGTGCTTGAATTAAATTTTGCGCGCTTTAAATTCCAGTCACGCGGCCACATTCGCTAATTCTACACACTCCATTGTGAGTTCCGATTACGTCTTTTTCCCTTAATACGCATGACAACATGAGATGTGAATATCAATCAAGTTCAAATCTAATCTGGGCATATCGAATTCCTACCATACAACGATAGTGAATTACATAAATTCTATGCAAACGTTTTCATATAGAACTTGAAATTGCTGAATTTTGCGCTTAAAAGCAGTCAGTGTTTGTTCTGGATTTATGCAAACTGGAGCGACTAATCTATAGTATATAAAGGACATTATGTGTATTATTAAAAAAGGACATTTATTCTTCATTGAATGGTTCTTTTTCCTGCGTTTTATAGGTCATCTGATGCCTTATGTCTGAAATTTGAGAATTAAACAGTAAATGAACAGTGTTTAATTCTCAAATAAAGTTGATTCCTTCAAATTTGTGATTAACCCAAATATGCCCACTATCCTTACGTTTCGCGGATGACCCTTTTAATGAATTAAAACTTACGGGTTGTAATAATAGATGTCGCCTTGTGTTCAAACATACAAGGCCAACTGGATTTCGTTATCGCTGCGCGATATAAGGCCTTCACATAGCTTCGATTTACATAGATGTATTTAATTCTGATAACTTCAAAATATTGTTTGATGTTGAAGTAACGCCATCTAGTAATAGAATAATAAACCCAAACCCAATAATTTCTCAATTATTATTGAAATATACCTTAAAATAACACGTTAAACGTTAACTTTACAATACTTAATGTTAATAATTTTAAAATAATCAAATAGAACTAAATGAAATTAACAAAGTTTTGCTGAAAATTAAGTTGTTTTGTAGTTTCAAGAATAAAAATGTTATTTAAATTTTTAATTTTTTGTAACAATTGAAAAGGTAAAACTAATTGGGGTACAATTACTTTGTAAAGGGTTTATTTGGATTTTGTTGAAAGCTACTTGGATTTTGAAAATATTGCGGTACTAATGCAATCAACGATTTCAACTATATTGGAAGACTTTGTAGCTTTTACTATTCCACATCGCAATATTTCTTCTACAGCATCGGAAATAAATGATCTTGTTATGAAATAATAAAACCATAACTTTGTTATAGAGCATAGGTATTCAAATGTTACAATAAACTGATTTACATGCCTATACGCTTATTAAAAGAAATATAGAGTATTTCCAAATAATAAAATGTAATATTCTCTAAACTCATTTCTTCTTTGTATTTTGGTACATATTTAATAAATTTTTTTCCACTTTGAAACCATTACAATATGCTAATTTTGCTGCTTACAGTGATATACTCTTTGTTGCTAAGTATACCTAATCTATTGTATTTCTATGCACACATTTCAAGACAGACCAAAATTTGCTTTATAACACTAATCAGTTTCTTGTTGACATTTCTCAACCTTACAATGATCACAAGGTACATTATTGTTAATAATTAGAGCATTTTAAAAATTACTATAGCATCTTTATTTATTCAACAGGTGCAAGTCTAATTACAGAACTAATATTGACAATGTTGAAATATTCATAATAAATCCACTTTTATCCTTTTTAAAATTGTATTAAATCTGCCCTCAAATACCATAGAGTTCACATATTCAGACTAATATTTAATATTATTTAAATAACGTCTATCAAAGGTGTTTCACTTCAGTGCGGCAATTTTTCCATTAGAATTTTATACATCTACAAATATTAAGAGATAAATTTAACCTAAAAATGCAAAAAATTATAGTTATTATCAAGAATTTTCCTTTTCGAATAATCAATTTTCGTTTTCCGAAGTATCTTGCGAATTAATTGCCTTTTAGCGCAAACTATTTTGGTGAGAAATAAATGAACGTTTTTTTTCCGTGATAAAACTAGATATAGTTTTCTATTGGTACTCACCGTAACTTTCAAAATACATTATAGTATATATCTGTAGCACATATTAAATAATAATTTAAGTAGAAAAGAATATGGAATAAACAAAATATATATCAAATCAGTCAAATATCAATAACAGTAGATAGTTTATAATGCTTTGGATAGATGGCGCTAGTTAAGGACAGATATTTTGAGGTTACCAGAATCAGAAAAATCTCGTCATGTGACGACCTTATATCGCGCAGCGATAACAGATACAGTTGGCCTTATTACATAAATGAGAAGTTATATAGTACAGTATTTTGACAGTTTGCAATAAACATGTGATTATTGTGAGAGAATGTTACGTTTTTTTTACACTGAATATCATATGATTTTGTCTCATGGACAAAAATTTTAGATTTTTAGTTCATTTAATTTCCAGCGACGTTATATATATATATATATTTCGGAATTTGTGGTATTTAATTATAGAATTGTGTTTTATTTACTGGCTTTGTCATTTTTACTGGTGTATACTCTCGCCAGTGCGATTTACGTTCATTTAGCATTTTTTAAAGCCTTTTGTAATTATTTAATGTTAAGTTCTACTCGCACGGACATCTGTCGGCGATTAGTGGAGTTCCGCTTAGTAGATAACTACTTTATCGCTTGTTGGAAATTTACGTTCAGTTTAATGTTTATATTTCCTGCCTCTGATGGTTAATTATTCTCTATTATTTCTACAATTATTTTCGTATTATGTTTACCTTCATCTATTAATTATTTATCGTCGAACAATTTGTGTTGTTAGCGTAGTTTTGTTGAGATGGCGTTGTCGCCTACCGCACATGATTTGAGGAAGTTAAGCGATTAGAGAAGCACGTTGGGGACTTGCATTTTGATCGTCTTACAGTTTACAAGAAGTTGTTAATGGTTCCGTTGTATTCTCGGCGATAATTTTAATATAGTATAATGCCATTTAAATTGTGATTTCACTAACAAATAAGTGGATTTGCCGGTAGAGAGTACTATTTCTTTCGTATTTATGATCGACGCAAAGCGGATTTTTGTGTTCGGACCATATGATTTTAGACTTGTGGGGTAGGTATTTTATAACAAATTGTTCATAAATTGAATCATTGTTGATAAAATCAAGTTTATTCATATCTAAAGAATGCTAGTACTTATTTTTCAAGCAATAAATATTTTTATTCTGCGCTGGAAATAGTTGCTACTAAGTGTGTCCTTTTAAAAGGGCTCATATAATAACAAAACTCCATATTTCTAGAGGTTTGACACTAGACCAATCACTTCGCTCGTTGGAAGAAGAAGATAAGGAACCTTTAACTCCAAATGTAGAAATAGAAATAATGCCGCCTACTACTGCTAGTGATTATGTCACCGGATTAGGACTTCGAGGACGAAGATATTGTGGATGTCAACAACTTACCTAAGGCTCAATTGCTAGCAGGAGCTGAACTATTTTCACATGATACTATGACTAGTAATGATGAGGACAACTGGTATAAAGAAGACGTGTGGCTTCTATCTAGATTCGTCAACGAGTCAACTGCATATTTAAAATATAAGAAAAATACATACAAGTAAAAAAGTGTATGTAAAACTCACTTGACTAAAGAATGGCCAAATTTTACTTCAACTGCGTCTGTACATACTTCGATACTTACGACGAATATTTACGGATTCCTCTTTAAATTTTTTTGACAAAAATGTAACTGATATGTTCCCGTCATATCCAAATAGTGATATGCTTCTGTGACAGTAGCGGTATTGTTCACAAATAATTTTTATTTCCAAGGCAAACCGCCAACCAAGTTTTTTTACAAGGGTGTCCTTGAAAGATTCAGAAGAAGGATGATTCGTGTGAGACTGGTATTGCAGACAAGTGGACACTTCATCATGACAACGCTCCATGTCACACGACCATCGCCATCACGGAATTTTTGACATCAAAAGGAATTCTTGTGATTCCTCAGCTCCCTTATTCACCTGATCTCAGTTCTTACGATTTCCTTTCCTTTCCCCCAAACTAAAAAGTGTCTTAAAAGGACGGCATTTTGAAACTTTAGAGAACATCCAAAAGATTGTGACAGATATGTTAAAGTCCATACTGTCTTGAGCTTTCCAGCACTCTTACCAGGACTGAGAAGAACGACTCCGCCGGTGTATAGCTATCTAAGTAACCTACTTTGAATGGCATATGAATGGCATATGAATAGCATATGAAAAACAAATACTTTTTTTTTAATAAAAAATCAATCTCATTAATTTTTTACCTTTACACCTCGTATGTTTAAGTATATAATTTCACTTGTTTTTGTCTTTTATACAGGATGTCCCAGGAATAAAAAGACGGAGTAGCAGGTATCTAAAGTCCGAACAGGAACAGGCCCAAATATACCGCAATAACAAAGAAATTAAAAATTTAATTTTCTATGTTGTTTCTTAAATAACAAAATTACATTACGGACCTGGCACAGAATGTATGTTTATAAATACAAGTGAGAATGTTCATTTATAAATAGAAACGAACACGCATTCATATAAAAATACGCTTTTATTTGTATAAAACGAGAAAAAACGTTAAATCGTACTCATTCATATAAAACATATTAGATAACGCAGCTATGTCGTCGGTTATTGACCCAGATGAGCGACCCACTTTATTGCAGACAATAAAAGATTGTTTTTATTTATAAAATAGGAAAGTTGTTGCTCTTTAATGTGTTTGTAGTTGGAAACAGCTGATTATTATTATTTTAGAATATTCAATAAATCCTAGTTTTTCTAGTCTTTATTACAGTAAATATAAAGAATGTAATTATTTTTTTCTAGCAGGTGTAAAATTAAAGTAATTAATGGTTTGATATTTATTATGAAGTATCTATTCCTCCTTTTTTCTAACACAAGTAATATGGTGGTCCTGAAAAAGACCGATTGTGAAAGTGAAGCGGGTGGATATTTATAGAAATTGCTCCATGTGTCCGCCGTGCGCACGAAGACAGGCGTCAATCCGTCGGAGAAGATTACCACGCACTCGTTGGAAGGTACCTGGTCCAGGGTCGGCGTAAGGCCAATTGAATTCTTTATTATTTTTTTCTCCCGTCTGCGCACGAATAAAGATATTTTGAGGGTACGTTTTTACACAATCTAGTTTCCAATTTCTGCTACTCCGTCTTTTTATTTCTGGGACACCCTGTATTGTTGTGTTGGCATTTTATCTATAATTAATAAATTTGAATTTGTATTTATTTAGATATGAATTTCGAACACGTATTGTACACGAATAATTTTAAAAATTTTACCGGAAGTAGTACTTTCACTCCTATCAAAAAGTAGTTGTTTTTGCACATATCTCGTGAAGATGCCATCCGCATAGTTTTATTAGAAGATAAAAGTATTAAAACTTACATGGAACAACTTTTGTATTAAAAAGCCATACAGATTGTTGTTTAAACAATTTTTTATATTAAACCCATAGTGACTAAAAACATCATTCTTTCCACAAATAAATTAAGTTGAAAGTTGAAATATTAGAGAAGATATATTTGTTTATTTGGTATAACATCAAATACATGTCCGATTGAGCCACTTTTCTGCAATTCATATACTGATGACCCTACACAATTTACGACACCATCGTCCCATTAAACTTGCGTCGTAAAACGGGATGTTCGCCTGGGACGCCGAATTCTGGAGAAGAACGTGAAATAAGCGTCAGTTGCCGGCTTGTAGTTATATATACGCCAGTCTGTGATTTAGCTTCCGATAACGCGATCGAACTTTAACGAATGTATCATATTTCCGCTGACAATGCAGTCATTTTCCTAGTCCGAATACCCTTAGCCGTTGGGATAAATTTAAATTCGTACTTGAGGTAATTATAGTAAGGGAGTCTATAAATCTAAATGCGAGACTGATTTACCATCTTCACATTATCTCTGTAAACATTGCCGATAAATACAGAGGGCGCGAGATTTATGTGATATATTCCCATGCACGGATCCTAGATGTCGCTGTAATTAGTATGCGAGCAGTCGATGTGATTACAATGATTACATTATTCTTTGTCAACATGAGATTTTCTTTAAAGTAAAGAATAGATTCAGTAAATATATTTTTCAATCCATTAAGTAAAACAAATCATCATATGAAGAGGAACTAATCTAAGTCTTCTACACAAAAGCGGGTAACGATACAAAGAGAGAAATTCGATAAAATTTTTCACTTTTTCTAGGACACCACAAGCAGTTTTGTTACAAATTGCAGGTTTAATGTCTATGAATATTATATGATTAAGACTTATTATTAAAAATATCTAAATAACGAAAATAACGAAACGTACATTCGCTTGTGCAACTTATAACGGTACAGCCTAGTTTAATATTTTTATAATTTTAAAAATGAATATTAATTATTTCCAAAGCTTATGTGTCAGCAACCTACGATAAATTTCTTTAAACTGTTTATTCTAAATGTATATCTATGTATAAGTTAAGTACTATTTAGATAAGAAATGTTTATAAAACTAAAGGCGCCGAGTATGTACGCCTATCGTTTGGTACATGCTAATGTGTGTGAGAATTCGAATGACTAAAAATGTGAAGGGTGAACGGATTGCATGTGTGTCCCGAGAGAACGATGGCCGATTTAGAAAAACGGAGTCGACAGAGGACCTTCGAAGATATCGGTCGCTGGCGTATTAGACTGGATTAATTAAATCGTTAAAAATAAGGTCCTCTAATTAAAAAATAAGTCGACTCGCCCATAGCGGACGATAATGTATTAAATTGCAGTTTTAAACCTCATAAGTAATATAATGGGTTCTTTATTTATATAAAGAGGTCGACGGACTAAAAAGTATTAAAAGTGTAAAGTTTAAGATATCTTCATATAAGAAGTTGAAAAAGTGCGAATAGCAGTTAATGAAGCTCCAGGTGGGTTTGCCGTCGGAGGAGGGCTCTCACGAAGCAAACCCGCAAAGAGATCTTCTGTTTCAGCAAAGACAAAACAACAAAAAACAAAAATATATAAAAGGCGTGCAAAAATATTATTGTTCTAGTGTTAGATAAACAAAAATGTTAAAATTTGTCTTAATATAGCGACATAATTAAATAATATAATAATCTAAGACTGGAAACGTATTTAATAGTTTATCTTAGATTCGGCAGTGTGTCAACATTTATAAATTGCTTGTCGATGATGATCAGTTACTATATGCGTTGAATGTATATTTATTTAAATCTAAGCATAATTTCTTTTCTATCAAGGCTCACGTTGTGTGTGTTTTTGTAAGTACTGAAGGATATTAGAAAACCAATGATATATATTATTTCATAGAGATGACAATATTTAAATAAGTTACAACTAATATATTCAAATTAAATGAGCTCTGAAATTATTTTAATAGTGTGTTTATTTTAATTAAAATTGATATTATTTCATATATGTTCTTTGTGTTTGTATTAACAGTTGCAAAATCTTGGTTTCTATTAAACTAGAAAAACTTTGTTTTATTTAATTGTACCAATTAATGCCAAAGATTATTTTCTTTAATCTCTTTTTTTATTTTATTTAAAAATATTAGAAATAACACGCAATAATTTAAGAGTTTCGTTACAGAATGTGTTATTCTCAAGCTTAGCTTTTTGCATAAAACTGTAGCATTCTTTATATTTTCAGTCTCTATATTGCATGATAAGCAAATAGGAAAACAAAAATAACGTTTGTTGAAAGAAAGTAATAAAACTGTTCTATTTGAAAACTTTATATCATTTTCTGTATATATAAACACCTAAATTTTCAATTGTAGTAACTGCATATAGAATACTACAACTCTTAGATGACCTTATGTGAAACGTTGCAAGTCAGAAAATATTCAAACAATGTGTGATCCTAGGTAAAAAACGTTACATACTGTCTCCTTACCAAATATGGCAATAAACTGAGGTTTAATATATTGCATTAATATTTAATACATTCATAATAAACAGTATATTAACGGTTTTGATTCAAATAAATATTTGTTTTTTAAGTAATGAATGATATTTAAAGTTAATATGTAACTTTATTTATTTAACTTGATATCGATGTTATGATAATTATGTGAAATTAAACTTATAAATACTCTTGGATATGTAATAATTTCTAGAAGTGTTGAAGTGTTCAGTTTGCCTCGATATTTTCCATGTCTGAAAAGAATAAATTGAAGCATATCAATTTTTGTCAATATTGTATATACTAGTATAGTAAAATTTGTTCACCAATTGTTAACATATTATGAAAGATATTAGTTGATATATTCTGGTTAATATAAACATGAATATACAAATAGAAATACCGGGAAGTTTTAAAATTGGGATGTGTTAATCAAACTGACAGTTTAAATATTTTATTTGACAATTAAGAGGATTTTGGGTTGAAAATGTAAATATAAGGCTTATAAAACACAGATGATTTATTATGTTGAAAGTTTTTGATTAAAAGAATATGGAAGGTATTGTTACACTTTTAAGGATATATTTTGAATATTCAACAAGAAAGATGGATTGGTTATTGAAATTTATAGTTCCTGTTTAATAAGTAAAAGATTTTAAAGAAGGTAAGAAACATTTGTATATAATTTAGTATTTGATTAATAAGTCTCATGTTCATTAATATTCATATATAATTAGATAACTTCTGTTATATTTAATTTACATTCTTTAAATACCAGAACAATACCTTAACAATAGACGTAAAAAAAAGGACGGTGAATTTTCGAAGTAAATAAAAGTTTATTAAAAGTAATATTTGTCACCTTTTTGCTGGAGAAATTAACAATACCTCTATTGTAAATTCCATAACAGTTGCAAAATCTTGGTTTCTATTAAACTAGAAAAACTTTGTTTTATTTAATTGTACCAATTAATGCCCGAAGATCATTTTCTTTAATCTCCTTTTTTATTTTATTTAAAAATATTAGAAATAACGCGCAATAATTTAAGGGTTTCGTTACAGAATGAGTTATTCTCAAGCCTAGTTTTTTGCATAAAAGTGTAGCATTCTTTATATTTTCTGTCTCTGTATTGCATGATAAGCAAATAGGAAAACAAAAACAACGTTTGTTGAAAGAAAGTAATAAAACAGTTCTATTTGAAAACTTTATATCAGTTTTCTGTATATATAAACACCTAAATTTTCAATTGTAGTAACGGCATATAGAACGCTACAACTCTTAGATGACATAATGTGAAACATTGCAAGTCAGAAAGTATTAAAACAATGTGTGATCCTAGGTAAAAAACGTTACATACTGTCTCCTTACCAAAGATGCCAATGAACTGAGGTTTAACATATTGTATTAATATTTAATACATTCATAATCAACAGCTATATTAACGGTTTTGATTCAAATAAATATTTGTTTTTTAAGTAATGAATGATATTTAAAGTTAATATGTAATTTTATTTACTTAACTTGATATCGATGTTATGATAATTATGTGAAATTAAACTTATAAATACTCTTGGATATGTAATAATTTCTAGAAGTGTTGAAGTGTTCAGTTTGCCTCGATATTTTCCATGTCTGAAAAGAATAGATTGAAGCATATCAATTTTTGATAATATTGTATTTATATATTAGTATAGTAAAATTTGTTCACCAATTGTTAACATATTATGAAAGATATTAGTTAACATATGCTGGTTAATATAAACATGAATATACAAATAGTAATAGCGGGAAGTTTTAAAATTAGGACGTGTCAATCAAACTGACAGTTTAAGTTTAAATATTTTATTTGACAAGTAAGAGGATTTTGTGTTGAAAATGTATATATAAGGCTTATAAAACACTTTTAAGGATCTATTTTGAATATTCAACAAGAAAGATGGATTGGTTATTGAAATTTATAGTTCCTGTTTAATAAGTAAAAGATTTTAAAGAAGGTAAGAAACATTTGTATATAATTTAGTATTTGATTAATAAGTCATGACGTGAAATTGTTGACGATGGATAAGTATAACTTGAGTTAAAAAAATTGTTTGTGCTATTTCCATCGTTTGTGGAAACTTGATATTCCAACGTTTCGGTAGTCCTTCTACTGCTGTCAGCAGGGTTCATTTTTGTATAACTACTTTACCACTCGACTAATTAAGAAAAAACTATTAGCAAAAAAGGAAAGATTATTTTGACGTTAAAAATATTTGACATAATTTGACAAATGTCAAATCCACACCTTTTTTATAGGTTCAAAAAAAAGGTGTTGGTTTGACATTTGTTAAATTATGTCAAATATTTTTAACGTCAAAATAGTCTTTCCTTTTTTGCTAATAGTTTTTTCTTAAATAGTCGAGTCTTAAGGTAGTTATACAAAAATGAACCCTGATGACGGCAGTAGAAGGAGTGCCGAAACGTTGGAATATCAAGTTTCCACAAACGATGGAAATAATCCAAACAATTTTTTTAACTCAAGTGATTAATAAGTCTCATGTTCATTAATATTCATATATAATTAGATAACTCCTGTTATATTTAATTTACATTCTTTAAATACCAGAACAATATCTTAACAATAGACGTAAAAAAATGACGGTGAATTTCTAGATAAATAAAAGTTGATGAAAAGTAATATTTGTGACCTTTTTGCTGGAGAAATTACCAATACCTCTATGGTAAATTACGGAGTAGGACATTTTTAGAACTAGATATGTTGTTGTAATGTTATTTTAATTTATCCGAAAATACTCATTAAACAAAGAGTGAAATTTTCTCCCGTGTATACCCAAGACGGCCATCATCCCACCTCGAACTTAAATTAGACCAGTGCTTACTCCCGCGTTGTATGAAACACGTCAATATCAGCAGAATTATAACTAGATCGCATTAATTTTGACGTGGGGTGATCCCTAAACCAATAACGATATAAAGCATCCAAACATTCGGTGGATTCAATAGACCATTAAATTGTCACGAAATTCCATGTTCCCTCTCCGCTTATCGATTTTATTACTAGTAATTAGATCATGTTCTGACCGTAGAGGGAAATAAATAATTTCCATACCACAAAGTGAAACAGTAGCATTAAAATTTTATAAAGTTAACATGCTTGTAATTGAATCATACATTCGCGATTTTGTTTCATACATGTTCTATGTGTACACGGGTTTACTTATGTAAATTACTCGATAAGAATTCTAGAGGTGACAAATATATTTTTTGTACCAGTAGTAAAATATCATAGCATTTTTCCACATAATAAAACGTCTTGAAATGTCGTTTCTCCACCTGAACTAATAACAGGCAAATAATGAGAATATTATTGACCTAGGTGAATAATGACAACAAATAAAGCGAATGCGGCAACCATGCAATCGCAGTAATATGCCGACCGTCAAAATTCATTGTAGTTTTACCCGTTTGGCCAGTTTCACATTCGTATATCCGCATATCAACATCGATTTATAGCATAAATCATACCTAAAATCTAACACTCATAAATGCTCTACCTGTAAGGTAAAATAAATAACTGTATTTTAGGTTAACAATAGCAAAATATGTATACTAGTATAATATGGAAACAATATAACACGAAACTATTACAGATGTAAAGAATTATTTAATTTGTTTATAAAAATTGACAATGCAATTATGGCATGTCAAATTTATTGATTGTTCAATCCTTTTTGAAAAACCAGGATTGTGCAGATCTGTAGGCATATTAATGACAGTATTATTAATTGAGTTAATTCCATAAGTATTTACGATATCTTCAGTAGACAATAGATCCTGACTGTACTGCTGATGTTGATGGAATTTGATTCATATCGAACACTCCTGTATTTATTGCAGGTGTGGTTGCGTAGTTGATGAAGGTAGACCTTGTAACATACATGCTATATATTTTTTTATTTAGTAGGGAATCTTCTATATAACCTTCAGCTACACTAGAAGATTTCCAACTCCCATGTTGTTTTAACTGAAGGATATTACCACCATTTTCAGCTAAAAGTGTAGCCGAGGTTCTACATAAACTATGACCGGTATATAACTGTGGATTTTGTAAATTTAAGTAAACGGCAACTTTTTTTGGCATCTGTCCTATTGTGTTATGTTTAATGTATTGTCTAGCACTTTACCATTACGTACACTAATAAAGAATTTTGCTATATCTGGAATTGGTCTAATTTTTCAATAGTTTTTAATTATTTTGAAGCAAGGTGGCCCCATTATTACAAATTTTCGAGACGAACCCTTTTTGCTATTGCGGGTGTGAATAATAATTAAATCATCTTTCATGATGACATCAGTAATTAATAAATTACACAGCTCATCACTTCGGCATGCACCAGCAACACCAACTACAAGAGCAGCCTACAGGGTTATAAGTTGTCAATAATTTCAAAGTATTAATATATTAACAAACTACCTTAGTTGCAATGTAACATATGTCGGGTGCCTCATTAAGGAATTTTGTAATTTCCTCTTGAGTAAATACTAATGATTTTTTGGGCTTATAATTTTCATTTTTTCATTTTGAAAAGGCAACTAATTTAAAATATGTTGATATGTTAATATCCTCTTTAGAGGCTTTTTTTATATTTTGAATATTCTTGAGAATAAGCCAGAAGTACGTTTTCAGAAATTACTAGTGTATTATTGGGATTACACCATTTTTTAAATTCTGTATGTGTTCATATATAAGTGTTTAGATTTATGGCGGACGCAAGTACTCAACTGCCTGTGTACATCTAAACTCTTCAGACATTATAAATGGAATGCAATATAATCTAATAAATACATGGCTTTTAGTTTCAGCATTTCTGTCAAAACTTATTTGTCAACATCATCATAGCCTACTTATTTGTTTATATGAAGTTTTAATACAAGGGCATTCTGACATATATGAGTAAATTTATTCATAATTATTAAGGTTTCAACATCCAACTAGACCTTGTGATTTAAATTCCTCGGCGGTGCGCGCCTCGGAATTTAATCTCGCCACTCGGGTAATAATAGTCATCTTCTCAACTTTAATATGTAATATACTATTCTTAATTATGTAAATAACTAAGTAAAATTAAAATATTAAAAATCATGAGACCATTTACATTACACTTTCAATAAAGATAACTAAAATTACAAATAAACTCATTGTTACGAAGTGGAACTGCAGGTCAAATTACCCATGAGATAGCTGTAAGTATAACTCAAATTAATAACACCTATAGATTTAAATGATCCCCAAATGTAAGATGCATGAATTTGAAATAAAAAAATGAGGTGTGGCTACCACACGACTTTCTTATACGTATGAAAGTGTTACTTCCGGTCCGAATATTGAAATTTCATTTAAACAAAATATATTCCAAATCCAACTCTAAATACTTTTGTACTCTTCATAAATACAAATTAGTCTAAACTTAGTAGTTAACGAAATATTGGCAAAATTCGATTTTTTCACTGAAGTAAACTACTACTTCCGGTCTGCCGATTTTACTGAAAATCTAATCAGTTCTCAAGAGGGAGATTATACTACTAAATACAAAATTTGGAATTGATATCTATAGCGGTTTGGCCGCTATAGCGGTCACAGACACACAGACATTTTTTTAAAAACCACTTTCTCGGTATCAGGCGACATCAAAACGTGGACATCTGCAAAAATCTCGAGGTCGAAAATTTTCATCATCACAATACTTCCTTATACTACGTATAAGAAAGTAAAAAGAATATTTTCTTTTATAAAACCTATTTTATCGAATGACAATGTAGACGCACTCTTAGTGTTGGTTTGTTTCCGAAAAGATTCCCTTGTAATTTTGTTCACACCTTTGTAGTACGTGTAAACCAGCTAATCTTCGATTAAATAGCATTGGATTAAAAAATATACTTTAAAAAAAAATTCAGGTAACATATTTCTTATATTCTTTATCTCAGGAAGGTTACGTTTTAAAAGTTCCTTTTGCCGCAAATATGTGTTAAATTAATTATGTGCTTTCCGCCAAAGATTCTTTCTTTATTTGTTTATTATTCGGCTGTTCTCTTTCCTTCTTTTTGAATGGCCCTGGGTAGTGGTATTTCTTTCTTGATGAAAGTGTGAATATTATCTATTTTTGGTACCACCTGTAATTCAATTTATTGAGCTACTGATAAACTAAATTAAAGATCCATTTTTATTCCCCGTTGATTTATCCTTTCCGAATTAACGCTTGAATTAATTTGTTTCAAATTTTTTTATTATAATATGTTGATTAATTAATAGCAAAATTAACAGTCGACTGCTTTACTGTTAAATTTTTTACAATTACTCTTTTAAATACACAATTTGCGTCGATATTATTTGTGTAGCAGTATTAAATGCTCTCTATGATAAATCAGTATCTTCTAATAAAACTACATAGATAATAGCGGCTCATCTATGTTTGAATGTTTACAATTTCACTTTTAATTTCACTATTCGCGTTTGCATAGTTCTATGTTTATCATTAAACTCATAAGCCGGCATTGTTGCCTTGTAATGTTGTTGGATTCTACTTAAGTAGTTACTTTTTATCTTTTTTGGCCGTGTATATAAATTTAGGAAATTTTTTTAACGTAGGTGTAATGGCCTTATTTATTAATTATAAATTTAACAAAAAAATTTCGTTACTTTGCGGCATAATTATATTATTCATTATTTTTATTCTGGTTGACAAACAATACACTTTTCTAACACCACGAAGGAATTTGTGTTTAATTTATAATTAATAAATAACACCGCTACACCTACATACGTTAAAAGAAACCTATATATATATATATATATATATATATTGTAACAATACCTTTAATTAATAAAGATACGATTACACTCAGATAAATTTAATAATATTTATTTTTACTATGTGTTTGAAACCTGTACTTATTCTCGTCTATATATAAAATTGAAATCTTTATGTACTTTTAAAATCTATTTTCAAATTCTCTCAGGTAAATTTTTTATCTATGCCCTCACTAACTCAGTTCTTATATAAAATATTTAAACTAATTATTTTATATGTTGCTAACTTCCCTTGAATCATCAAAGCCCAAACAGTTGCCTATATGTAACTTTTTCAATATCTGCATATATCATAGGATATTTACGTTTTATATTTCTTAACTTTATAAATCAAAGTTTACAAAACAGTTATTCTCTAGTGGATTATGATGTGTATTTCAACTTTATCTCCAAATAATAATACTTACTGTGAACTCAATCTCAAGGTATATATTAGCATACTATTCAAATAATAATATAATCACTGACAGTTGTTTTTTCTATTTATAGGTTACGGTTCTAAGCGTCATATCTGTTTCATCAATTTAATTCAAAAACCTTCTTTACATACCAAATAAAAACAAATGTATCAAACTAATTTGTTTAATAAATCAGGCAAATTATAAATTATATGGTAGTTATCAACACACACAACCAAATAAGACATTCATGGAAGTACCAAGCTTGTTTACGTAAACATTCTTTTGAAAATTTATATGTGCATGAAAATACACCTTTCGTGGATCGAAAAATATACAAGTAAGTATATTAATTATATTATTTTAAAAATACTGTATAGTTTTTGTATGTAAATCAAATACCCACACAAATTATTTAGTTTTAGTTTGCCGATCAGTTTTTTTTTTTGACTTCTAAAAATTATACAAATGATGACACAAATTAATGTTGTGCACAGAACTTACAAAATATCTTTTCTTGATTATCAACACAGTTATAATGTACGTATAAATAATAGATCTCTAAATTTTGATATACTTTTCAATTCGAAACTGTTAAATTCAAATTATTTCAAAGAATTATACGACCTGTTATTACTACTGAACTGGTATTCTTATTTATACACCAAACGATTTTCTTTTTAGCTTGTCGAAGACATTTCCTGGACTCAATGAGGGAGATCCTTTCCTTTTCCTAATTGTCTGGAATGCTCGGAATGTGGACTGTAATGACTGCTATCCTGTAATACCTTCAACCTCTGCAATCAACTAGAATCTCGAACCGTCGAACGCTTTCGTGATGTCCTTTGAAACCTGCCTTTCCTCTACTGGACTGGAATACCTGTGTTAGCTGCTATGTTGAATATCTCGTATCTTTCAAGTCCTGGACTAAACTATTTGTATAACTTCTGGAACTTCATCAACTCTCCAATGCAATAAATCTCTCGCCAAATATGGAATAATATTTATCAATGCAGTAAGTTTATTTTTAAATTGTAATTATATATTTCTTCGCTTTCTTCTCAAGTATGAATATTCTTCAATTATTTCTTTATTTGTTACCAAAAATCCTTTCTTCTAATTTATTTATAATTATATTTGCATGATACAAAAAATGGTACTATTCTGGAAAATGTTGCAATCACATAAAAAATATCTGCTTTCTTTTCTACTATCTCCTAACCACTTCTTTTACACTTTAGTATAATGATGAATCTCTTAATTATGTGTTTTTCGGAAGGAAAATTTCGTTTTCCGAAAACACATCTACCGCTTTTCTCAAATTATTTTTCGAATTTCCTTATTTATTACCCATATCCCTGGCAATCATTCCTTAGTTTCTATAATATCCAATCATATTGTTCCACACATTATAATAATCCAAAATATGTTTTATTTGTAATTGAATATTTATAATACCTTTTTGTAGTTCCAAAAATTTATCAATTTAATTCTTTACTTTAATTTTCACAACCTTTTATACCCTTCGGCAAACCAAATACTCAATACTTTAACTATATTATTTTAAATGTCAAAATCTGACACTTCTTACATTTGAATTTTAGCGCGTAACTATACATCATTTTCCAACCTTTATGATTCAAAATCCATACTAATATTCTCTATTTTTTCAAAAGTGTTAATTAAACAAGCTTTAACAAATAATATTACATATAAAAATACAACAAGTAACATTTACAATTCTACTTTCAGAAATGGGAAATATTACTACAACAAAGAAACCTGATAGGCAACCAACCACTCGATGCAAGGCGAACTTCAACATAACCCGATATGCAACCAACTTTGCACGGTTCACAAAAACTATAGGGATATACCCAATTAATATTCTCACAATTATTTTAAGTATAATTTAAATATTCTCACATCTATTTATTTAATTATAGTTTGGTCCATAAAATATTACCATCTTTTATTTTTTTAATACTCACTACAAGAACATATACAGTATATTTTATTAACATTAGTACTTCCATCATATCCTTACTCATTCAAGTTAGTGAACTACCACATATGCCCCTTTTTTAATAAATCTAAATTTCTATAGAATATATAAATTTATATTTATTCAACAATCTATACTAAAATGATGTACTTCAATTAGTACTACTTCTGTAGCATAACTATACATTCTCAGATAAATCCATGTACATTTCTTAATATTTGGTATATAAGATAATTATTTACCTCACTGTATCTATTTTAATTTTTAACTCTCAATTATTTACAACAAACCATTTTAACTAATCTTATTCTCATAAATATACTAATTTATACCATCATATTCAAAATTTACATCTTTATCCATTTGTCTTCATCAATAATGTCATAAAATGTATCTTTTAACATTTCTATGCTTTCTATATAAGTAACTTTATTCCTTTTCTTATCCAATCTTATACCTTCTTTGTATTATCCTATTCATGATTTTAAACCCTCTAAAAAATTCTTATCAATATTTTAATCGAAACTACTTTTAACATTTACTGGTGATTACTTTTAAGTTGTATCTGTTATTTCTTCAGATATTTAATAGCCTCTACAAAATATGCTTTACATATGCTCACTTATTCTTTATTATTTTATTTTATATAACTGTTCCTAGCTGAACAAAATCCCTATACCTATAATAGACATTTTCGTCTACCTTTTCAAACTTTCACTTTTGGAAAGTACTCAAATTATATTTTCGTTTTTTAAGGCGTACGTGACCTACATATTTCTTTTATACATTATTATTCTATATATTTATTATCATTTTGGGTTTTATTTACCCTTTCATACATAATCTCTATAAATTATTCCATATATATTTATGTTTCCCTTTTATTATTTATTATACATAGCAAGCATTCATTATTATCTTTTCTAAACATATTTTATTTTAAAGGCTTCTTCTATTTGTATATCACATATTTTTTTATAACTCTTAATGACTTTAATATTTCTTGACCATTAAATGCTTTTATTACTCCGATAAATATCCTTTAAATTTTTTTTATAAGGTTCCTTCTTACTCATCTTTCATATATCTACTTTATACATTTCTTCACATTTTTATACTCGTATGTTTCTTTACTTACTGTAAAGTTACTTATATACTCCTCTAACATTTATATTTACAAATTTTATAATGTAAGGAATGAGGAAAATAAATTAAATATTACTAATTTCTTCATACTAACTAATCTTTTCAACTCTTCTTCGTCTAAATAATTCTATCCTGATTCAATTAATTTAGAGCAAGGAAATAAAATACATAAACCTTTGTTAGATCATTTTAGCTAAAATTTCTTACATGATTAACTCAATTATATAAAAAAAAATTAAATGCACATACTTATATCCCGTGTTTTTTTTTATGACATACTTTTATAGAAACAAAATACATTAACCATGCCCCTAAATTTTTGTTCTATTAATTTTGATGTAGCTCTGGTGGGTGGTAGCGCTATTTACCAACGGTTGTCGCCCTATGAAATTCAACCGCCATGCCCCTAAATTTTGGGCTTTATTATATACAATGTAGCTCTGGTGGGTGGTAGCGCTATTTACCAACGGTAACTGGCCCTTCAGTACCGCCATGCCCTTAAATTTTTTTAATAATCTATTTTTAATCGCACCCTATTTTTCAATATTCCATATGTTTCTTCTTTATTCACATCTTCTTCATACCAAAATTCATTTTCTTCAGTTTTATAAAGCACCTTGTTCACAAATTTTCCTACCTGTTCACATACACTCATAACATCTGCATTTCTCGATGTAACTGTATCTGTACCTTTCTGATCTTCAATATCCCATTCCAATAATTCTTTGTACTTAATCTCCATAATCATTATAACCTGATGAACATTTCTTCGTACATATCTTTCTGAAGAATCTCCTATACTCACAACATAATCATTTCCATTTATAAATTCTTTATACTTCTTAAACATTCTAATCTTTTCATTTCCCAAAACATTTTTCACATAAGATGGAATTATATTATGTCCAACTTTAAAACTTCTTCCGGTATACTTTTCGTCTTTGATAACTATCCCTGTTATCTGCCTTGAGGTGAATAAGTATAGCTTTTTGTCATCTTTTTCTCCTACTAAAAGTGTATCTAAATACGATCTTAAAATTCTTCTACCAGAATCTAAGTATTTTGTTTTCTTTGTTATTGGAAAAATTTTATTCGTTTTCTTACTTTCAGCTGTGTTTTGTTCAACATCAATGCAGTTTAGAACACCCTTCTCAAAATTTCCTATTACTTCTTCTTTTTCCATTTCCACTATTCCCTTAACCTCTGCTGTATCTTGTTTGTCTTTCACGCAAACTTGTGTTACTAGTATCATTTCTTCTGGATTACTCACCAAAGATTCTTTAAATTCTTCAATATCCCTTTTATAATCTTCTCTAGTATCTTTATACATCTTGTCTATCTTTCCACCTAATTCTTCCTTAAATTCCATTAAATTCTTCTTTCTTTCTTCGTTCATGTTTTTATTATCTTCATTCATCTGTTTTAACATTTGTAAAATTGATCCAAAATCTACTACTGGTGTCGACATTTCTATTTTCGAAGTCTCTCCTTGAATTTCCACCTTATCACCTCTATCCTGTAACTCTCCAGTCAATTGACCTTCTACCTGCACCTGTGACATATCTTCTCCTCCCTCTAGTAAATTCACATTCTGTCCTACCTCCTCTTCACTATCACTAGAAGATTCCGTTCTATACAATCCAGAATTACTCTTGGATCTTGTATTCATTCTAAATTATTATAGTACACAATTTCTTATACCTTGATAAACTTTAAACTGATTTTATTACCTTTGTAAAATGGATACTAATGTTACCGTTATTATTATAATTAATAAAATATTTGAAATATGTTGTTGCGAGTCTTATTTTAATCGCTCCACGTTGGGCACGCCATAAAATGTAACAATACCTTTAATTAATAAAGATACGATTACACTCAGATAAATTTAATAATATTTATTTTTACTATGTGTTTGAAACCTGTACTTATTCTCGTCTATATATAAAATTGAAATCTTTATGTACTTTTAAAATCTATTTTCAAATTCTCTCAGGTAAATTTTTTATCTATGCCCTCACTAACTCAGTTCTTATATAAAATATTTAAACTAATTATTTTATATGTTGCTAACTTCCCTTGAATCATCAAAGCCCAAACAGTTGCCTATATGTAACTTTTTCAATATCTGCATATATCATAGGATATTTACGTTTTATATTTCTTAACTTTATAAATCAAAGTTTACAAAACAGTTATTCTCTAGTGGATTATGATGTGTATTTCAACTTTATCTCCAAATAATAATACTTACTGTGAACTCAATCTCAAGGTATATATTAGCATACTATTCAAATAATAATATAATCACTGACAGTTGTTTTTTCTATTTATAGGTTACGGTTCTAAGCGTCATATCTGTTTCATCAATTTAATTCAAAAACCTTCTTTACATACCAAATAAAAACAAATGTATCAAACTAATTTGTTTAATAAATCAGGCAAATTATAAATTATATGGTAGTTATCAACACACACAACCAAATAAGACATTCATGGAAGTACCAAGCTTGTTTACGTAAACATTCTTTTGAAAATTTATATGTGCATGAAAATACACCTTTCGTGGATCGAAAAATATACAAGTAAGTATATTAATTATATTATTTTAAAAATACTGTATAGTTTTTGTATGTAAATCAAATACCCACACAAATTATTTAGTTTTAGTTTGCCGATCAGTTTTTTTTTTTGACTTCTAAAAATTATACAAATGATGACACAAATTAATGTTGTGCACAGAACTTACAAAATATCTTTTCTTGATTATCAACACAGTTATAATGTACGTATAAATAATAGATCTCTAAATTTTGATATACTTTTCAATTCGAAACTGTTAAATTCAAATTATTTCAAAGAATTATACGACCTGTTATTACTACTGAACTGGTATTCTTATTTATACACCAAACGATTTTCTTTTTAGCTTGTCGAAGACATTTCCTGGACTCAATGAGGGAGATCCTTTCCTTTTCCTAATTGTCTGGAATGCTCGGAATGTGGACTGTAATGACTGCTATCCTGTAATACCTTCAACCTCTGCAATCAACTAGAATCTCGAACCGTCGAACGCTTTCGTGATGTCCTTTGAAACCTGCCTTTCCTCTACTGGACTGGAATACCTGTGTTAGCTGCTATGTTGAATATCTCGTATCTTTCAAGTCCTGGACTAAACTATTTGTATAACTTCTGGAACTTCATCAACTCTCCAATGCAATAAATCTCTCGCCAAATATGGAATAATATTTATCAATGCAGTAAGTTTATTTTTAAATTGTAATTATATATTTCTTCGCTTTCTTCTCAAGTATGAATATTCTTCAATTATTTCTTTATTTGTTACCAAAAATCCTTTCTTCTAATTTATTTATAATTATATTTGCATGATACAAAAAATGGTACTATTCTGGAAAATGTTGCAATCACATAAAAAATATCTGCTTTCTTTTCTACTATCTCCTAACCACTTCTTTTACACTTTAGTATAATGATGAATCTCTTAATTATGTGTTTTTCGGAAGGAAAATTTCGTTTTCCGAAAACACATCTACCGCTTTTCTCAAATTATTTTTCGAATTTCCTTATTTATTACCCATATCCCTGGCAATCATTCCTTAGTTTCTATAATATCCAATCATATTGTTCCACACATTATAATAATCCAAAATATGTTTTATTTGTAATTGAATATTTATAATACCTTTTTGTAGTTCCAAAAATTTATCAATTTAATTCTTTACTTTAATTTTCACAACCTTTTATACCCTTCGGCAAACCAAATACTCAATACTTTAACTATATTATTTTAAATGTCAAAATCTGACACTTCTTACATTTGAATTTTAGCGCGTAACTATACATCATTTTCCAACCTTTATGATTCAAAATCCATACTAATATTCTCTATTTTTTCAAAAGTGTTAATTAAACAAGCTTTAACAAATAATATTACATATAAAAATACAACAAGTAACATTTACAATTCTACTTTCAGAAATGGGAAATATTACTACAACAAAGAAACCTGATAGGCAACCAACCACTCGATGCAAGGCGAACTTCAACATAACCCGATATGCAACCAACTTTGCACGGTTCACAAAAACTATAGGGATATACCCAATTAATATTCTCACAATTATTTTAAGTATAATTTAAATATTCTCACATCTATTTATTTAATTATAGTTTGGTCCATAAAATATTACCATCTTTTATTTTTTTAATACTCACTACAAGAACATATACAGTATATTTTATTAACATTAGTACTTCCATCATATCCTTACTCATTCAAGTTAGTGAACTACCACAATATATATATATATATATATATATATATATATATATATTGTAATTATTTTATACACTACCAAATAATATTACTATTTGAATATTCACTCTAACGTAATTCAAATACATTCAAAGCATTTCCGGATTGGATAATTTACATTTCTCACTTTGCAAACTGTAACCCAACCGGTTTAATTTAGGCCCTAATAGGAAATTTATTAAACTGTTTAAACATCACATGCACTGCAGATATTCTGAACTACATGTGGCGTCCGCTTCCACCGCTTCTAGTATTTAATTGGACACTCGCACAGTAAACTATTTGTCTCCAGAATGTAAACTCTGTATAAATGAGATGTACATAAAAGCATATCTACGTCGTAACAAATATATTCCGATTCCGCAGTCCAATTATAAACTTCTCAATTCTGTCGTAATTTAAGGCGTATAGAAATACTAATCCAAATAATTTAATTTACGGTATAACTTAAGACGTAGACTTTTTTTAATTCTCGTTTTTGTATTGAATGAACTTTTTCTACTTTTATCTGGTTTGTTTTTCCTAATCGAGTTATTTTTTGTACTTGATATTATTATTATTACAATTATATGACATGAAACAAAGTATCGAACAGTTACATAATTTTATATGCAATTTCCGTCGTAATTTAGGACGTATTACAATTTTCCGTTTAGCTAAAAGCGCTGTGCCTAATACTGGCTTTGGTGGACTTTCCACGGTCATTTTACAACAACAGTTTTCCCGGTTAAACTCGATCACTTCCAATTCTAACGTTTAAGAGGTAAACTTGTCTATTGTTAAGTGTCTTTGAACCAGTGTTTCAACATTATACCATTCTAATTACTTTTTTGTTTTATAGATAAAATATGCCAGATTTAACTGTGGTAGGCGGTTTAGATATTTATAAGCGGACAAGTAACTTGACAAAGCCTTTCCTCGTACGATTCTACGATTGGACACCCTATGTTGGTTTATTTGTGGAATTTTCCCTGAAAGTGACAGGTATTTTTTTTGTTTCTTAAAATATGTTTGGCTAAAATGTCTGACAAAACGGTGACGCCTGGTCTGTCTATAACCTTATTGGCCACTAATTACTTCGTGATAATCGGAGATCGATCTCTCTGCCTGCTTTGCTAGATAAGTTTACAATAGTTTTTTTAATTTTTTAATTTCATTCTTTTAAATTCTAATTAAATATAATTATCTTGTCAGATTATTTATTATTCAATTATCACTTTTAGATTTGCAGGCAGATTTTTTTCATCACCTTTATTACTTTTTATTATTATTATTAAGAAATTGAATTATGTAATACTATAAGGGATGATTCAGTTTGCATAACTTTTGTAATTTCTGTTTTAAGTTTAATTATAAAATATGGTATTTAAACATTTTAAAATTACACAATTCCGTTTTTTTTTAATTTTGATTTAAAAATTTTACATTTAATATTTTGTAAATTTCTAAATTGACTTTACTAACGAATTTCCAAATTAATGTCGGTTTTATATGTTGAAAACATCGCTTAAAATAAAATATAATTATTGACTATTTATATGGGCACATTGAAAGTAATTTGATTTCATTTTCATGTACAATATTCAGTAGTGGCATGAATTTTCGTATATTTAGTATATACTAAAGCGTAATATTGTATGGAAGCAATATAAAGCAGATTATCATCATAAATTATAATAGATGTGGAAGCCGGCCGAAAAAGATCTTCCTTTCAATGGCTGACATCCGTAGTAAACACTGGGACCAAGGTGGGCCGCACTCCCCCTATTAATGGAACCAAACAAAGGATACGTGCTTTTAAAGCCTAAACAGAGATTTCAGTTCATTTGTCGTTAAATATGTCATTTGAATCCCATTATAACGACCCCCGCCATTGTCTGTCTGTTTTTTTTATCCAGCCGCCTGCGATTTATTCGTATGTACATGGGCGTGCCGCCGCCAGGAACGCTCAGGTGTACGTTATAAATATAATCAGAGCGGAATGGAGCTTTCATTTCCGCGAAAAAAATCACCATCAACACGTCAAATAATGCATGATTAACGAACTGAAACATCTTTACATTTTGACGCGTAATATCTCTCTAGCACGTTGCGCCAGCTAATTCCATGGATAATTTAAGGTTATTATGAGGGAAAAAAAGGTAATAGTGATGTTGTGCCTTATTAGCGCCAAGTTTGCAGGCAAAAAAATCTCTAAACTGTAATTTTTGCAATGAATGTTTTACGCTGTTACATAATAAGTATACGGACTTAATGGAAATTCTGAAAGGTTTAGATATTAACCTAAATTTGAATGTATAGTGTTTTTCCTTTTAAATCTCTCCCATATACAAATTAATTAAGTATTGTTCTATATTTATTATAAAGAGAAATTAGTGTTTGCTACTATGGACTAATATTTCTTAATTACTGATAATAATAATAATGTGACACTAATATTTAGTTTAGTTTTCTAATATTAAACAATAATATGTCACTATTCACTAATTTAAGACAAAAAGAAACATGAAAAGAAAACCAATAATATACAAATGTATTTTGTGTTGAGGTAGGGTGGCCCATCCTATGAAACCCTTGAAAAATTGTGCTGCCACCCCTCAAAAAGGTTTCATTTAATGGAAAAACATCCCCACTAAAATATCATTTTGATCGGATACCTGGTAGTGATGTCGCATGCAACTTTAATTCTGATATAAATAAATTATTACCAAATTTTGCGAATATGTTGTATTTGTAAAGGCAATGTATTACAAAACAATATTTTGTTATATTGAAAGCACTTTTAGAACAAGAAATACATTCTCTATTAAAGCATCAATAATAATTATGCTTAAGAGGGCGTTTACCAACAAATAGAAACTATGCAACATATATTACTCGCAGGACGGGTGTGAGTAGGTGGAGCTAGACGATATTCGGTTTCGATCACAGCGCTTCGGTTTTATTCACAGATTTTGTCGTGGGTTGAAAATTTTAATATATACATAAAATGAATCGTCAAATATTGAAATTCTGAAATCTACTCACATATTGGTATTATGTACTTAGTTAAACTAAATGGAATTATGTAACAAATATTAAAATAATGTAAGTAAAATTGTAGGCTAAAAATTACTTACCTAGTATTTTGATTTTTCATACGATTTGCATGGTTAATTCTTTGTTTTGTTGATGTTTTATAATAAGCCAATTTTCGCTTGCCCATAACTGTTATATTATTATACACTCGAATATTATATATGACATTTCTTTTTAATTACAAACTGTCACTCGGATTTAAGTCTGCAATAGCCGACCGATTCCGATAGATTTTCGTTTTCTCTAGGACCGGTAGAGATACCGTAAAGTGGGGATACACGACGCGATAGCTTCGAAGAGTCTCGTGTGAAATGTGTGTGACAAGGTTCACTATTTAATGTTTTTTATCTTTAAAAATAATTACATGAATTTGATGTTTTTTTATATCGTACATCAAATGTGCAGCTGGCGCGTAGAGGTTGTTTTTTTCTTTTGTGTACCAGCATTAGTTAGTAGACATTAATCAAATTCATGCATTTTTGTGGTTATTTCTAAAACACATAACTTTTTTAAATAAAAAATAATACAAAATCTGGCCTTGACATTATAAATGTATGCCTTTTGCATCGTCCAAATTTGAGATTCTAAAATTACAAAATAGATTTAAAAAATGCAAAACGGCGATGCCTTGCAGGGCCATAGCTTTCGATAGGTAAACGCTCTTCTTAATGGGAAATGGGTAAAATAACACTACATATAATCTGAATGTAATCTGAACAACAATATACATTAAGTCATTTTAGCATATATCTATCCTAAAAGTTTACTTAAAACTATTTCAAGACCTGCAACATTGTCTCTTTTTTAATATCTGGAAAACGTGTTTTGTAATTCTTAACAACTTGAAGTAAAAATTTCTTTTGCTCTTCGTACTTACTTAATATTTAATTATACTCATTAATTACCTTGATACCTCTCTCAGCTGTGTCATTTACTGCTTCAAGATTGCTGTAACTTTATTTTTATTCCAAGTTGCTGGATTCTGAAGGAATATTTAATTTTTGAAAAAAAAATTTAAAAGTAACGGAGGATATAAAGTCGTACATTTCTTTATTTTATATATTATCTAATTCCCCTACTATAACCCGTTTGATGCTCTCGTCATGTGACGCTGGCCTGTTTAGAGCCCTTACTATCTCCTTCTTAACAATTTCTCTTGCGAAATATAAGATAAATATAATAAATTTTAAAAGCCCCTCACGCTCCTATCTACGCCGATGAAAAAAGGATTTTACCCATAAATTCCTTATTTTATGGGCATTTTTTTGCTCTCATTCTCGGGCACTTCTCGGGCGTAAGCAGATGTTGCAGTTCACCATATGAATTAGTACTGTACAGTAAGCGTGTGTTGTTTACATTATTTCTTTGCTCCGTTGTAACTTCATCGTAGTTTAAACCGGTCATGTCCGCGCCCTAATTATAATAATTGTATGGATACATATAGGTATGTGTATAGTATGAAATCATCCTAATAGCGACCGGCGGTTTTTAAAAATGACGTGAGATAACATGAACAAGACTTAGTGCAATGTCAATGCGAGAGATTCGTTGTTTTTACGCGAAACTGGGAGAACGTGGACGATCGGAATCGATTTGGCGAGAAAGTCGACATTCCGAAGAACACGTCTGTATAAGTACATAGAAAGCTAATGACCAACAGCCATATTTTCCAATGTCAAAGCAGCAGCATGAAATGTAGTAGAGTGCTGAACGGCACAAGCACAATATTCTCCAACTATCATTGTTTTGGCTTGGTCAATAATTTGTTCCCTGACATAAGGACCATTTAAGTTTGGAATTCTAGGTGTTCATTTAACGTTTTCTTTTATTTTTGACAATATAGTTTTAATTGGATCTAGCATGGGTGAATAAAGAGGTAATCTTAGTAAAGTTGCTCTTCCATTATTATTAATCTCATTTATCGCTCTTTCTAAAATTGAATGACACGGGTCATTGCTTCCTTGACAGTAGCGGTATCTTTCACAAAGAATTTGCACCTCCAGGGCAAACTGTCAACCAAGTTTTTTTACAAGGGTATGCTTGAAAGGCTCAATAGAAGGGTGATTCGTGTGAGATCTCGCATTGCAGATAAGTCGATGACCCACCATAACAACGCCCCATGTTACATGGCCATCTCATCATTTTTGTCATCAAAAGGCATCCCTATTCACCTGATATCAATCCTTGCGACTTCTTTCTTTTCCCCAAACTAAAAAGTGTCTTAAAAGGACGTCACTTTGGAACCTTGGAGAACATCCAAAGAATGTGACAGACATGTTAAAGGCCACACCGGTAGAAGCCTTCCAGCGCTACTACCAAGACTGGGAACAACTACGCCACCGGTGTATAGCTGCCCAAGGGACCTACTTTGAAAGGGATAATATTGTTATTTTTAAAAAATAAATTCTTTTTTCAATAAAAAATCAGATTCATTAATTTTCTAACATAACTCGTAATTAATGGATTATTTCAGTTTGTCGTGGAATTCGTAATTTATTTTGGATTAAATTTATGTCATCTTCCTACTACTACTGCCATCTGGTGTAGATGTGCTTAAGATTCCTATTGCACGCGTTCTGCCTTGTCGCAGGTGTGTGTAACGTATACAGGCATTGTCGCATAGATGGCGTACGAGGTTTTATTTAATAAATTTGTTACTTTTAATTTTTGCTAATTTCATTTTAGAACTTCTTTTGGGCCTAGAGTTATGTAACAAATTATTTATAATTATTTTCCATTTTTCTATGGTCATTTGAACCTGTATTTTTGTCGTACGTTTAAGATATCAGATTGGGTTGTTCGGTCTTTTAGAGCAATTGTCGTGTTGCGTTTGAATGGTCGGGCTTTGACGGGTTAGAGTCTTTCTCTTGCACGTTAACAGTCATCGAGGAAGGGTTAAATACCACAAGAGCAGAAGCATTTTCCTGAGCCTACTTGAGAATGTGGTAGAGTTTTTGGAGTTTTATCGTTTGTAATCGCTTACAAAAGCGGATGTCATAGTACTTCTCAAGGGTTATTTTTGAAAATTTGGCGTTTGGTTGAATCTTGGGAGGATATTTTCTTCTTGGCTAGGAATTGTTTTAATTGCTGTAAGTATTTTTCCCACGTGTCTAATCGATTTTAATTTGTGTTGTTTCTATCTTCAAATATAGCGGTTAGTGTGGTGCAAGGCCTAGACCTCATTTGAGCACTTTTGTTGGGGTTAAGAATTAAGAACCACGTGCTTGGTTATCGTACGGTTCCAAGGAAATTGATTGCTGGATCTTGCGGTGAAGACATAATTAAGGTACAGATCAATGGGATACTGTAGCCTTCATGCGCTAATTTTCTGAGATGTCGTTAGCCGAAGATAAGAGGGCAGATTTCTTGTAACGTGTGGATCCGTAGAGGTATCATGTTTGGTAGCTGTGGATGTGACTTCTTTAAGGTACGGTGAGTGTGTAAATTTCTCTGAGATTACCCAGAGTGTAGAGTTTATTGATTAAACAGTCGTGGAAAAAAAATTATGTCAATATCGTGTACTTTGAACAATAAATTTCAATTTTCCGGCCTAGCTAATTAATTAAGTCATCGTAATTTTCCTATTTTAACTTCTGGTGGCATGTGAGCCTTTATGTTTTGAATTAAATAAATTAATGTAGTTTGATAAATAATAGTGACTTCAATTTGGAGGTTACTTTGTCATTTTTTTGGAGATGTTACGTAGCCTTTTTATTTTAGGATTCAGAAATTAAACTAAATTTTGGATGTGTATGGGCAGTGTAGCCTCACATCTGTCTTGTGTAAATTCTTAGATGTTATTTAATGCAATTAGTCAACGATTGTAATTTATTTTGTATAATCTCGTAAGAAATTATTGAATTCAATCTAATCACATTTTCTTATGTAAAGCATAGTTAACTAGCGCTATTTTTTTAATAGAATTAGATATTTTACAACTTAGAGTCTGCACTCTAATGTCGAATAGATTGTCGGTTGCCTCTAATATACAGAGTGGATTATTTTAGTTTTGACGTGTTGCAAATCACGATCAAACTGTTCGACTTTGGAGGGACTTTCGGCAAGTTGCCTTATAACTGTGTGCTTGTAAGAATATTGTTGGTTAATTAATTTTAATTTTAAGATTGTTTCTTGTGTTTACCATTTTTGAATTTTTAAAATTATGTAAGTGTACGTCATTGATAAATTTTGAGTTGTGGATCACCTTGGGTGGCCATTTAATGTTAATTAACCCTTCAGGAATTTAATATGCGCTGTGGTTTACTTTCCATTGTTTTTTTATTCTTTTGCTTAAAATATCTCTTGAAGGCAGAGATCATATATTATAGCCGGTTATGTACGGTATTGAAATGAACTGCTGAGAATTGAATTGAATTTTCAATAAACTGCTTGTTAAGTTTGAATGAACGTGTGTTGGTCTTATTTTCTTATCACCTGGGGAGTTTTATATTGGATCTGGTCCGGGGTCTGAATATCTGTTGGGCTTAGCATATTTTTACGGATAGGCGCCCTGACAGCTTAACCTTCGACTTAGTACGGTGTTCGAACTCGCCCTTCTCTGACTGTAGCTGGAGGCAGTGCTGACTCCCATATTTAACATCGACCCTTGGGGAAGTAAGAGGTAAGACTGAGTGTTATAAGTTGGTGATTAATTAATAGACAAGCGTCCTCTTAAAAATTTAAATAGAAGGTTAATTACCGTGGTGGTGTCTAACTCACTACCTTCTTGGAATTTTGGATACCGATTTTGTTTAGGGCCTTGGCCATTTTTAATTTAAATACAAGAGGGTAGCACTATTCCTGCTTAATACTTTATTCCTTTAAATGTTTTGATTTGTTTATAAATTAGAATTCCGCTGTACAATCATTTCATATAAAAAATTCAAATAGCTACCTCTCCGTTTAGGTACATGTATAGATTAACTGATATTAATTATGAAAATCCACCCATCACATACACATATGAGCAAAATATTCAAAAACGACGCTGACTTTTTATTTATTGGTTTCCGAGCTAAAATATCAGTTTGCTTTCGCGTGACCTACCTTTTCACCCTATACCCCGATATACAAATATCACCTTTACTTCACCTGAACGATCAGCTGTCTCTACACGTTCACAATTGTAACAAAATGTTTCAATTTCCATAAATCATCAGCATTCGAACAAGCTCGCTCGTTCATAATAATACATAATTTACATTTTCTGTTCGAACGGGACACAAATTAATGGAAACATATTTCGAAATTGGGGATTCGTATCTGATACCATCTACATACATACAAAGTTTGCAAACACAAAACGTATGCATGTACAATACATGTATAAAAGCAGCGAGAACGTAGAGTTTCAGATTGAACTAGCAGACGTACTGAACGTGCAGTTTCACTCACGAAATGAGTAATTAGGATTCTAGTTAATGACTGATTGTGTGATTGGCAGATTGTGTGGCAATATCAGCGGATTCAAAAGAAAATTGTCGCGCTTCTTTTACAAAATCTATGTCATCTTGTAATAATATAGATGTGGTATGGAAGGACATACGAATACAGATACGAAAATCAATATTAAAAAACAGGGAAAACTGGCGTGAAATTGCATTTTTACTTTCTTATACGTAATATAAGAAAGCATTGTGATGATGAAAATTTTCGACCTCGAGATTTTTGCAGATGTCCACGTTTTGAAGTCCCCTAATACCAAAAAACTTGCTTTTTAAAAAATGTCTCTTTCTCTCTCTCTCTCTCTCTCTCTCTCTCTCTCTCTCTCTCTCTCTCTCTCTCTCTCTCTCTCTCTCTCTGCGTGTGTGTGTGTGTGTGTGTGTGTGTATGTGTGGATGTCTCTCTCTGTGTGTGTGACCACGATAGCGGTCAAACCGCTGTAAATATCAATTCCAAATTTTGTATTTACGTGTATAATCTGCCTCTTAAGATCTGATTAGTTTTTCAGTAAAATCGGTAGACCGGAAGTAGTACTTTACTTCAGCGAAAAAATCGAATTTTGCAAATATTTCGTCAACTACTAAGTTTAAACAAATTTATAAAGAATTCATATGTACTTACAATTAAAATTGAGAACCATTTTATTTAAAAAGTTTTTCGAAATTACTACCGGAAGTAGGTCTTTTACTCTTATCGAAAATCAGTTTTTTGCCAATATTTTGCAAGTCATGCTTTTTAGACAGGTACGCTACGAATATAAGAGTATTTAGAACTTAATTTACAATATCTTTTGTATAAAAAAGATTTCAAAATTCATACCGAAAGTATCACTTTTACTCTTACCGAATATCGACTTTTTGCAAATATATCGTAAATTATGCATTCTATATATATTTATTAAGAGTGCGAAAGTATTTAGAATTGGATTTGCAATATTTTTTGTATACATGAAATTTCAAAATTCGGACCGAAAGTGGCACTTTTATTCTTAGCGAGTAGCACTTTTCTTCGAATATCTTGCAAAGTATGCATTCTATAGCGATTTATTAAGAGAATGAAAGTACTTAGAATAAGATTTTGAATAAGTTTTGTATAAAAAAATTCTTAAAATTGTATAGTTTGAAACGCTCATACGTATAAGAAAGTCGTGTGGTTACCACACCTCATTTTTTATTACTACTATACCGGGGTGCCTGTTTAGGCTCGGCCACCGGCAATATTTCAGCAACCGTTTATCATACAACTAGGCGGAAAAAATCTTGATAGTAAAACAGACCACAAAATATTTTTAAATTTACAAAATGACCGCGTGGAAACGCTGTTCTCGAAATGAATCAAACACCCGATCATTTTCCATTAAATTGAAGGTTAAGATAGGTTAAAATTATAATTTTTTTGTTTTTATACAATTTTTATTTGAAACTTTTCGATCTTACACCCATACGAAGGGTCGGGTGGAGGGGGGTACGTCTGAAAGTGGGTATAATGTCGGCTTGCCTCAACGAATTTTAATGTTTCTTGGATTATTAGATGGAGAATTTTACAGAGAATTGAAGTGTACGTAGTACAAAATTGCGTGGTTATCCAAAAAAATAACAAGGGACGCTGGTCTTGATGTATACAGCACGTGTCAATTTTCATTAGCCATAGGCGATTAATTCATGCAATACGTGACAACATGGCACCCCCTACTTTTCTCTTCAATGCGAGCGCGACCGCTGCAAGCTCAAGTTAGCAGTAGCTGTTGGACTATTGACTTGGATGTTTGTACTGCGCTTAGAAATAATATTTACGCCTTGCAAGGATTTTTCTTTCTCCTTTCAGTAAATGCAGAGAATTATTAAGCATGACACAAACAAAAGCGTAATTCTAATAAAATTAAAAATAAGGTAATTAAAAAAGGATTCTAAAAATAATAATAAACAAGTAGATCGCGCCGGCCATTTGATGATGACGGATTTTATTGCAGACTATATCTCGGAACGTGTTCGCAGCTGAACATTTAATGTAGAAGTGGCAAGATCGGTGAAAGTCGCTGTGATGTCGATTGTTGCCGGGAGACACACGTTGCCACGTATTATTTGTATACGTATAAATCGCATGTAAAGATTGAATCCCTATAGCTAATGAAAATAGACACATACGGTATATACTTGTTTTTCTTTAAAATTTCAAATGGAACGATATATTTTTAATATCGTAATATTGAAGCACACTAAAAACACTGAAGAGAATGATGAAAATCGGAAGTTGCTACCTTTCTTCTTGGCGAAGACATAGTCTGCTACGCCTTCGCCGTGTATACGTAAGGATTTAGCCATAAATGTACAGGCAGAAGGCGCAATAAAATGGCGCCGTCGGTAACTAAATGAGCCCGATTAACTAAACTAAATTAACCGTAACCTTGCGCAAATAAAACTTCATGAAAGTTTCGGAGAGTTTGGTAGGACGCCTTCAGTATGTCTTACCTTTTCTTCCCTAGGGACAGTAGTAAATATAGAGGAGGGTTTTGCCGCTTGATCGTTGGTTTGTGTGGGCGTAGGTCTCCTCGAATACAGTTGAATGAGTTATTAAGGCGCCAGCTTCCTTAGGATTAAACTCCACCCCAAAATGTTACTTGTTCCGGAAGCAAGATCAATTTGAGTACCCAAGGTTGCAAGATAAGACAACGACAAATTCAAAACAATAAAAAGTTTATTGGAAGCTATATCGTTTCCCTCCATTATTTAAAAATTCGCATAAAACAAGAAAGAAATGAAATAGATTTAATAGGGGAAAGCAAAATTGAAATTACAAAATAAATTTCCAAACTGAAGTTACAAATTAACTCTTAACTCGACATATGGTTTTGATCAACCTATATATCGATATATATATATAGTGCACTAGTGGAGGGGATAATATACTTGCAACACATATAATAAATAATATACCCTAATGTACTCAAATCTTGTTATTTGTATTGCTAATAATATCTCCTCTCTTACCTAGTCATTCAAATTTACTCAATTAATCTCAGGTTATAATCTATGATAATGATAATGTACCACTCAGTATATAATATTTTAAAATCTTTGCACCAAAATTAATGTACTCATATGCTATAATAGGTTTCTTTATTTCTTTTATCTATGCCCAAACACTACTCAGTTTTATTCTAAATCAATTTAATTAATTCTTTTTTTTTTATAATAATAATATTATTTAATGCATTTAGAAATAAAATATTAATCTCCTAACTCTTTCAAATATTAATTACGATTCATCACTTCCTTATGGTATGACTTTCCTATAAATGTAACTAGTTTTTATTTTTAACCGCGCAGTACTAGCATTTCATTTACTTTTATAAAGATGTCGCTTAGGTTATTGCCGTTATACACTGCTACATAAAAATAACAATTTAAATGTTTCTAATAATCTTGTTATACTTATTCTTATAATGAAGAGAATATTGCTGCTAATAAATTATCCCTCTTATAGGATAACAATAGTACGGTATGTATACTTTTCCTCTCACTATAAACTTTATAATGCTATTTTATTTTTGTTTACTTGTAGGTCATTGACTTATCTGCTTCTATGTTCGTAATGAAAATGTCTAATACAATGTTACTATTTCACCAAATAAAAAGAAGAATTTCACCACAATACTAGTTTAATGACAACAAATATAAAAATCTTGATTCGAAAATATACATCCAAAATAGTTATACGACATGTACATAGATTGTTAACCTGTCTAATCGCACCTGTACGTTTATTGTTATATGAAGGATGTCAGCAAATGTTATTTATTCAAAAGGTATGTACAAAATTCAATTTAATGTATCTTTTTCAATTTAGCATGCATTATACGATGCAATTTAATTATCTATAAATAACCTTCGTCTATAAAATATTAAACAAGTTGAAAGTATGTTTTAGTACCAAAGTCATGTCAATTCATTTATATATGTGCATATTCTGTATCCTTTTATGAAAATAGAGATTTAATCTTTTAACAAAACGTATTTCTATACTTGTTTTATACTAGTCAACAATTCTAAATAATATTTATGACTTTTACTCGATATACAATTTAATAAATTCAAATTTTTCCTTATTTAAAAATTATACAACCTCTTGTTAATATTTTTCTTCTATCTCTGGTTTGTTTAAATTATGTTTTCCTTTTTTTCTCACAGGATCTTCCTGGACTCGTTCTGTGCAACTGGTAACTCTCTGGAAACCCTCCTAGCACGACTTTTTGGTGTATCCTCGTTCTCCTTCAGGATCTGGAACTGCTTCGGTTATATCTTACAGGATGTATCTTGTTGTGTCCTCGAAAACTGCGGGATATCTTCTGGATTTAAATGCAGCTGTACTTCTATCTTGACTTAACACTGAACTAGACCTCTTCGGAAATATATATGGGTTACCGGATCCTCTAATTAATTTAACATTTACTGGAATGACATCAGGGATTCTAACTAGTTGGAACTTCTCGTTTTTATACAATAAACTGGACTTGGATAACTGGAATCCCTCTTTGAACTCACGTGCAACTGATGGATTCAATATTCCGCTCGGACTTGGTTAATATTTGGTAAGTAATCTTTAAATATTTATTTTCCTTATATAATATCTTCTTTATTCATACAGGATACCAATTAATTAAATTATAATGAAATTATTGAATAATTTTATGCTTCTTTTATAATATATTTTGATTCTACCATCAAATAAATATTTTCTATGCTGAAAAGAACACTTATAGCACCAACTTTCGCGGTTTTAGTGAATTTAAGATATACTTTTCGGAATAAAATCGTGATTTTCCGAAAAGTACACGCGCCTTTTTTGAAAAATATTTTTCAATCTCGTTGTTTGTTTTTCGTCACCAAGACAATATTTCCGTTTTCTAATTTCATCCAATTAAATTCCTTTTCTCACAATTCTTGTTCAAAATGGTATTATAAAACTTTATTAATACGTTTCAGTGCTTTTCAAACTTTAGTAAACCTTCTCTATTAAATCTCTATTAATTTATAATAATGAATTACTAAGACTTTGTACTTCAAAAAAAATATTGCTAATCAAAATTTTCTGTAAATGTCAATTTTGACAGATCCGCTTATTCAAACTTTACCCGCGCAATTATTTACCAAGTTGTTTCCTTCATACTTCAACAATCAACATTAAATTATTTTACTTTACATTATTGTTAATTAGACAAGTTTTACAAGATTTCAAACTACATTTTTACATAACTTATAATATTTAAATCTCCATTTTCAGATACCAATGAAAATTACTGCCACCAAGAACCTGGTCCACTACAACTCCTTCAAGTACTGTTTTCATAATTGACTGCACACATCTTTATTGTAATAAATAACATTTTAAGTATACACAACTGTTCTTTTTTAGTTTAAATATTTTAATTTAACAGTCACAAAGAAAAATTAGTAAAATTAAATAATCCTTCCAACTTGTTCAAAAATATACAGTGCCAAACATCAATATTGTTACTCAGCACAATAGTTAGATTAAAGATATAATTACTGATAATTAGCAAATATAATATAATATGAAATAATTACTACTTTAATAAAAGTAGAATTTTGGGCTGGATAGTTGATTCAAAACACAATTGTTGGCTTAATAACGTTTCGGAAATATATTTATTCCTTCATCAGATCTACAAAATACTTAAATTAGGGACAACTGTTAAGTTAACTATAAATTATCTTACAATTGCCACACTAGGACATAAAATATATGGGTTTGACGAACATTAACAATTTTACATAATATGAGAGTATATGTATATACTACTGGTCATTCCATACTATTTGATCGAACTAACATCTTGTATAAAGAATCTAATTTGACTAAGAGATTATTTCTAGAAACTCTTTGTATTAATGTTTTTACACCAAATATTAACTCTAGATCAGACTCCCAAAATTTTAGCAACATTTATTCAGGTTTACTAAAATTTGTTAATGACAAAATTTTGAATAAAATTAAAATTCACTAATTGTCATGTTTTTCATATACATGATTACCACTTTTAGTTTTTCAAATATTATAGGTATATAAAATATTGTTTTTTAAATAAGACACATATAAATTTAACAGTGTGATATATCTGAGGTTTGAAACCTGATGTGCGCTTTGTAATAAAAAAGATTTTTTTTGTTTACAATTTTGTATATGTCATCTTGACGTTTATACTTATAAGTCACTCTCATATTATGTAAAATTGTTAATGTTCGTCAAACCCATATATTTTATGTCCTAGTGTGGCAATTGTAAGATAATTTATAGTTAACTTAACAGTTGTCCCTAATTTAAGTATTTTGTAGATCTGATGAAGGAATAAATATATTTCCGAAACGTTATTAAGCCAACAATTGTGTTTTGAATCAACTATCCAGCCCAAAATTCTACTTTTATTAAAGTAGTAATTATTTCATATTATATATATATATATATATATATATATATATATATATATATATATATATATAAATTAAACGAAATTACAAGTGCATCAATTACAATTAAATTAATGAAGCAAAAATACAAATAATTAAATCAGTAAGGCAGAATACAGTATGAATAAATTAATGGAGCAATTACAATAGGTATGAATTATGGAGCAATACTAAAATAGGAATAAATTGATGGAGCAATAATACAATATAAATAAATTGATGGAGCAAGATCTCTCTTTACAGTATATATATATAACAATGCGCACCTACAGGTTCACCCCGTAGATATTAAATAAAATGTGATCGTACAATGACCACTAATAAATCAACCAAAGGTTGTTAAATATAAACCAAATCAGGAACAGAATTAGCTGAAAGCAAAAAAAAAAACTAAATTTAATTACAACAATGATTCCAAACGGTGCTTATCCCCTGCTTCGGATAAGAATTAACACAAAATTTGGTTATAAACCGCAAGATTAAAAGAAAGAAAATGTGTTAAATATCCATTTACGGCCCTCTCAACTTCTTTATTGGAAACGAATCGCTTCCCTGAAACAATACTTTTTCAAGTTTCTGAACAGATGGAAGACTCAGGATGCCAAATCAAGAGAATAGGGGGATGGTCGAGCAAATCATACCTCCAATCCCGCAGTTTTCCCATTGCCAACGCACTTTTGTCAGCAGGTGCGTTGTCCTGGTAAGACATGATTTTTTTCTTCTTCGAGCCAGGCCTCTTCTCGCGAATTTTGGCATCCAGCTGATCAAGAAAGTTGGAGTAAAATTCGACTGTAATTATTCTGCCTTTTTCAAGGTAGTCAATTAACGAATCCCTTTCGCATCCCAAAACGCACTGGCCATGACTTCTCCGGCAGATGAGATCGACTTCGCTTTCTTTGGCGCAGAATCACCGACTTCCACCCGCTGCTTTGACTGCTGTTTCGTTTCTGACGTGTAGTGGTGAACCCATGTCTCATTCATGGTAATAAATCGCCGCACAAGATCGATCGGATCCCTTTTGAATCGGTCCAAACATTGCTGCGAAAGTTGTTTGAGCATTTGCTTTTGATCGGCATTCAGCAAATGCGGCACCCAGCTTATGCAGAGCTTTCGCATCCCTAATTCTTCGTGCAAGATGTTTCGCACCCTTTCTTCCGATATCCCCAGAGTCTCAGCTATCTCACTCACCTTCACACGCCTATCGTCCAACACGATGCCGTGCACCATTTCGATGTTTTCCTGTATGGTTGCGGTTTTTGGTTGCCCTTCACGTGAGTCATCTTCAGGGGACGTGCGACCATGTTCAAAATCAGCCGCCCACTTTTTAACGGTTGACATTGAAGGAGCAGGGTTCCCGTAAACTTTTGTCTATCTCGAATTAATTTTCTTAATCCATCCAAAAGAAGAATTTTTTCACTGCACTATATACAAGTTTATCCATTTTAACGAAAAACACGAAAAACGTCTACTGCAAAAATTCGTGTAAACAAACTATTTGACAGAACAATTTGAAACTTGTCATACGTACTAATGACAGGTGCACGCAGGCAAGAATTTTAAATTTTCCTTGACTTGAATGCCATCTCTGTGTCAGGCCGAGAATTCTTCAACCCACCCTGGTAGTTAGCAACCATTTCTGTAAAGATCAAAATATGTATAAAAACTTAAACTTATTGATTATTAATAATTATTCTACTGAAGTGCGAGATTCTATATAAATTTCTGACAGATAAATGTATACCTATACGTAGACTCGGTAAAATGACTACGCGAAATTTTAATGTTGATTACTTGAAACCTCTAACTCAGTCCTATTCAGCTTGTTTTGTGATTCTGTTAAATCTGGCGTTGCTCCAATAGCTTTCTATGTTCAACTAACATTTGTTCTTGTCCCTTTATATTTGTTATATAGAATCTACTAAGACATTTTGCACTGTGTCTAATTGTTTCATTGGTGTCTGTAGCTCTTCTTCTGAGAGTAGTAAAAGGGACACCAAAAGTTTTTAACGCTTTCAACTATTGCATTCTCGACAATTTTTGCTTGTCACTTTTTCTAATATAGGTACCAACCATTTCTGTAAAACATGAAAATATTTATAAAAACATTAAATTAGGACCGGATGTCATCTCATTCTTTAGTTTCCTCATAGATACACCCATCAATATCAGTGAAAATTGAAGTGAATGTAGCTATGAGGAAACTGAAGAATAAGATGACAACAGGTCCTGATGCTATACCAAGATTCTTGTTGCGTGACTGCAGCTCAGTGTTGGTGCCTCTGGTAATTATTACAATTACAAAAATTGATATCATGCATATTACTTGTAATGATGCTTGATTACACGGAGCCAAAAGAAGAAGCAAAACCATGGACAATATCTTGTGGATTGTTGTACGTATATAGTTTATTATAATTCATTGATGGAGATATACGAGATTTGCGATTCTTACTATAAATGAACAGTAAATGATAGTTTGTGCATGTTGTACTGGATCTGCAAATCGTTTTAAGCAAGTTATGATGTACATATTTAGCTGAAAAGTTATAAGTACATTAGTATCACCCTAACTGTCAGACACACTACGAACGCGGCGGTATTCGTAATCATGCTGATAATTTACATTCATGTTAGTGGAAACATCGGTCTTAATTACTCACAGGGTATATATACGCACTCGTTTTTCGAGTCTCATTCCATGCTCGCCGACACGTCCATAAATTATTGTACGTGCGGCCATTTTCGGGATTCAAACACGCGTGCCAACACATGTATATATAGTCATGGACACGCATACCACTCCGTAATTATCGTCGCCCACACCTCCTCCTCCTCCTACCATTGCAACCGACCGTACCGACAAAATCGACGCTTAAGCAAGGAACATCGAATGTTGTCGGAGAGGTTTTTTTCCCTTCTGTGCTCTTTTCCGAACGCGTAAGCGACATTTTTCACACTTAATCAATCATCTTAGCTTGCGGAAAAAATCCTTCCGCCTGGGGGATGGTGGCAAAGGTTCGCTTTTAACGTGAATGTTACATAAATCCGGTACTTAGTGGAGACGTGTTCGACGGCACGGTTATTGTAGCAAACCGATGTTGTGAACCTAAATTATGATCAACAAACAAAAATCTCCTTCGGAGAGAGTGGATGGCTGTTTGACATTTGTTAGAACATTCGGAAATTGTATTTTCCCCATGGTTTCGATCAGAGAAATGAACTAGTCTTAAAATATTGTCTGTTTTCTCTTCCTGTCTGGTTACATATGATCAACACAGGATATTTTTTTACTTTATAATGGCGTGCAAAATACGATAATTTATTTTGGCAGAAGTGTAGTGAAATGCTGTAGTGTTATATTACACTTCCATGCGTTTTATTTGTTATTAAAAATGTTGCACATGCGTTAGTTTAGTTAATGTGTATTAATAAACAAAAATAAAATTTTCTAACCGTGCCTTCAAATACTTTCCTCATTAGAGTAGGCTGTTTTTTAATTTTATTAAGTAATCAATGTTGATGTACATGCTAAGCTTTTGAAAACTTCAAATTTTTACAGTTGTCATACTTAAATTCAAATTATAGACGCTTGTTATTATTTACATGACATAACCAAACTATCAAAATTATGCGTTTGTATCTGCATTGTCACCAACCTTTAAAAAAAAGCGTGGTCATCTCTAATGAGGTAGTATTTAAAAGCACGGTATATGCAATATACAAGCGTGGAATCAATTTAATTATTAAGAAGATAAGAATATTTGCATTATACATTATGCAGTGCAGTTGTGACAAAAAGAGTAGCTTTAAGATATGGTCCATGGTGATTGTATCATAGATACAGGTTATTTTTGGAGATGTCAATAGATACAATTTGAAACGTCGAAGAATCAAGTTAATAGTGTATCGAAAAATTGAAAGAAATGAAGAAGACTTTAAATTCACATCAACCGTATCATATGATACACAATAAATGATTTTACCAAAAATAAGTACATAAAACTACACATAACGTAACACATTAAAATTAGTCATCTATAATATTATATTTGTGGGGGTAATAATCATTGTAAAGCAATTATGAATATGTTGCTCATGAATCGTTTAATACTTTTCTCAATTTTGTTTCTAAATATTGATTGTTTACAACTATTAAAAATAAAACGACAATATTGGCGCCCAACGTGGGGCAACATTTTTTATTGTCAAACCTAGAACTACCGTGTGGTCAATTAAATTTTCCTTTGGAGTAACCTATGGTTTCAATATTACAATCAAAAAATGTTATATGACCTATAAGTGAATTCCTCTAATTTAGTTAGCCTTGACGAATTGACGTATGTTTAACAAATTAATTAATTTTGTGCTGTAATATTAATTTAAGCCATTATGCCGCGTTTTACTAATGCAGAATATGTCGATATGGTTTTCTTGTATGGTTTTTACGATGGAAATGGACGCGCTGCAGCTGCAGAATACCTCAGGCGATACCCAGATCGTATTCTTCCTCACCACACAACATTTTCAAACGTTTTCCGCTGTTTAAGAGAGACAGGATCTTTCCCAAATCGTCGTGTAGAAAAAGATGGATAGGGAACGCCGAAGTAGTTTTAAATGCAGTTGAACGAAGTCCTTCTACCAGTATCCGTAGAATTTCTCATAGAACGGGAATTCCTCAAGCCAATGTTTGGAGAATTCTGCACCGTAATGGGCTTTATCCCTATCATTTACAAAAAGTCCAGCATTTACTTTCTGGAGATTTAGAAAATCGAGTACGATATTGCCAGTGGTTACAAAATAATTTGGAGATTATTCCACACATACCTTCTACGGATGAGGCCCAGTTTACAAGGATTGATGTTAACAGCACACGTAATTCTCACATCTGGGCGGATCAAAACCAACACGAAACAATCGTGGTTAACCATCAACATCGTTTTTCCGTCAACGTGTGGTGCGGCTTATTAAATAATCATCTTATTGGGCCTCATTTGTTTGAAGAAAGTCTTAATGCAGAGTTACCTTCACTTTTTGGAAGAAGAATTGCCGAATTACATGGAAGATATTCCTTTGGAAGGTCGTCGTGGCATGTGGTTCTCCAACAAGATGGGGCACCACCACATTTTGGGAGACAAGTGACGGTGTTTCTTAATAAAAGTTTTCCGGAACGGTGGATAGAACGATGTGGTCCTGTACATTGGCCACCTCGGTCACCTGATTTGTCTCCGTTGGATTTTTTTTTCTATGCGGTTGCCTCAAATCTCTTGTGTACATTAATGGTAAACCAGATACACGCGAGGAGTTGACTGGCCGTATAGTTTAAGCTACTAATTCTTTAAAGAATAAATTGGTAACAATTAACTGGCAACATTCTATTATACAAAGAATAGTTGCTTGTTTAGAAAATGGCGGTTCTCAATTTGAACAGTTACTGTAATTTTGTGTTAATTATCTCGCAATTTAGGAATAAATTTTCTTTTATAATTTTTTTTTTAATTAAATTCCTTCAATATCTACGAAACAAAGAGGAATTTACTTATAGGTCATATAACATTTTTTGATTGTAATAACAACCGGAATATATGGGATAAATTTGTCGGTCGAGTCGCGGAACAGCCTGTATCTTTATGTAAACACGTAAATCACCAACTACATATATGAAGCTGATGAGTTAGCAGAAAGGTATGGGCAGTTAGTTCTTCGACTTCCATTGCATATCTAACGCAATCGAACTAGTGTAGGGTATAACAACCATATAACAATAATTTTGGCAAATATGGTAGAAAAGTGAATGAACTTATATATACAACTGTGGAAAGAAGCATTTACGCACGTAACCCTAGATATTTAGGCAAATACCGTTAACCATTGTGAAAAGGAAATTGAAAAATGGTAGGATAGAGAGGTAGGAAAGACAAGATATAATACCTTTTACAATTAATTTAAATGACTCTGATTCAGAAGACAGTATAAATGATGATGAATACTATCGTTTTAGATTAATATTGTTTTATTTTAGCGTATGGTTGTCAATGTAATGAGTTTTTTAATGTGTCATAATATATAGATTTTCTTCTTCTTCTTCTTTATTGTGGCTTTGAGATAGACTATTTAGTCTTTTACTCTTCATCTGAGTGCGGTGAATCTTGGAATGTTGGAGTTGAATTTGATTAGCTATTGTTTATCTTTATTTTGATTAAGAATTAAAGTAGAACCATTTTAGGTCTTTTGTGTTTGAAGTTTTCATTTCCATCATATGCGAGTGCTCTTTTAAGATTTTGGTTTGAGTGGTTTTCCATCTGGTTATAGAAGCTGAGCGCTCTTTCCTTGATGTAGTCAATGATGGTTGGGGTAATTGTTTCATTCATTATTTGATTATTTCTCATATACCATGGAACGTTTAGTATCATTCTAAGACTGGTGTTTTGTATTATTTGCAGTTTTTTGATGTTGGTCTTGCCCATATGTACCCATATTGGGCATGCATATGTGAATATTGAACGTAATACTTGTTTGTAAAATAGAATTTTGTTGTTCGTATTCAGGTGGTTTTTTCTGCCTATAAGAGGCCATAGTTGACATCTTGTTTGTTTGGTTTTGGTTATCGTTTTTGCTATGTCATTGTGTGTGTTATAATTGCGCTTTATATCCAGGTATATTCCCAGGTATTTAATTTCTCTACTCCATGGTATAGTGTTGTTGTTGATAGTTATTTCGTTGTCTGTTGTTTTCCGATTCCTTTGAATGATTATTGCTTGGGATTTGTCTTCGTTTATTGTTGTTCTCCATTGTTTGAATCATTTTATCGTGTTGTCTAGGTGCGTTTGGAGTTCCTGTACCGCGTTCGTCGGACATCTTGATGTTGAGAGCAGTGCCGTATCATCTGCAAAGGTGGCCGTATTTAAATATCTTGATACTGGTATGTCGGCTGTAAATATTGTATATAGGTGAGGTGACAGGCATGAGCCCTGGGGGACACCCGCTGTTGGACGTTTTATTGAGGAAAATGTGTTCTGGATGCTAACTTGAAAGCAGCGTCCTTGGAGAAAACTGTTCGTGATTTTTATGATGTGTGTTGGGTAATTGTGTATTATCATTTTATATATGAGTCCCTGCCACCAGACTTTATCAAGTGCCTTTGCTATGTCAAGAAACACAGCTGCTGTCACTTGATTTTTGTTGAATCCTTCTTGAATAATCTCAGTGATTCTTGAAAGTTGTGTTATCGATGAATGTTCTTCTCTAAACCCGTGTTGATCTTCTGGTATTATGTCTGGATTGTCAGAGTGGTACTTTATCTTCTGTAGGATTATTTTTTCTATCACTTTGCTAATGGATGGTAACAGGCTTATGGGCCTGTAACTACTTGGTATTGTTTTTGGTTTTCCTGGTTTAGGTATAACTATTACTTTGGCATGTTTCCATATCTTTGGGAATGTTTGGAGTCTGATAACTGAGTTTGCTATTGCTAGAATTGACATTATTGCTTTTGGTGGGAGGAGATGACTACCTGTTGGTGATGTCTATACCAGGAGCTTTTTTGGGATTTAGTGCTTTAAGGATTGCTTTTAGGTTCTCGGCTGTGACTGGGTCGTTGCTAGGGGAGTGGGGTTCACGTATTTTTCTGCTTACTTCTTTGTGAATCTGCACTACGTGTTGCATGTCTACTTCATCCCAGTTGGGAGTGAATTGCTCTTCTAGTGATTCCGCTAGGGCTTCTGCTTTTTCTTCTGCTATATATAGATTTTGTGAATAAAGTCTAAAATAAATAAACTCAGATGTATTTAGAATTTATTTGTACTTTTTGTAGACAGAGTCCCAACAAGGTTTAACGTATTAATGGTATTTATTAATATTTCAACATGGCAACCTAATCCAAAGCTCAGATTATTTTCAAAGTACAGCTTACCTACTCGAAGCAATGTAATTTGTCAACACAGTTATGATATCACAGTGACGTTGCTTATGACGTGTATCGTGTGTTTGGTTAATTGACGTGTATTACAAATGTGAGAGGATTTTAAGTGAAGAGTTTTACTGATTATTAATCAATATAACTTTTGATTTAAATCTTGAATAGTTATTAAAATATTGTTAAATTTAGAACGTAATTTTAATAAATACATCCCTGAGAGCCGATCCGTACTTGTCATCACACAAAATCCAATTTTAATATTTATATCAGACGTTGTGTTAATTATAGCACCAGGCTTTGAATGAATATTAAAAGCTCCTAAATTTATACTTCAAATGTGAATATAAGATTCTCTATAGTAAACTTTACCCTCACATCAACATCTAACATTTTAATTGCAAAACGTTTGTCATTATGTCTAAATAGTAAAATTTTTGTTTTTGCAACAGATCAGAATATAAGCTCAAGAAACTTAATTAAAAAGAGTTAAAAAAACACGTAACAGTATTATCTTGAGTTTAAATTTAATAATAAATGTCGAAACGGTCGTCCATTTGTAATGGGAATGCATTCATGAAAATTTACCTGTCCCACGAAACTTAATGGAATGAAAATAAGCAAAAGCGCTTTGGCTCGAAGATCATAAACAATGAAAGGGATTTCATAGGGACAAAACCAAGATCCTTTTAGCTTTTATCTTTGTACGTTTATCCGTATACCTTTGCATATATACCTCCCTAGTCTTTGTACACAAACGTATGCATGTGCAGATGTCAACAATATAAGACGTAAGCAATTAAACTTTTATTGAAGTATAAAACAGATCTCGTCGTACAGCCACATGCTGCAAATACGAATGGTTTTAGTATTTTCGTTTCCCTTAACATGAACGTGCATATATTTGTATGTTACGTATACATTCCTGTGTGTATGTGTATTATGGAACGTTGCAACTAACAATCTTCAAGAAACTCTGTCCTAACATATCTGGTTACGAGTGGAAAACATCACTAATGGCTTTTCGCTGAGATAACGTTAGTTCATAACGATTAAAATGAGACCTTAGCGAATAGCAGAATGGTTTCTTTTCTAGTGAAATGGAAAATGATGGAACCATATACAGCAAAATAAGGTCGTACTCGACATCTTTTTAATGTTTAATGAAAATATGTCTCTAGTGTACGTTGAAGTTGTAGGATTAAATCATAGTATATTCCAAAAGCAAAAGTACAAAAATGTTTATTCATTGTTAGCTCTTAAAGATATTCTGTAATGTTTATGATAATTACAAATTTAAATATAAAGAAAATTGATGCCGAAATAAATAATGGTTATACGCATTAAAAGAATATAGTTTACAACTGAATTTGAAAAAGATATTTTTTCTACCCCATATCCATTAAGATACAAAGTTTTCATTAAGGTGCGAGTTTACATCCAATAGGAATGCGACATCCTAGTATTGAATCAATATTCAATATGGCTATGACTACCTATCTGGCAGATCTAAAAATTAATTACACTTGACAGTTCTCTGCAGTTTACTTATAAATTACGGCTCGTGTCGTAATTTTCATACTCGTGACTTAATAGCCGCCATTACATAAATGCTCATTGCATAATTTACTATTACTTAATTTGAATATAATGTATACACAAACTTGGTGAAAGCATAAAGTTAAAATGAGAATGACAAAACACAAATTTCAAAATAATCAACCGGTATATTGAGAATATTAATGTTGTCGTATTATTCCACACATATCAGATGGGCTATGATGGTTTCTCCAGTTTTTTTCATCAGGTATTGCGCGTCAGTAATATGTTAACTGCTTACCATATTATTTAAGCTATCGCTTCGCACGGTCACTTTCCCTGATAGCTGGAAGGTCAGCAAAATTACACCGATTTTTAACAAAGGTGATCGTAGAAACATTCGTAAGTCATTCAATATATAAGTGAGGCTCTGGATGTTCGTCAGCAGGTAGACGTTATACAGGGTTATCGCTAAATAGGTACCTACCAGGCTATGCAAATCTGAAAGAATACGTATAAATGTCTAACTGGAAATCAAAAGAGAAATTTATATGTAACCGATCAAAAATTTCTACATTTTTAGGGTCAAAATGTAGTTAAAGGTGGTCCATAACTTTTTATCCTAAACACATTTACGTAAACACCACAAGTAATTCCATTTTAAGGTTATTCCAATAAAAAAATGATGGAATGCAAATAGTCACAACCTTTGTTAGAAATGAATGGCAATTGAAAAGATTTTCTATGGCGACGTATTTTTTGTGTGTGTGAATTTTATGTGGAAAAGGTCGACAAACTCGGTGCATTACCATGTTTTTTTTCGGTAAATAGAAGTATATTATTTTGAAACTTAAATTCCTCTATATGAAAATTATTATGTTTGTATATGAATTGCGACAGGCTCGAACTCGAGGAAATAAAAATCAATTTTCGTCACTGCGTGCACGTTGGATCGCGATTTTTTTTTGTACTGGGAATGCTCATATTTTTCCTTCACTCCCTTTCTTTAATGACGCTCTTTAAAACTAACCCCGTATATACTGATTTTGCTAAGGCGTTCGACACGATTAACCACTCAATGCTTTCTGCTAAGTTACAGTCTTCAGGTGCTTCCACTAGAACTCTTACCTTCTTAAACTCTTATCTACTGAATCGCTCGTAATATGTGACCTATAATAGATAACACACACACTTTCACTAGCTCCAACGGCGTTTCACAGGGATCCAATTTGGGCACACTACTATTTCTTTCTCCTGATGCTTCTTGATTGCAAGGTTCTCGCATACACAGATGACTTAAAAATTTTAATATCATATCTTCTCCTTTAGAGTGCTTACTGCCGCAAAGAAATCTTACATTAGTTAACGAGTTGTGCAACAATAATCGAGTTTGCTTAAATGTTGACAAATGTGCAACACTCTCTTTCACTAAATCTTCAAGCGTTCTACTTTTTAAATATGCAGTCTCTCATACCACGATTTCTAGAGGTTCGCAGTTCAGTGATCTTATCAGTATCTTTTTGATAGTCATTTGTCTTTTATCTCGCTTAATAGTAACTTATGTCCTTTCGCCTCCAAGTCTCTGAATTTCCTTATACGATGTTCCGTGCTTTTGGCACTTCTGACTAATTTCATTTCAAAATATTAAATAATATCTGTTTACTTAAACTAGCAATTATTCAATTACTTAAGAATTCCAAATTAATTATAATATCATTCTTTTGGCTTCTACTGTACAAATGAGATCATTCGTTATATTTTATTTTCAAATACTTATTTCTTAAAAATAACATCTGAATAACAACGTTTATAATCTAAAGTAAAATTCTTCTTATAAAGCAAATATTATAATCACGTACGACAATTTTCTCAAATACCCCTTTGTATGACACGATGAAAACTAGATTTCGACGCCGCAAGTATGCTCGTGTTATCAATAGCCTTTTATTTAACAATACCCTGGGAACCGAGCAATTGAATCTATTACATCGTATGCGTCGTGTGCAAAAGTTCCTTCTTGGAGAAGTCGAGAACCTTCTAGAATCCAGAAGCAGGCGTGTTTCACCCCTCTCCAACGGTACGAATAAAAAGGCAAGATCGCTTAAAAATTATTATTAATGTTTTGTTAACCGCCTAGTGACCATCGACATATCTAAGTAATTTTAAGTGTAGACTATTGGCGGTCGATGGCTATCAAATGTTTGATACGTAGTCCAGTAGCAATTTAAAATATTAAGATTGTTACCACAGTTTACGTAATATAGCAGTGTCGAAAGCTAGTCAAGTGACGATTTAACGTGCCTAGTGGTTCTTAAAATTATCAAATGATCATTAGTCCAGTCTAAGAGAAGATTCGGCAGATCACGATAATTCACCTTATGGGAATTTAAAGCAATCTTGATACTAACCCGTTGCCGTCAGATTCCGTTTCCTGTCAAACTACCGAAGAAATCCATCTCGTCTTCGGGGAAAGTCATCGACCCGTCGCATACCCGCCAACCACGATTATTATCGTATCTGCACACTTCAAGGTAATTAAAATATTACTTATGTCCCAGAGCGCTTAAACATTATTGTACCGTCGCTAGAATAAAACCAAAGGCCATTCCTTCTGGTTTTGCAGCAATACATCTGTATTATATAGTTCCGTCGGTAGTGTCAAAATAGCTTTGAGAATTAATCCATATCTCTTTGTTCACATTGTTATTAGAATAATTACACTACTGTAAATAATGGTATTAATCTGAAATTTCGAGTTCATTGTTAGAATCTTTGTACTATTGCCTATAATATTGTAACTTTAAGTTAATCTTTTAAAAGTTCCAATACGAATTATTCACTTTGTCAAATTAATATATACATTAGTTGGTGCATTTTGTTCAAACTTTAATATCCGTATTTACCATTTGTATTTTTAACTAAGATATTGTAATACGTTATTTGTGTCAATCTTTGTGTAACAATAATTTATCTATCTGGCCAGATTATCAAGTTAAGAATTGTGTAATCTGATGTAAGATGTGGAAATGAAACCTCTGTCTATTAGTGTTAAATGTTTATTGTACCTTGCTTTCAATTATTTCATGTAATAAATATTGTTAAGTTTACGACACTTGTGTTCTAAATTGATTATCCTTCGTTTCGTGAGGTAATTTAATAAGCTCAGTGAATGTTTCTTACTTTCTTTCACTAACATATCTAGAGCCACGATATGCTAATTCTAGTGATAATAAAATTATGATCCTATTAATCAAAGTGAGTGGCGTCCAGTAATAACTTTATAAATCATCACAAGATCATTCAAGTAAGCAGTTAGCTATCTAAAAGAATCAACACCGGTTACCTGAGGACCTTTTGATTGGGGATTGAGAAGCATAAGATTAAGGTAGGTGAGTTTTGTCATTAAATTAAATATGCGCATTCATTCACTCTTTGTTCAATTATTAGTCATATAGGTTCATTATAATACTAAATATTAAACGACCCTGAGATACTGGATGCAGACTGTGCTACTGGGCTAATCACTCTGTTCTCGCATCCAGTACCGTTGCTGATTAGAAAATATTTATGTAACAAACCAGTTAACCCTTTAGTACCTTAAACAATGTGTTATGGAAAATAATTAGCAACAACGATCCTGCAAAAGCGTTTTCTAAAATACATATCAGTTAAAATGGATGGCACTTAACCACAAGGCGGCATTGATTACGATAGTCTATTGAATAGACATGGTTTCACTTCCTTATGTAAAAGACACGACGAATCAAGTTATAACTTCCTTCTAAAACTCGTGAATAATGGCATTGACTCACCTGCTCTTCTTTATCAAGTTATTTTCTTAGTGACATTGTATGCCCCACTTTATCGTATGTGTACGAATGCCAACCGTTCTGACCCCTTCTGGAGTTAGTAATTTCTTCATTTCCTGTATTACACTGTCAGTAATGTCTTCTTTACACTAAGTACAATCTAGATTTTTTGTCATTTTGTTTTGCATAATATGTATATTTAAGTTTTCTTCTTATTATTTTTATTATTGACCCGTATTATCAATTATTGTTAATTTTTGTGTTTTACCCTGTAAATAGATGTTTCTCTTGGATAATGGAGATTATTATTAATAACTTAATTAAAAGTTTTAGAATTTATAGAAGTGAAGCAGAAGAAAACGGAGCTAAGAAAAATAATGTCGCTACTAAAAGTATAAAGCAAAATTTAAATTTAAAACTACCTTCAATTATTATTAATTAAAGAAGATTTACTGAATCTATTGAGAAGTTCTCGGAAATTACTACATTTGAGAAGGCTTGGAAATATTCAGTCTGAATTGAAGCCGAAGCCAAGCTGGCAATAGAATTAAAGCATATATTAAACAAAACTTTTGCCAAGAAGAAAGCAATATTATAACCTGAGGTTATCCCGATTTCTGATTATTTTCCTGTCGACCACACTATCAACGTGATCCAGCCTTATATCCCGTATTCTGATTTCTACCGCTGACTAGATTTATAATCGTATCCAAGCCGTATATCCAGAATGAAGGGTAGAGTTCCTTTGGATAAGTACTTTTCCCGCTTATATCGATAAATATTCAATAAAGATTTGAAAATTCTCAACTAATAGTAATCGATTCAGTTCATAAAGTTGACCCTGTATCGTACTCTCTGCTATTACCTCGCGATGAAAATTTCAACAAATGTGGATAGAAGCTAATGAAAGCGCTTAGAAATTGGATCTCAAGAAAACCTAAATTGCCACACTTAAAAAATTTTTAACGGGCTTCGACTCAGATTAGACTTTAGAAAAACATATTTTACGGATACCAGAAGAATGCACAGAAAAAATTATTACGAATTGTACTATTAAGTTCTCTCATTTTGGAAATTTAAATTCAGAACAGATTCAGCAAAGTTGTTTGGATCTCTTGAAGTTTTTGCTTTTGACAAGGATTCTCAGATGGATGCAAATATTACAATTTACAAACATTTTAAAAGATCGTTTAGTTAATGGTAGAAGTGGAGCAAAATTGAAGAATTTGGGAGAGGTCGTATTTTTACAAAAAAAAAATATTATTTTTCTGATCTCATAATTCGTTTGATTTGTTAAATTATTAATGCCTCTGTTTGTCTTTATACATAAATAAAAGAAGCTTTTTTCATACTGAAGACTTAGTATGAAAAACATTAACAAAACCAGAATCTTCAATTAATGTTTCATTATAAAATGGTGCGTCTTGAACTTTATCTTCTTCAAGAATTGTATCATCTCTATAGCATAAATTAACTGTAGCAAGTGCATGGAAAAGAAGATTCTTTCGGGAAAGAAAGGGTTTGTTGACACAAACAAATATGCTTAGATAAGATTTTTGTCTTTGAATCAAGCAAAATTATATTTGATTTTAACGTCTTACATGTATGAAGCAAGAAAATATACATGAAACTCTAACATTTTTCATTTTTGTGGTTAGCAAATACTTATTTGCACATATATGTTTCATTCGACATATTTATATTCAATTGACCCAACAAAGTCTTTCTTTCCGCGTGCATATTTAAAATGTTGTCAGAGTTTAATAAAGCAGACATCAATGGTTTCGAATTTCTGATGCAAGTATTATCCATAACCTCTGATGAATGACATTCTTAATTTTCTGCATCTGTTACCTTGCTCAAAAATGACATAAGAAGTGATAATAATAACAATATAAGAAGGCGGGTAATCGTGTAGGTGCTGGAATTCTTCTTCTTTTTCTTCTTCTTTTAGCTAGGGTCATCCCCTGTTTGCCTGGCCTGTTGCTATTCAGCGGATGAGGAAAACCAACTTTGTCCCCATGTCGTGGGAGGTCGTCCTTGTTGTCTCTTTCCTTTTGGTCTCTCATGTTTCCATATGTATATGTTAGCCTGTTGGTTTGCATTCTCTCGACATGGTCATTCCATTCCTTCCTTCTCCGCTTACTCCATTTTACCATATCCTGCACTCCGCATCCTTCTCTTATGGATCTACTCGTCTGTCTATCTGGTAACGTGAAATTCGGTATTTTTCTGAGAATCTTCATTTATACTATTCTAATTTTTTGTTTAATTTGTGAACTATATTAGTATTGGGTAAACCATAGCTTTGTATACTCGTACTTTACATTCCTTAGTAAGTATTTGTGCCGCCAGACCATTGTGTTTAGATACCCTATGCTGGAATTAGTTTTTAAAAATATTTCCAGAAATTCATCGACAAACAACTTCGCAAAGGAAATCTTGCAACAGGGCAGTATATCATTATTATAATTTCCATCCTTTTGATTCCACTGATAGTGTTGCAAATTATAGTTTCAATTAATGAATTGAAATATTAATTATGGACATTTTAATCGTACTACTTCATATGTTTTTGTTATAAATTAGCGCTAATACTTTTGAATAACTAAATACACATATTTCATTTAACCCCAATTAAATACTAAATGCTATATATATCTTTTTTCTGGCACGTTAATCTGACATGAACCAGCACAATTTACATAGAATATTAAATGGGACATGATAGGCACTTAAATGGGATTTTATGTTGTTAAATTACCCGAGAGAGAAGCACAATACTTGGTTATGAATTTTTAATTTTTAAATTGTATTACTCTTTAAGTGTATGTAATTAAACAATATTTTATTAAAATCTAGTCTAATGTTTGCCATCCGATCCTGTTTATTTATGATATATTAGAATAATCTCGACGGGAATGATACTTCGGTTATCGGAAATTCGGAATGTTATTTATTTCTATAGAAGACATTTTATTTTAACCTACGACCTACTTAGATAAATCGATTTAATTTTTCATTTCCTTTCATGTTGCTACTTTTCTTATATGGGAATGCCGAACAGACGTTCAATTTAAATGAGGAGTAATTTTTTAGTTTTATTTATCTAAATAGCTTTAGATGCTAAAAATATATTTGCTATATTAATCATTGTTTATTACGCTTTTAGAAGGTCAATATTGTATATTTTATGAATAACATAAATTTACAGTCAACCCTATTTATCTATAGTTTTAAAAAATATCTATACTACTAAGAACATTTGAAAATGTAGGTAAAATGAGAAACAATAAAAATATCATAAATATACCAATGCTGTCATAGCATTCATCATACAATCTGATGTATTATGTTGATGTCTTAGGTGTAAAACCTCGTACCCACTAAATATTCAAAAATACGATTTTTGCTCCAATTGCACGATTTTGGCAAACGATCACAAGCCACAGCCGATTGAAAAACAGTAAATAAATGCTCATGCCGTTATTAGTGAAATAAACGTTTCAAAACACGAGGAGTGAAATTTGATGATAGTTTGATCTTCTAGGATGTCACAGCGAAGAGATAGACAATGACACCTCTAATAACAATCAAAAAAATTTCAGGAAGAAAAGCTACAAAATGTCTATATGCATGGGTAGGGAAATGACGCAAGAGAAAACCTTCAATGTGTCGATAAAGAATATCAAGTTGATTCATAAACTCATAGTAACTATGTGCCAGATGCAAGAGAAACTGGCATTTCAGATTCAGATAATAATAAAAACGAAAATGTAGTAACGAGGAGATCTTTAGAAAGAAAGAAGAAACAAACTAGATAATAATCTTTTTTTTAATTCTAGAACAAAAAGCTTCAAGACGACTATACGAATGGGGAGTGAAATGACGCCACAAAAAACCTTCAATGTGACGAAAAAGAAGTTGAAGTAAATTCATAAACTCACAGTAACTATGTGCCAGATGAAAGAGAAACGAGCGTTTCACATTCAGATAATAATAAAAACGAAAATTTAGTAAAGAGAAGATCTATTAAAAGAACGAGGAAACAAATAGATAATACCTTTTTTTTAAATTTCAGTAAGAATTGTTACAAAATGAGTAGGGTAAACCGTACAGTGGTTGGACAGCGTTAGTTATTGGACAAGCTAACTTTTTATTTAAGAAATAAGGTTTCTGTAAAGGTAAGACTTTATTGCTACCCGTCAGAGCGACACCTATGTTATTTCTATTCAATAAATTAGTACTCAGTGACTATTTTACAGGTTTCTGTAACCTTAGGAATTTTTATCCTCATTCCCGCCATTTCTCCAGTTTTTTTAAGCAGTTCGGTTAAGAAACGTCTGTGCCATGATTTATGAATATCGGCTTTATCTTGGGTGTTTTTTTGAAAAAGTTTTATTCTGTATTCAAGAGGTAAGTTTGTAAATTAATAATCACTATTAATAATAGCTTGCTGGTTTTTTGTTAAAATAGCACCGTGTCCAATGACCGCCTAGAAAAATCTTAGATGAAAACAGTGATTGGACAACTGTCCAATTACTATATTTTAAATTAATTTGTACTCTATGCATCTTAATTTACCACATTTGAAGCCGTGTAAGTATGTCGTTTTAATTTTGAAATAGCTTTATTCAAGATAGTTATTGGACGGGTGGTGTCCAATAACACAATGCATAAAATTTTATATTAAGACAGTAATTGGACAGTGGGTTCTGTCTCAAATTGTGTTATCAAAAATGTGTTGACTACAAATTAACTAAGGAACGACTTATTTTGTATATTTTAGATTGCTTTTGATTGACTTTAAATTAAAAAATCCTGGACACCGAGAAAGTTGTTGTCCTCCTCCAGTTTTGACTACTGAAGAAGAAAACTCTTTACCAACGTAAGTCAATAAATTTACTGATAAATAAATAGGTCACGTTCTTTATTAATGTATATGGATATTAGATTCTGCAAAAATAGGTTTTCCTAGGAAAATATATGATATATTAACCAGTGTTCAAAAATTTCTTATTGACAATCCAAGGCAGAACCCTTTTAAAGATAATCGTCCTGGAGATGGTTGGTTAAAGGTAAGTGTGGTGCCTGTTAGGTTTCTAGGTATTTGTCGTATTTACTAAACAATTTCAGGCATTTTTAAAACGACATCCCAAAATAGCAGAAAGAACCAGTGAAGCAGTGTCGTATGCAAGTGCTTGCGTCACAGAAAAGGATATTCGAAAATGGTTTCCAGAAGTAGAAACTTACATCAATGAAACAAATTTGCGCTATGTTATAACGGACCCATCGAGGGTTTACAACAGCGATGAGACTGAGTTTCAAATATGTCCTAAAACTGGCAAAGTTTATGCCGCCAAAGGGGCAAAAAAGTTTATACCGTTGAGAAAGGTGCTTCAAAGGAAATCATCACAGTTATGTTTACTTTTACGGCAAGTGGAACAAATTGTTGCCCTATGGTTATTTACCCTTACAAGAGAATCCCAGAGAAAATTGCGACAACTATCAAACCTAAATGGGGGATACGTAGAAGCGACAATGGTTGGATGACGGCTATAACCTTCTCCGAATATATATCAAATGTCTTTTATCCACATTTGATAGAAAACAAAATTGATTTTCCGGTGATTCTTTTTGTAGATGGACATAAAGCACATTTAACCTACGAACTAAGTTTAATATGCAAAAAACTACAGATAGAAATAATTGCATTGTGTCCTAATTCGACACGGATTTTGCAACCTGCCGACGTATCAGTATTCGGTCCATTTAAGTCAACTTGGAAGCAAAGTCTTAGAGAAAGGCAAATTGAACATCCTGGAGAGATTTTTAACAAAGTGTCTTTTGCTCCACTTTTAGAACGGGTGGTCAATAAATCTATGAAACCGGAAACTATAAAGTAACGGTTTCAAACGTTGTGGATTGTACCCTTTTAATCCTAATGCTGTCGACTACAGCAAATGTTTGGGAAAATCAGAAGAGCATTCTGATACACAAAATCAAAATGAAGAATCAATAATTATGACGTATCGCGATTTTGCGACAATTGTAGGATCAGAGAAAATTAAAAAATTTGAAGACATTGATGTAATCTCTAAAGAGGATGAATGTTCCTGGGATCTTTATAAAATATGGCAATATTTTAAAAGTAATGTAGAAAAAAAAATCATATTATTCAAAATAGGGTTATTGCGATGGCTTCGACCTCAAATGAATCACCTGATCCGACGGCTGAAATCTCAAATGAATCACCCGATCAAGTCGAAACAATTGAACATTTTATAGGGGTGGTAGAAAATAACGAAACTATTACTGATATTTTTGAAAGAGGGAGTGTGGGAGACGAAAACGATGCAAGACCTATTGGTGAAGAAATGGTTAAGCCCACGACTTCCCATTACGATGAAAAGATCAATAATTTACAACCAGAAAAAAAGACCTCTTTCCTGAAAGGAAAGGAAAAAGGCAAACTGAAAGACTGCCGTTTGCAATGACATAACACACTTTCCAGGAGATGTGTAGAGAAAAACAAGAAAAAATTCATAGATTAAATCGTTAAAAAGATGAAATGAAACGTAAAAGGGAAGAGTCTAAACTTAACAAAGCTAACACCGAAAAAACAAAAACGGGTTCTTCTAAATTGTGATGTTGGCAAAGGTGTGATTCATGGTACAAATAAGATTTTATTGCAATGCGACTCATGTAATAACAATTTTCATAAAAAATGCGTTCCACAGTCACATCACATACATATTATACCATCTGAAGAAGAAGACAAATATGTAAGTCACAATTGCTATCGCGAAGAAAGTAATAGCATAAGTGAGAATAATTATTCTGATGTGGAAGAATTATATAATAAGTACTTAAACGTAAAACACTCAATTATTAAATAAATAATTATTAAATTAAATAAAACTGGTGTCCAATAACTGTCAAATTATTGTCCAATAACCATAAAAAGTGTCCAATCACTGTCCTTTAGTGCAATCATTGTTTAAAAAAATTATAATTTTGAACATAAAAAATCTTACAAAAACTAATCATTCCATTCTTTGGTCAATACTTTGAGGAATACATCTTGATAATTTCATCCTCTAAAATGACATATTACGTTGAATAAAATAATATAAAAGATAGTTATTTTCTCAAGTGTCCAATAACTATCGGGTTTACCCTATATGAATGGGGACGGAAGTGATACAATATCAATGTGGCAATATAGATGATGAAGTTGATTCTGAAACCCACGGTAAGTATGTACCAGATGAAGGAAAATCGAGCGTTTCAGATACAGGTAATAATAAAAACGAAAATTCGTAAAGAGAAAATCTATTAAAAAAAAGAAACAGTGAGGGGAATGAATGATGCCAAAAAAAAACCTTCAATGCGACGAAAAAGAGGGTGAAGTAAATTCATAAATTCACAGTAACTATGTGCCAGAAGAAAGAGAAACGAGCGTTTCGGATTCAGATAATAAAAAAAAACGAAAATTTAGTAAAGAGAAGATCTATTAAAAAAAAGTAACAGTGAGGGAGTAAATGATACTATAAAAAAACCTTCAATATGACGAAAAGGAACGTGAAGTAAATTCATAAATTCACAGTAACTATGTGCCAGAAGAAAGAGAAACGAGCCTTTCACATTCAGATAATAAAAAAAACCAAAATTTAGTACAGAGAAGATCTACTTAAAAAAAGAAGAAGTGAGGAGAGTGAATGATGCCACAAAAAAACCTTCAATGTGACGAGAAAGAAGGTGAAGTAAATTCATAAATTCACAGTAACTATGTGCCAGAAGAAAGAAAAACCAGCGTTTCAGATTCAGATAATAAAAAAACGAAAATTTAGTTAAGAGAAGATCTATTAAAAGAACGAAGAAACAAAGAGATAATACCTTTGTTTTTAATTTCAGGAAGAATTGTTACAAAACGACTATATGAATGGGGAGGGAAATGGTACAACAGAAAAACTTGAATGTGACGATAAAGAAAATGAAGTTGGTTCATAAACCACAGCACGTATGTGCGAGATGAAAGAGAAACGAGCCTTAAAGGTTGAGATAACAATAAAAACAAAAATTTAGAAGAAACAAAAAGACAAAAAATACAGAAGAAACAAGACAAATCGAAATGGAAAAGACAAATAAATAAGAAGCTACAAATGAAGGGAGAAACACATTTATCTACTAGAAAGGAAGAGCACGACAATGAAGTGAAGAAGGCTGCTAGAAAATTATTAGCTACTTGTGAGTGCATTTCGAGTGCGAGGTCTTGCAATAAGATAGGTGAAGGAGTGAAAAAAGATGTATTTGATGGGTTTTGGAAATTGAACTGGGAAAATAGAAAAAGTTACGTAAGATCTTTCGTCAATTATGAAAGCAATAGAAGATGCTGTATGCAGACTGATTTTCGAAGAAACGAAACTTGTTATTACCATCTTCAAGTAGTAAGAAATGAGAAATTAAAAGTCTACATAAAATTATTTCTTGGTGCCTTCATTAGCAATGAAAGAAAGATCAGTAAGAGATTGTGTGAAGCGTGTTTATTTTTCCTATACAAATAAGGCGTAATGCATGTTAGATACTCATAATTACCATCCCTTGGCACATATTTACGAAGTAAAATGGACTAACGTTATTCAATTGAAATATCTTACTTCCAACATATATAAAAAATAACCAAAATTTTTCTACCCAACAATATATTAACCCTTCTGAAATGTTTAAAAGGATACTTAAATAATGTACGAGTATTTTAGAAAGAACATTATATTCGCTTCAACTACCCTGACAGTTCTTTGTAAATGTTTTTATATTATTCGTATGACAAAATTTTTAATGTTAAACATTCCTTTTCAATTCTGGTGTTTGTAATACGATATTTACATAATACATATATGTTTCGTTTACAATTGTACATACATATCAATATCGTATTTTTAACATACTTAGTATAAAAAATATAAAAACAACAATTAAGTACAAACACATGAATTTAAGAATACGCGAATTTTCGACATCTCCCTTCTCAAGGACTGGAATACGTTGCCACTTTAATAATTCAATATGTAAAGAGTCCTGTTTCAGCCTTGGATGCGAAAACACAGCCGAATTTTGATGAGTTGGCAGTTCTTCATGCGACCAATAATCAGTAAATCGAAATAAAATTAATCATTCAGTCTTATAGCAATTTCACGTCAATATAAAACAATAAAACAGAAATTTTCTTAAATTAATAACCCTAACCTCACATTTTTAGAAGGTTAACAAAACCCATTGAATTAGAAAGAAATTTATATCTAATATTCTTTTAAGAAAAAGTTAAACACACTAAGCAAGCAGAATTTGCCAGATTATTAAAAAAGAAACATATCTTAATAAGATATCACTGCCGGTTGTAGGTACACTTAGTTGCAAAAGCAATTTCAAATGTCAGAACACCAATCTCTAACACTCAGGCTTACTGTGAAGGCCAAGTAGTATTGACTATATTAAAGACAGAAGATAAACATAAATATTTGAATGGTCCCATTGATTCACTATGCATATATATAAAAGACATTTACTGTTTCTAATTTTCATTTTGTTATTTGGTAAATAGTAATACGTATAATACATACAACATTTTCTACAAGACTAAACTGAATAAACTTTAGTTACCGAACAAAGAAATAGTGGCTAAACAAATGATTATCGCAAAAAGAATGAATGGAAAATTAGTCACTGTCATTCCTGAGATAAAAATGTGTATAAAAAGGGGTTTCTAGACGCAGGAGGGGATTATTATTAGTTCAATTAGTAATGTGAACATTAGATGTAAAGTGATAAAAACATATTCAGCCATAAGTACAAGTAAGTTCTAATAAATATTTTTAGTGCGTGTAATAGTATTTTAATCAATCAGTGTTAGTGTCTTCATCGTGTTGTTACTGTTATATTTAATATCGCTTGGTTTTATTTATATATCCCAACTAACGAATATACAAACGTTAAAGTAATGTTGACTACTCTGGAAAACATGCGCGCGATATGTTTGTTCGACAATGGATGTCCGCAAGAGCTGTTGCTCGAGAATTAAATACTAGCCATACATCTATATATACATAAATTGCTGCGTAAATGAACCGTGGAGAATACAATTCGAAGGCAACCAAGGACCAGGTAGACGAAGAGCTACCACAGATGAAGAGGACAGAACTTTATCACAATATGTCAGGCAGCATCGATTTACCAGCTTCCATTCGGCGGTCAACGAAAGTGTTTTCCCTGCTAGTACGAATACTGCACGAAGAAGACGGATCTCTACCGGCTTAAAGGTTATATTGTGGCGGTGAAACCTTCACTACCGGAAAGATATCGGCATGATATGTTAATATTTACATAAACCTACCACAGCCAAACTATTAACAGTTCATACAAGTCATATGAGAAACATCTATCCTGTTCCGACTATATGACTAAAGCAGCCTTTAATCCCGTCACTACCTACTGCTCTTATCTCTATTATCTCAATGATAAGAACATCTAGATTTATTGTATTTAAAAGAAATTCATTTCTGTAGTTTAAACTGCCAGGTTTCACTGCCCCACTTTATAATAGTTCAAAATTTATTTAAATTATTTAATACACAGTTGTGACTAATGAATATAGAATCATAAATTATACAAAGATATTAAATTTTGTTGTATGTGTCCGTTCTTCCTTGCATAGCAATCGCTTTCCAAACAAATTTTCTTTAGCTTTATTAGCTACAATTAATACAGTCTGCAATAAATTATCTCCGGAAATTTCCGAGCTTGCAAGAAAAATTTTTATATGAGAGGTAATAATATGATGCAGAGTCTTGTCGTTTAATAAGAAATATACACGAACCTAGATTACAAATAGCTGCAATCAGTCTGGCTTACTTTTTTAATTAACAATGTCGGCTTTTTAATTTTGTCTCATCATTGCTTCTTGTGACTCTTAATTTAATTAAGGAGGATAAAAGTTATGTTCTTTATTTATCAAAGTCCATCCATCCGTCCGGCTATTATTTTATCCTTAGATACCCGACGAATAGAAATGCTTATCCCGGAATATAAGTCAGACTGATGAAACATGTCTTTCTTTTCAATTCGATGCGAATTCGAAAGCTCAAAAGCTCCCGAGGAACTTACCTTTCAAGTAATATTTCAACTTCAATTACATTTAGGAGGTCAATGTTTTCTCTATCAAAGGAAAAAAGAAAATAAAGAAACCGGGGAAAACGTTCCTTGGGGATTTTTATCAAACGTTTAATTTCATTGATGTATATGGTTGAATACTGTTGAGTGAAACTTACGTCTAATTAGGGAATGGAATAATTACTGAAAGTGTGTGTGTGTGTGTAGGCACCCTTCAATTATCTCTATATGTTGGGGTCCTATCGTCTCCTCCTACTTTAGCTAATTTATGTAGAATAAAAGTTTCGCTAAAAGGACCCGACCCTCGGATCTGTATTACATCAGTTACTATGATAACGTTACAATTTCATTATGCTAAAGTAAATTCCAAGAACTTTTCCTAGAACTCAGCTATTAATTATGTGTTCAACGTATATAATTAACTATTCGCTTTACATATATATTAGAATTTGAATTAATATATTATGAGCAGCACCAAGAACTTCACAGCACTTTCTATAACGACACTTCATATATTATTCACATCTACCGTATGCACTCTTTTCAAATAAATTAGTTTATAAAGTTTAACTCTATTTAGCACACCGGTATAGACTGAACTAAATAAATAAATAAGTCTATACACGTGAATAACGACAGTGCTATTGATGTAATATACAAAAGGACAATGACAATTTTCACATATATTATATAAATACATAAACAAGAAATAGGATAATATTGGGTACATTTCGCTGTAGAGCAACCTTAGACACGTGTTTCAGACTCGTTAGGCATCGTCAGTACGGTGTAGCGAAGGAATATTCTTGGCGATAGAAGCAAGATGAAGACTATCGGGATCACAAACCGCAATTTGCAGTTTCTGTCAGAAGATTCCCAGATTTGAGGACAACAACCGACATCGCCGCACACATTGTCAACCCGCGTGCCTTACCGAACCCAGAAATAATCAAACGTAACAGTATCGACTTTTTAGGGAATATAACTATACTAGTGTAACTACATTCATAGTATTTGAAAGCATTACGAGGGAAAAATATCTATACTTACAGTAAATGGGTTATGTTTATTATCTTTTCATTCCGACTTTAACAAATTATTTAGATATAAAACTAGCTCAATTAAACTTATTTATACTCTATAAAATTGTCAGGGCGTTAGGATCCTTTTGGTGAAGAATATTACTTTCGTATAAATGAAAAGCAGTAATAACACATAAAAATAAAGTATATTGGACTTAAATACATAAACTCCAACATAAAGGTTATAATCAATTCGAATAAAAGAAAAACAAAAAACTGTTATGGTGAACTATATAAACTTTTCTATACTGGAGTAAATGAAATGGAATGAATACACAAGTAGGTATACAATTTGGTTTAACTATTAAAATCTACGTTTAGGAAAATCATAATTAATAAGGCAATTCTTTATACCTATCTGCGAATAAACTTTAAACACCATTCAAATAATTAATTTATGATGAAATATTATTATAGAATAACTCTTACAAAAACACTTATTCTTATACTAAATTACTTATAAATTATATGCCCATTATCATTAAATTTCTGAATATTTTAAAATCGATTTTTAATAAATTTGTAAGTACTTATCTTAATTTTTCTAATACGTTGTGGTATTGTTTTAGATCATTTTATCTTCGATATCTTGTCTGGATTCTCCTATTTCTGTGTGTTCCTCTTCGTTCTGGATACTATTCTTGGACCGCAATTACTTCACTGGACTGCTTATCCGAAGAATTTTTAGTTATACTTCTTCTCAATGTAGGTATTGTTTAACTTAACACTTTAAAATCACTATTTATTGGTCTATATTGTTACTTGTAGGTTCGAATACGTTTTAATCTATGAAGACTTTATACTGGTACAATGTTTTAATATTTTTGTATTATGTTAGTATATAAATCGTAATATAAAAAGCCGACATTCACAGGTATTTATACAATTTCTTTTAATAATACGCTTTTAAACTAAAATTCGGAGAGCGTCCTTTTTAAGCGTCTCTACTCTGTGAAAATTTAAATTACTCTCCTTTTGTTTTTTCTTTTCTTAATAATAATGTATGAGATTGCTTTGATTTTATACATAGGTAATGTGTATACTAAGTTGTCTATCTTTAAGTAATTAAATATAAAATTGTTTTTTAGTATCCTATAACTGTTATAATTCAAATTTACCTTAATTCTTGGGCTTTTATTAACTTCTGAATTTTATTAATAATTTCTTAGACATTTAAATATCATTTTTAAAAGTTGAGTCATTCTATATTAATTTGTATCATAAGTTGCCTAGTTTCGAATTCTATACCTACATGCTCTTAGTATATAAATATTAGTATAATATATGTGTGTGTGTGTGTGTGTATTGAAAAAAAGAATATCTTCTTGATAGTAGTGGCATAATGATGAGCAAAAGTAATAACAATATGACAATTGGTTGTCATTTAGAAAACATTGACAAATATAGAATGTAAATCAAATAAGTATGAATGAAAATGTAAACAATAAGCATAGGACAATCGGTATTACTTATGCAGTTCCATTAAAAGGTTTAGGTCTACCATAAACTGTTCAATTAATGTAATTATATAAATAATAACGATACAACTATGTAATTAAAAGAATTATGAGTAGAACTGTTGATATTATGACAATATAGAATGTAAAATCATTGAAGTATAAATGAAAGTGCAAGCAAATAAGCATAGGACACCGGTAATACTTATGCAGTCCTATCAAAAGGTTTAGGTTTACCTAAGACAAATATGTTTGATAGCCAAATACACAAATAATAAACGATGCAACTATGTATGTGTTTGTAGCTACAGACATATATGTTCCTACCTTGTTTGGTTTCGTCAGTGCCATTACTACCAAGAAGATATTCATTTTTTCAATACATTTTTATATATATATATATAATATATCGGTCATTTTCAAAAAGCTTATATTACTTCCAAGAAATATACACTTACCGATTGCACTGTTATACTGTTTGTAGTGATATTTTAGATGTTTAGAAACTAATTATTAACTTGTAAATCGAAATTTTTACCATCACTTTATTATCATTACCATTACGTATTGGCTGTTTTGCGAACGTGACGGTAATGTTTGAACAGTAGTAAAACAGTGTTAGAAATGTTACATCTAGAAAGAAAGACTTGAGGTTAGGAAATATAAAACTAGCAGTGGTTTAAAATATTGGACGAATGTGATGATAACGATGGCTACTATCAGACGTAAATTGTCCCATGGGACGGTAATGTTAAGAGGAAAAAATACGCTGTTTGAAACGTACCTTTTCTTATAGAAAAAAAACCTGTATAACGGCAGTTCTTTTTGTAAAACATGGACTCCCAACATCCACTTGGCTATAGAAGATCATAAAAGTAAACAAACGATCAACCGGCGCTCTATATTGTTTAAAATTCATAAGATATAAACAAAGTATGATGAAATATAGAAAGCCAAATTTGAAAAATTGAAAAAGTATAACGTGACGGTAATGTACAATGGAATATTTAAAGTTTAAAAATAAAAGGAGATTGCAATTTTAGATTATTTTTTGTCTTCAAATTGACACACCATAATGTAAAATACCTAAAAAAATAGGACGCCGTAATATCATTTTAAATAAGATTGTAATTATAGGGTACATGTAAATTTAAAGGTTATTGAAAATGACCCATATATATATATTATGTAAAGGTTTTTTCCTTTCTCTTCTTCTTTTAGCCGTTTATTTTAGAATATATGGACGAAAAATCTGGATGGTATTGGTTGTCACTTTTTTTTTATAAAGGTGGGGTTACATTAAAAATCATTTTACGTTTCAATATTATTTATAATATCTTTATCAGAAGAGACATAGAAGTTAAAATATAAAAAAAATCTAATGCTACGATTTTTAAATATTTTTGAAATTTTTTATACTAAAATTAATCTATAACAGTCCAAGCTTGAAGGATTTTCAAGGAGTCTGCTTGGAGCAATGCAGCAATAAAAGATAAAAGCCTGTGGAGTTTGAAAATCCAACACTAGTTAGTACTACATGTATACAAAGACTACCCAAAATGTTGTAATTTAAACAATATAAAATTTATTTTCAAATGTAAATATGTTTCATAATGTCGCCATATGACGAATTTTTTTTTTAATAAGGCCATTAATCTTTGCACAATCACGTCATCATCATTTTCTTTAGATGACAACCTTCAAGCTGTTTTCTTCTGCTTTTAATAGACCTTCTTACTGTTTAAACGTCTGATGTAAAACAATTGGCACCTTACATTACCATTTATTTAAATAAAGTGACACATTTACAACACAACTTCAATCGTTATAATTTAGTAAAAATAATAATCAAACATACACAAAATATTAAACAAATTAATAAACAAAACTTAACGCAAATGATCAAAGTACCCCGTCCAACCATTTACCATTGACCAACACGATAGCAAACACTTCCTGCTGCTTTCAATAATATCCGGCCTAATTTGTTGCATTGCATCACGAATTCTTTGTTGTAAATCTTCCAAGTTGTTTTATCTATTGAAATAATTCGATTTTAACTAACCCCCTAGATAAAACTCTATGGGCGTAAGACCGGGAAACGCGCTGGCCACTCAATTGGTCCCTGCTGCTCTATCCACCTTACTGTAAGTGTAGCATCAAGGTATTGGCGGACTTCTGTGCCAAAATGAGGAAGCTCTCCATCTTGTTGAAACCAAATATTCTCTGAGATACTTCATCATCTTCATTATTATGAAAAAGAGCTGTCAATGCTGGCACCAATCAAAATGCCAAAAATTGTAAATATTGGATAGCAGTCATGTGTCCTTCAAAAAAGTAAGGTCCTTGTAAACTCCATCCTATCATTTCCGCCCATACATATAATTTGTCTTGATGTTGATTGTGTGATATCTGAATCCAATGAGGATGTTGCGTTACCAATACCTATAGCAATGGCGATGTACTGATCCGTTGAGGAAGAAAGTGGTTTCATCAGAAAAAGTAATTTTGTTTAAAAATTGTGATTTTGATCGCATTGTAACATTAATTCTTCACAAAATTGCAGTCGGCAGTCTAGATCAATAAACTTTGGTACACGTTGTTATCTAGGGCAAGTTGCCTGATGATGATCCTCTGCTTCAAGTATCAATTTTAATTTTGTTTCATCACTTATTCATGGTCGATCTTCTCGAGACAAACCTTTGCACTTCCAGTTTCAGTAAATTTGGCGACCAATTTACTTACTGTAGATCTTGCAACTGGACGCCTATCAGGATATGCTTGACGGAATAATTGACAAGCTTCCTCATAAGTTCCTGGCCTATCGCCGTATCCAATTATTAACATCTCTTTTCTTGTCCGTGCAGTTAAAGGTGCCATTTTTAGTTCTTAACTTCAAAATTTAAGTTTGCTTTTTACAATTTAAATACCTGTGAAACTTTTCCCAGTTAGGTTTCTTTGTTAAAATAATTTTTATTTTGCAAATGTTTTCTACATCACTGTTTAAGCAGTAAGAAGCTCTATTAAAAACTGGAAAAAAACAGTGGAGGTTGTCACTTAAAAAAAATGATGATCACGTCATTGTGTAAAATCCTATAACGACTTTCGGCACTTTAAAAGCCAAATTGATCCGCCCGAGCAATTTTATTAAAAACATTTTAGACTACTTTTATGAATTTTAATCCAAACTTTATCACCACGCTCTATAGTAAGCGGCATAGCAAACGTAGTATTATATTTTTATGTATTCCTTCGCTAATAAATTGCCTGTAGTTGTAGTTCTTACTGCCGCGAACGTCAATTGGTTGAAGTTGGTAGATCTAAAAATACCAAATTTAAAGCCATTGGCGTCCAAATGGAAGTAAAATTTTTTATGCGAACCACGTTCTGTGGTATAGAATATATTCGTAATATGTATGGTAGTATGAAATAAGAATATTTTCATAATAAACATTCTTCGTGCTCTATTCGTTCACGGTCTCGATATTACTTTATTTCAGGCCGTTATTGAATTGCTTCCGGCAATCAATTCAGTAATTATTCTGGGCCGTCGTTTAAACAAAAAATATCGATTTGCTCGCTCAAAAGAAGAACTGAACGGGGCTCGCGGACGTTAAAATGAAAACCCGGAGAAATTTCTGTAGACATTATACGTACGTGACGAACGGTCGAATTAAAAAGTTATGAACGGAGGGAATATGCCGTTTTTGTAAATGTTGTTAATTATGAACGGAGGGTTTGATGGTCATAATTTTCAAATACTGTGCTGACTGTAATTATCGACCTGTTTTTGTAAGGCTGAGAAAAGCGACGTCAGTACCTTTATATAAACTTCTGTCGATAGTATTTTTTTTTTTAAATTATATGTCTGCTTCATTTATTTTAAAAAACTATTTCAAATTCTACAGCATGTCCCCGGATTGAGTTTACAACAGGAAAAAAATCTTATTTTTGATTTTACAATAAAATGCTAAAGGAATTAAATTTTATGCTTCATTTCAAATGACCAAATCTGCAATTAGAATTACGACTTTCCCTATTTAGAATTTCAAATTTTTATTTTCTTTATTTTTCAAACACGACATAAAAAAAAGAAGTAGGGCTATAGCTACTCTACGACCACATTACATAAACATGTATGAGACGAATGAAGAACTGAAGAGAAGTGCTGAAGCAATGTACCAGATTGCAAGGTTCCCGCGAAATATTGGTACAATAGATCGAACCTTAATAAAGATTCAGTCACCTGGTAGCGAGGTAGTAGAAATCTATAGTGCACGAAAAAACTTTTATAGCATTAATATCTAGGCAGTATTGGGTCGTATAACCAAGCTAAGAAAACGGTCAATAATATGCGGTACATGGAATATACAGGGCCTCTCCAATAAAATAAATGAAGTTGCCAACGAATAGAAAAATCTCCAAGTAGACATCGCGGTTTTAACGGAGACGAAAAAGAAAGGAAAGGGATCGGAAAATTCGAGGAGCTACGACCACTTCTACAGCAGAGTACCCAAGGAAAGCAGAGCTAAGCATGGAGTATCCATAATAATCCACAGGAAAATGAGAAAATACATCTCCACATGGGAACCGATTAATGAAAGGATGATAAAGATGAATCTAAAAATATTAGGATATAATGTGACTATACTGAGAATATATGCCATTAATGATGACGTACTAGTCTACAATAAAGACTCATTTTATGAAAAACTAAATGAGGAAATAGGAAAAATAGGAACATCAAGAGAAATAATACTTCTAGGAGACCTGAACGGCAGAACAGGAAGAAAGCAAAAGGACCTGGTTGTGGGAAAGTATGGAGAAGAAGTCGTCAACGATAATGGAAGACGGTTAATAGAAATATGTGAACAAAATCAGTTGACCATTCTTAATGGTCATTTTCAACACCGCGAGATCCATAAATACACATGCACACAGCCAACAAGGAATCTAAAAAGCTTTATTGACTACATAATAATTAAACAAAAATCCAGACTGAAGTTCCTGGATGTAAGAGTTCAGAGAGGTGCCTCATGTGGAAGTGACCACTACCTTCCAAAAGGAAAAATAGTGTCACCAATAAGAACAAAAGAAGAACCTAACAATTCCAAAAAAAAAGGTGAAATAACAAACGAAGAAACTCCAAAAAGATTTAAAGTCAACAGCCTCGAACACGAAAGTACAAAAATACTATACAACTCTAGACTTGACAGCAAAATTCATAATGCAGAATTCACAAACATAGAAGAAGAATACGAATACGAGAGGGGCATACACTCAGCGGCAGAGGAAGCATTGGGTTACGAGGAAAAACGAGGAAAACAGAAAAAACCATACTGGTGGGACCAAGAAATTGAATACAAAATAGAAGAAAAAAGGAAAAGGTACCACGTATATTTAAGTTCGAAAGCTATGGAAGACAAGGAAAAATACAAAGAATCACAAAAGAGAGTACGGAAGAAAATATGCGAAAAGAAGAATAATCAATGGGAAAGGATGTGTTCAAGACTCAATACATACATTGGAGGAAGGAAGAGTACAGAAAGTTGGAGGTTCCTCAAAAGTATGAGAGGAGGACGAAAGAAGGACATAATCTCACCTATAACACCTGAAACATGGAACAAGTACTTTGAAGAGATGTTGACAGAAGACAGATCTCAATTTAAAGACATCCAAAACGAAAATCAAAGCATATTTATACAAGGATCCCCAATTAGAATAAATGTGGCGGAGGTTAAAGAAGTCAGTCCAGGTAATATTACTAATGAACTGTTAAAATACGGCACACATAAACTATACGGGCTATTAAGAAATTTATTCCAAAGATGCCTTAACAGCAACGAAGTACCCATGGAATGGAATATATCATACCTATTGACGATATTCAAAAAAGGCGACAAGAGTGACTGCGACAACTATCGGGGAATAACCGTTACAAGCGCTATAAGTAGAGTTTGTGGGAAAATCTTAAAGAACAGGATAGAGAAAGAATATGCCGATATGGAGGCAGAAGAACAAGCAGGATTCAGAGCAGGAAAATCCACAATTGGCCACCTGTTTACACTAACTCAAAATTTAGAAAAGAAACCAGCACGAAATCAAGAGGTACATCTCCTGTACGTAGATCTGAAAAAGGCCTACGACAATGTGCCTTTAGTAAAACTATGGGAGGCTCTTCAACATAGCAACATAAACATGGAAATAATAAAAGCTGTGAAGTCTTTATACGAGGGCTCCACATCCATAGTCAAAACCAACGAAGGATTAACATATGGATTCACAATAACCAAGGGACTTAAACAGGGTTGCTGTACAGGGTGTAGCACCTAAGATGCCTCGGACCGTAGCTCCTCTATCATACAATATGTCGAAAAAAGTCTAAGAGAAAAATTGTCCATAACTACAATCGCCATTTCCCTAAAATATTTTTTGTCATCAGTGCCGTGCCGTATTCCAGAAGCGTATCAAATCTCCAAGTAGACATCGCGGTTTTAACGGAGACGAAAAAGAAAGGAAAGGGATCGGAAAATTCGAGGAGATACGACCACTTCTACAGCGGAGTACCCAAGGAAAGCAGAGCTAAGCAAGGAGTATCCATAATAATCCACAGGAAAATGAGAAAATACATCTCCACATGGGAACCGATTAATGAAAGGATGATAAAGATGAATCTAAAAATATTAGGATATAATGTGACTATACTGAGAATATATGCCATTAATGATGACGTACTAGTCTACAATAAAGACTCATTTTATGAAAAACTACATGAGGAAATAGGAAAAATAGGAACATCAAGAGAAATAATACTTCTAGGAGACCTGAACGGCAGAACAGGAAGAAAGCAAAAGGACCTGGTTGTGGGAAAGTATGGAGAAGAAGTCGTCAACGATAATGGAAGACGGTTAATAGAAATATGTGAACAAAATCAGTTGACCATTCTTAATGGTCATTTTCAACACCGCGAGATCCATAAATACACATGGATACAGCCAACAAGGAATCTAAAAAGCGTTATTGACTACATAATAATTAAACAAAAATCCAGACTGAAGTTCCTGGATGTAAGAGTTCAGAGAGGTGCCTCATGTGGAAGTGACCACTACCTTCCAAAAGGAAAAATAGTGTCACCAATAAGAACAAAAGAAGAACCTAACAATTCCAAAAAAAGGTGAAATAACAAACGAAGAAACTCCAAAAAGATTTAAAGTCAACAGCCTCGAACACGAAAGTACAAAAATACTATACAACTCTAGACTTGACAGCAAAATTCATAATGCAGAATTCACAAACATAGAAGAAGAATACGAATACGAGAGGGGCATACACTCAGCGGCAGAGGAAGCATTGGGTTACGAGGAAAAACGAGGAAAACAGAAAAAACCATACTGGTGGGACGAAGAAATTGAATACAAAATAGAAGAAAAAAGGAAAAGGTACCACGTATATTTAAGTTCGAAAGCTATGGAAGACAAGGAAAAATACAAAGAATCACAAAAGAGAGTACGGAAGAAAATATGTGAAAAGAAGAATAATCAATGGGAAAGGATGTGTTCAAGACTCAATACATACATTGGAGGAAGGAAGAGTACAGAAAGTTGGAGGCTCATCAAAAGTATGAGAGGAGGACGAAAGAAGGACATAATCTCACCTATAACACCTGAAACATGGAACAAGTACTTTGAAGAGATGTTGACAGAAGACAGATCTCAATTTAAAGACATCCAAAACGAAAACCAGGGCATATTTATACAAGGATCCCCAATTAGAATAAATGTGGCGGAGGTTAAAGAAGTCAGTCCAGGTAATATTACTAATGAACTGTTAAAATACGGCACACATAAACTATACGGGCTATTAAGAAATTTATTCCAAAGATGCCTTAACAGCCACGAAGTACCCATGGAATGGAAGATATCATACCTATTGACGATATTCAAAAAAGGCGACAAGAGTGACTGCGACAACTATCGGGGAATAACCGTTACAAGCGCTATAAGTAGAGTTTATGGGAAAATCTTAAAGAACAGGATAGAGAAAGAATATGCCGATATGGAGGCAGAAGAACAAGCAGAATTCAGAGCAGGAAAATCCACAATTGGCCACTTGTTTACGCTAACTCAAAATTTAGAAAAGAAACCAGCACGAAATCAAGAGGTACATCTCCTGTACGTAGATCTGAAAAAGGCCTTTAGTAAAACTATGGGAGGCTCTTCAACATAGCAACATAAACATGGAAATAATAAAAGCTGTGAAGTCTTTATACGAGGGCTCCACATCCATAGTCAAAACCAACGAAGGATTAACATATGGATTCACAATAACCAAGGGACTTAAACAGGGTTGCTGTACAGGGTGTAGCACCTAAGATGCCTCGGACCGTAGCTCCTCTATCATACAATATATCGAAAAAAGTCTAAGAGAAAAATTGTCCATAACTACAATCGCCATTTCCCTAAAATATTTTTTGTCATCAGTGCCGTGCCGTATTCCAGTGGCGTATCAAATCTATATTTTTTTAAATGGAACAATGTATATTTTGTGGCTGATTCGGAAAGCCCCTAAAGAGTACTTTTTTCGTATATAACGTCATACTCCTACTTCAGCGGTTTCGCTGTTATAACGGTTTTTCTTCGCAGTTAGACCGTACTTCGACATTTTTTTTTGGCAGGAACTAAATTGTATCTCCGTTTTGGTTTCGAATTTAGGGATAGACTAAGACCTCTTCTAACTACTCCTAATTTTTTTTCAAGTGATTTAAGGAAAGAAGATAATTTTCGATTGGGCTTTGCAGATAGTAATTTTTTTCTAAAATATCAAATGGGAACCATATAAAATAATTATATCGTTGGATAATCAAAATTCCAAGTTTTTCATTTATTAAAAAAAACACATTTCATTACAAAATTAAAAAGAAAAAAAAAGTTGTTAGGTCAATTCGTCGAAAAACGTCTTTTTTCAAAGTCAGCTGTCATGATAAAACAATAGAAGTGTCAATGCAAACGGAAAAAATAACAATAAACTGGCAGAAGTATTATTGTTATATGATAAACGTTGCGAAAATGCCTGGAACTCAACAAGAAATGGTTGACATGTGTTTATTCTTGGAGAATGTTTCAAAAATTGTTTGTTGGCGTCACGAGTGTACTCTGAGAGATATCCTCTCAGAACGTGTCCAAATGCACGTGAGTTTACAAAGGTGTTGGATAGATTTACGTCTGCTGGTACTGTTCAACGAGCAAAGAGAGTTAGAACGAAGCCAGTTTTGACCGTAGAAAACCAGTTGAAAGTTCTGGAGGCTGCTATTGAAAATCCTCATATCAGTGTCCGCGAAATTAGTAGGAACACTGACAAGTTCCATCCATTTAAAATTCAATTGCACCAGGAATTGCAATCTCAATATTTTGAAACCGGGCAGAATTTCTGCTATTGGTCTTTGCAAAAAGTCATTTTTATTCTAAAATATCAAATCAGAACCATATAAAATAATTACATCGTTGGATAATCGAAATTTCAATTGCAATTGAATTTTAAATGGATGTAACTTGTCAGTGTTCCTAATAATTTCGCGGAAACTGATATGAGGATTTTCAACATCAGCCTCCAGAACTTTCACCTCGTTTTCTACGGTCAATACTGGCTTCGTTCTAACTCTCTATGCTCGTTGAACAGTACCAGTGGACGTAAATCTATCCAACACCTTTGTAAACTCACGTTCTGACACCGTACACTCGTGACGCCAACAAACAATTTTTGAAACATTCTCCAAGAATAAACACATGTCAACCATTTCTTGTTGAGTTCCAGACATTTTCGCAACGTTTATCAGATAACAATAATACTTCTGTCAGTTTATTGTTATTTTCTCCGTTTGCATTGACACTTCTATTGTTTTATCATGGCAGCTGACTTTGAAAAAAGACGTTTTTCGACGAATTAACCTAACAACTTTTTTTTCTTTTTAATTTTGTAATGAAATGTGTTTTTTTTTAATAAATGAAAAACTTGGAATTTCGATTATCCAATGATATAATTATTTTATATGGTTCCCATTTGATATTTTAGAAAAAAATGACTATTTGCAAAGCCCAATACGAAAATTATCTTCTTTCCTTAAATCACTTGAAAAAGTATTAGGAGTAGTTAGAAGAGGTCTTAGTCTATCCCTAAATTCAAAACCGAAACGCCGGTACAATTTAGTTCCTGCAAAAAAAAAATTTCGAAGTACGGTCTAACTGCGAAGAAAAACCGTTATAACAGCGAAACCGCTAAGTTAGGAGTATGACGTTATATAAGAAAAAAAAGTACTCTCTGGAGGCATTCCGAATCAGCCACAAAATATACATTGTTCCATTTAAAAAAACATAGGTTTGATACGCCACTGGAATACGGCACGGCATTGATGACCAAAAATATTTTAGGGAAATGGTGATTGTAGTTATGGACAATTTTTCTCTTAGAATTTTTTCGATATATTGTATGATAGAGGAGCTACGGTCCGAGGTAGCTTAGGTGCTACACCCTGTATATCTCCAACACTATTCAAAATATACTTCAAATATGCACTAAAGACATGGAAACGGAAATGCAATAGTATGGGAATGTCGGTGGATGCCGACACGACAGTATATACCCTCTCTTTCGCAGACGACCAAGTAGTTATTGCACAAGATATAGATGACATGGAATATATGAGCCGAAAGCTCATCGAGGAATACGGAAAATGGGACCTGGATGTCAACATTACAAAAACGGAGTATATGTGCATAGGAGGACAGCGAGAAGACCTACATCTAGCAACGGGACAGATCATCAAACATTGCAATACATACAAATACCTAGGAATGAAAATATCTAAGGATGGGACACTAGATGAGGCAATATCGGACAGAAACGAACAGGGAAAAAGAGCTACTTCCATGCTGAACAGTATTCTATGGGACAAGACCATTACAAAAGAAAAGAAAAAAAAGGATTTACAACTCCATCGTGAAAGGCATAATAACAGATAGCTCGGAGGTGTGGCCGATAAAAGAAAAAACAAAAAGAAAGATAAAAGCTACAGAAATGGACTTCTTGAGAAGAGCGGCAGGAAAATCCAGAAGAGATAGAGTCCCAAATGAAACCATCAGACAAGAAATGGGAATGCAACACGACATTATTGGTGACATTATAACTAAACAGCTAACATGGTATGGGCACGTCCAAAGAATGCCAGAACACAGAATCCCAAAGAAAGTACTAAACTGGAACCCCCAAGGAATCCGAAAACGAGGAAGACCACGCAGTAGCTGGAGAGACGGAGTGGATTAGGAAATTCGAGAGACGAATCTGGAGGAGGGCATGTGGATGAACAGAGGGGAAAGGCGATTAGGAATCGGAAGACGTAAAACGTTGTAACCCGATATATATATATATTCGGTCGTAACTAATATATCCGCGATCTGGTTGCTAGATGGTCAGGATCCGCACATGATCAAACTATTTTTAACAATAGCAGTCTTGTTTAATTTAATTAAAAGTAAAAAATTGGTGTTTTACAAGGTTACTATATTAAAGAGGGTTTACTTTTACATCCAGGCAATATTATGAATGACCAGACAGATATAATACATTGTCCGCTAATAGATTCGAGTATTGTCAAGTTATTTTTCCCTATTTCCTAAATGATGTGTTCATTATGTCTTTAATTCTACCATTAAGAGGCAACCGTTTATTTTTGAAAATTGTAGCATAAAATGCTAATCTTTTAAATTTTACTTTTAGTTTCAGTTGATCTCATGATGCCCCACACACATTGACATTATTTCAAAAGTCAAAATATTAATGAAGTTTGCAAATTTTGCTCTGTCATGGACAAAATATGATTTACGAATTAATAAAAACCGAATCGTATAGCATTTAAAAACTAGACTGAAACTGCACACTGTTCATGAATGAAAGCAATCTGAATATTACGCTAGTTTTTCGTTTAATACTAAAAAAGCCAGTAGCTCAGTCGTCAGAATGGCTTTCCATTCTTGTAATTTACTTTTATTGTATGCCTTCACACATTTTCGATTAAATATGCAGAACCCCCGGTTATGCATATAGAGTGAACCGCATATATGTGTCCAAATGTATTGTTATCTCGGCAACGCCGACTGCTGAAACACATTTGCGTTCTTCCGAAATTGTCTTTTTATTTATATTAATGATACGGACCCGTTTAAATTGTGTACTGGCGAGTACGATTGTGAAATTAGAGCCGCATGCCAACGGGAACGGTTAAAGGATTACACTTGAATAGACCCCATGTTACGGATGTATATCGCATCCACATATATATGTATGTATGTGTATATGTACAAACATGTATTATATATGTCTGTATGTGTTCGTGAAGTGAAGGGACATGTTAGGGTGTACAATATAGAGGGTGTACGTGTGTTTTGTATGAAATAATACACGTCAATGGTGAATAGGTTGGCATTTCTGAAAGGCCAATGGCGTTGCATCGATTTAAACTTAAAATCCTATTGGATTTCTTTCAATATTCACGTGAACAGATGTAGAATGTCAAAGGAAGCAGCCATAGTAATGCCTATACGTTGTGAGGAACCAACAAAATATATACGCGAAGTATTTGTAATATTTCACAAAAGACCAGCATCTGATGCAGGTGTATGTACATGTACAATTATACACTCACAAACACGTGTATTGTTTGCTGTTTGCTGAGCATTCTAATGTCTTTATTCAACACTAAGACTTATTACTTTAACGAAATGAAATAAAATATTTTTTGTACCAGTAGTAAAAAATCATAGCATTTTTACACATAATAAAACGCCATGAAATGTCATTTCTCCACCTGAACTAATAACAGGTAAATAATGAGCATATTATTGACGTAGGTGAATAATTACAACAAATAAAGCGAATGCCGCAACCATGCAATCACAGTAGTGTGTCAAGTTGTCAACCGTCAAAATTCATTGTAGTTTTTGGCCAGTTTCACTTTCGTATATCATCGTTGATTTATACCATAAATCATACCTAAAATCTAGAACTTATAAATGTTCGACTCTAAGGTAAATTAAATAACTGTATTTTAAGTTAACAATAGCAAAATATATATGATAGTATAATATGGAAACAATATAACACGTAACTATTACAGATTAAAGAATTATTTAATTTAGTGATGGTTCAATTATATTTGAAAAACGAGGATTGTGCAGGTCTGTAGGCACATTAATAAAAGTATTATTAATTGAGTTAATTCCATAAGTATTTACGATATCTTCAGTCGAAATAGATCCTGATTGTACTGCTGATGTTGATGAAATTTCAGTCATATCGAACATTTCTGTATTTATTGCAGGTGTGGTTGCGTAAGTAGATGTAGGTAGACCTTGTAACATACATGCTATATTTTTTTTATTTACTAGAGAATTTCGATATAATCTTCAGCTACAAAGTACCTCCATTATTATAAACCTTTGAGGCGAACCATTTTTGCTATTGCGGATGTGAATAATAATTAAATCATCATTCATGATGGCATCAGAAATTAATAAATTACACAGCTCATCACTTCGGCATGCACCAGCAACACTAATTACAAAAGCAGTCTACAGGGTTATAAATTGTCAATAATTTCAAAGTATTAATATATAAACAGACTACCTTAGTTGCAATGTAACGTGTCGGATGCCTCAGTAAGGAATTTTATAATTTCCTCGAGTCAATACTAATGATGTTTTGGGCTTATAATTTTAATTTTTTCATTTTGAAAAGGCAACTAATTTACAATATTTTGATATGTTAATATCCTCTTTTAGACCAAGTGTAGCTTTCAACATTGAACAATGCGCCCATAAAGTCGAGGCTTTTTTATTTTTTGAATATTCTTGAAAATAAGCCAGAAGTACGTTTTCAGAAATTACTACTGTATTTTTGGAATTACACAATTTTTTAAATTCTGCATATGTTTTGGTGTATAAATCACAAAAGGGGTCCTCGGAATACCAAAATTCAAAATGGAGGTCAGCAGCTTCCTCCACGTGTTTCAAGTACGAATCTTTTTAACGTTAAATACGAAATTTCTGCTTAAAATTAGAAGCAGATGATTTTTCAATCGATCGCCTACTTAATTAACGGACGATACGTCAAAAGAAAAATATTCAACGGAATAATACATTAATGACCACTAAGATTTTATCCGCATCAACGTAATTCCTTCGGTAACAAAATGCAACATGCACCATAATATGAAGTGAATCAATAGCGATCGAAACCAACCTGCCTCTCTTCCAGATAACGATCGAATACCCAGGTCACACGGATGATGCCCAAAATTTACGATGATCACACGCCAACGACAACACCGAACACTAATAACACGGTTTTTCACCTACAGATGTCGGAACAATGAAATAATAGTATATTATGCAACAAGCATGATGATAGCTGTTACGACACGAGTAAAAAAATTACAATACGAGCCGTAAGGCGAGTATTGTAATGAGTACGAGTGTCGTAATAGCCATTAAATGCGAGTTGCATACACTATTTTTTCTACGACCCCATAATAAAACATATTTTTTGAATAATCCATTTCATAAATTGAGGTTAAAATTTTCCGTACGTTTTTGTGAATTTGGCTGGTAATAAATTGTTCGTGGCTACTAAGGCTTGTTCCATAAGTTCTGGTGGAGTCAATTATTACATTTCACTGTCATTATCCCTCATTTTTACCGTTTATATTTTCAAAAAAGCACAAATTTTAAGTACTTACTTGTAAATTGCAGAGAACTGTCACATTTATTTAATTTGTATATCTGTCAGATATGCAGTCGCCATATTGGATATTGTTTGAATATTGAAATGTCGCATTCCTATTGGATATAAACTTGTATCGTAATGAAAAATCTGTGTTCCTATTGGATATAAACTTGTAACATAATGAAAATCTGTATCGTAATGAACATCTTTATAGTACAGGTTCGGCATATCTAATAATACAATTAAAGTATGGTAGTAGAAAAATTAGTAATTTAACTGATACGAGTTTAACATATAAATTTGACGTTAGTTATAACAAGATATATAAAAAATGAGTAATAAAATTAATTCTAGCGAAAATTGCTAATGTAAAAAGACAAAAATAAACAAACAATAATTCTACCAAAATAAATGAAAGGAACAAAATTCCGAAATATACAGATCTATTCAAAATTAACGTAATATTATTTATAATTTATTCTTTCTCTCATACTCATACTAGAAGTCTTTATTTTTATTTAGAAAACCTTTAATATGTCTAATTTATATCTGTCAATTCAAGTTAATATTAAACTGTCACTGCCACCAAATAATTAAACTATACTCATACCACCAAAACATTGCATTAAAAGAAAACTATAACCTACTTTAGTAATTTTTCCACGACCGTCTACTAACAATAAACATTACATTTAGGTTTCAACGGTTTATATTGCTTGTAAGATAAATGGTGCCCTCTTTAGCTAAAAATTGCTTTTACAACTAAAATAGTCACGAGAGCTTATTATACTGAATTAATTATAATGTAGTGACATTGTCCTAAGCGAACACATGAAATACGTATGTACATACATTTGGTATTCTATTTGTCGTATGTGTTTTCGACTAGATATCAGACCTGCGGGTTCAAAACAAATCTGCAAACCCTATTTTGTAACATACTGGAAGGATTTTGTCACGAGAAGGATGCGGTTCTTCCACTAGAACGATTTTCCCCTGACAGACATCTGTTTCTAAAGAATTCTCATTTAGAGCGCTTATTGCATTCAGTCTTGTGTAACTGCAGTGGCATGTACGAGTACGTAGATGCATGCATATACATCTATATATCTGTACCTACTATGTGCATGTACCATTTTCGAGCAAAGTGTAATTACAGATATATGGGCATAGACATATGCATGTAGCTTATTAAATTATTTCAGTTCCTTTTACTTCAAACGTACAGGCAGAATGGCTGGCGAATAGGGGAGGTAGTTTTTATCTTGAATACTGCATATAAAGTATTTACCGTTGCAGATTGCTATGTGAACGATTGCATCAAAATGTAAAGCGATTTACGTAGGTCAGTGATTTTTAACACATTGTGCGTCTTTTTGATCGAAATTTTTGTAAATGTCCACGTTTTGTTTGCGGCCCGCTGCCTGTGTCTTTTGTGGCCCGCACAATTTTATTAGTTCGAAGATAGTCAAATAGATGTATGGGGGTGTAATAAACAGAGCGCGGGTAGTGGGAGGGTAGTCATTAAAACGCGCGAAGTGTTCGTATTAAGGGAGAACTACCGAGTACTGAAATCAAGAGCTTAGAAATTCAAGTTTTTCTCCGTTATTTTTGCAGCGATTTTATTTAGACAAAAAGCAACAAATATTTTAAGGTTTTTCCGAAGTACCTAAGGAATTAAATTTTATAAAACTTATTAAAATATTTATAGATGGAATCTTGAAAGTGACTCAGGTTTACCACATGTTTTCTATATCATTTTTCTACAATGAGAAAAAACTTTCTTTAAGTACCTTGAATGAATCTTACTGCAATTTCATTTACGAAATAGTTATTGAGAAAACTTGAATTAGAAACGCATTTTTTGGGGTATAGGTATCCTTATGTAAATCTAGTCATTATCCGCAATTGCTTTATATACTTATTTAATAATTTTCTTACAACAATTAAATTGAAATTTAAATGAATAAATAAATTCATGTCCCAGAGCATATGTGAACCGGAGCCGCCTGGGTGAAAGGCCGGCTCTTAACCATTAGACCAAGCGCGGGTATCGTAAGCGAGTATTCATATCGTCTATTTATATATATATACATACGTCAAACCGACCGTTACATGGGAGAGCATGACGCATCAGTCCTATAATACGTTACTGAATATTATACGCGTGTGTACATGTGTAAATTTAATAAATGTGCGAATACGTTTTATTTAATACGTTACTGAATATTATACGCGTGTATTTCGTATTATTAACCTCGCCTTGATCAAGTTTA